>CM058159.1:11119300-11719300 GCA_030254885.1 Vitis rotundifolia
AACTTACTTTTTTCACAAGTGAATTTGCTATAATTCTATATACATATAAAAAACAAAAAATAAAAAATAAAATTTTTAAAGCAATATCTAACTTTGTCATAAATTCAATATAATTTCCAAAAAAATCTCAAACCTAACTCTAGTAAATATATTTTCATTATAAAATATATAAATCTATCCTCATTTTTGTCTCAACAAAAAATTAGACGAGAGAAGACGCGGTAGGACAAGTATAATAGTTTCTCATACTTGTTATGTCATCTTCTATTTTAGTTTTTTAAAAAAATTTAAATTATATTAAATATAGATATATTTTATAATTAAATTGATATCATAAATTTTGTAACTTATTTTTTTCACAAGTGAATTTGCTATAATTCTATATACATATTAAAAAAAATAGAAAAACAATTAAAAATACAATATCTAACTCTATCCTAAATTCGACCTAATTTAGAAAAAAATCTCAAACCTAACTCTAATAAATATATTTTCATTCTAAAATTTATAAATCTATTCTTATTTTTGTCGGAACAAAAAATTAGATGGGAGAGGATGCGGTAGGACAAGTATAATAACTTTTTATACTTGTTATGTCATGTTCCATTTTAGTTTTTTATAAAAATTGAGAAGAACGATATGAATCTTTTATCTTTCAAAAAATGACATTTATTGACTATGAAAAATAAAAGAGTAGAAAAACATTAATTTAAATTTTTTTCCTTTTGTAAATCTCAATAAAATTTAATTTAATTTAGTGATTTGGAAAAAAATACATCCTTTTCCAAAAAACTAAAAATAAATTATTATTATTATTATTATTATTTAAAAATAAAAAATCTTGAAAAATATATATTTTTAAAATTGTGTATGTAAAAAATAACTAAAAATATGTCAAAATTATTTTTTTAAAATTATATATTTTTTTTAAAAAAAATAGTTTTCTAAAAATAATAAATTTTCATAATAATTATTAAAAAAAATTAAGATAAAAAAATTTGTCAAATATTGTGGTAGAAAATACTCAAAATAGTTTTGAAGGGTAGATTGGTTTCTTCATATTTTATATTATTCTTATTAATTATACAACTTTTATGGATCAAATCTTAATTTTTGGGCCCAACTGGATCCAAAAGACAATTATCCCTTTTACGGATATATCAGAAATATATTAGGATGTTCGATTTTACGGACATATCATAAATATATAAAGGAATATTTTGAAAAAAAATATTGATAAACTTAAAATTGATCAAAACTCATGAAAATATAAGAAAAAAATGTGAATTTTATAAATGTACATTTATTATTAAATTATATTAAATATTATTCTATAATAATATTATGATATTTAATTATAATATGTTTAATTTTAAAATATATATTTAATATTAAAATTATGATATAAAATAAATGATGATATATATATAAAAATTTTTCATTTTTATATTTTTTATATTTAATTAATATATAAATGATATAAAAAAAGTTAAGAAAATTATCAATATAATTTTTATATTTTTAATGGTCAATTAAATTAAATTTAATATTTTGTTTGAATTAGAAACTTTCACTAGTGATTGCGCAAATATCCATACTAGAGACACAAAAGGAAAATAACTATTCAGGCTGTCATGAATTATCAATAATTGAATTACTATTTTTTTTCTAGCTGACAAAATAGCATTTTGTCACGATATAAAGAGCACGAATTTGATAGATCATTCTCTTGATTTTGTCGCCTAATTGTTGGGGAAAAAAATGGAGGAACAGTGGTTGTCTTTTTCCTTAGTTTTTTCACACTCCATGGCAGGATATTTTAAAGGGGAGGCAGCACAAACTGCCAATAAAGATAAGGGGTGGTTTCATGAGAGAGAGAGAGAGAGAGAGATGACACTAAATAAACTTTTTGCCTTCCAACGTTTGACCTCTGTGGAGAGAGAGAGAGAGAGAGAGAGATGTTTGTAGGACACTAAATAAACTTTTTGCCCTCCAACGTTTGACCTCTGCGGTTAAAACTTCTAAATTTTATTTATAGAACTTGTCCCATAGTAGTAAAAAAAAATGGTAAACATATGAGAGAACAAATTTATAGTTTTGAGGTAAAGGGTATTTTTGTCTGTTTTTTCTTTTCTTTTCTACTTTAGTTATTTAAAAATTAGCATTATTTTAGGAATTTGAAATTTTTGATAGAATTAATAATATTTATTTCTTTGAAAGATATTAATAAAATATAATTTTTTTTTTAATTTTAACGGAATTCATGACTATAATATTTAAGATCACGGCTCCAATAAATCTCATAAATATTAAAAGTATCATTAATTCTGATATGTAAAAAAATGAGATTAGGTATGAAAAATGGACTATGATGCAAGACGACGGGATGTAAGTTGGGTATGATTATAATTGACTCATTTTTATGCATCTATTTAGTAATGTAGTTGACCCTAATGGGAAAACAATTTTCTCGGTAACCAAACAAATTGGAGAAGCTAACAAAAACAAACAGAGGTGTGTAGAACCAGAATAGAAATCCTGTGTACAGAAAAGTATAAAATTGTAAATCCTAAAAAGTACAATCAACAAAAGTTCATGGAATATAAAAAATAAATAAATAAATCAAAATCAGAAAATTTGGAAAAGCCAAAGCAAACTCCATGAACACTTAAAAAAGCAACAAAAATTCAACTTCATCAAAAGAAATGGAAAACTCTTAGGAAGACGTCCATAAACCCAACAACCAACTTTTCTGTTTCCACAAAATGTCGAAAATAGAAACCCTAAGGCTATGTTTGGTTCTAGAAAATTTGAGAAAAAATGTAAGAGAAAGAAAATACAAAGGAAAAGTAGGAGGAAAGAAAAAGTAAAATAAAAATAAAAAATAGATTAAAAATCGATAAATAAATTTTTTGTTACTTCAAACTCATTTTATTTATTTTAACTCATTAATATAAAGATTAAATAATTTAAAAATACATAATCTTTTAGTTAGTTTTAATTATATTTGATTTTTTTTTTCATAGGATAATCAAACATGAAAAAATCATTTTCTTTTGTATTTTTTTTCTTTCCTTGGTATTTTTCGAGAACAAACATAACCTAAAAAAAACCCAGATGAAATAATAAGAAAATGAAACCGAGGGAAAACTCAAGAATTGCACATCTAAAATGAGATAGGATTTCAACCAAATGAGTAAAACCAAAAATATTGAACCCTCAACTACCTGACCATCCAATAAAGAAAAAAAAAAATTGAGAGTTGAAACAATGATTGCAGTATAGGAGAGACAATGAGAGGATAAGCGTTGATTGTGGGGGAGTGGGTCACAGGAGTGATGAAAGAAAAGAGAATAGAAAAGAACAGGCAGAAAGCATTTTAAGGCTTGAAAAGAGCATTAGGTATTCTAGATAAATAAATTTATATTATTATTTTTTATTAGTCTTTCACAAATCAGCTATTGACCTATGTAGAAGAGATTGTTATTTCATGGAACTTGATCTTCATATTCAATCCTTATGTGGATCCCGCATTTTTGCTCATGCGCTTCCACTCGATGGCGAGCTTGCTTTTTATTTTAAAAATAATTTATTGATTAAGAAAATGACTTGGAGTCGTCACTTATTTTTATTTTATTTTTAAAGGGTAAACAAAATAAGAAAGAACAAACCCTAAATGTGACTCCTTATTTGGAAAAGGTGGTATGTGAAAAACCAAATATGGGCTCGAGAGTCAAGTTACTTATCGGGAAGGTATGGTAAAAACCGTAGCACCCCTTTAAACCCTTAAAATTGGTCTCTACTAATAAAATAAAGCAAGCATGACAATTGATTGATTAAACATGATACCAAACAATGATCAAATGTATGAAAGCAAGACACGTCTGATAACAAATAAATCAATAAACACAGTTGGACACGATACGTACCTTAGTCACAAGCTGAGCGCTATCATAAGAAATAGGGTTAGTGCACAAATACAGAATACTTGCATGCAGGTCATAGAGTGAGGCAAGCCAATCAAACATAGCAATCAATCAATCGATGAGGAAATCACATATGTTGGGTCCCACCAAAACCCAATCTATCTTGCACGAATTAGCCTCACAAACTCCATTATTCTGGAATTATGAAAATTGTCTTCGTGCTTATTAAAATAGTGAAAAACGAGAAAATAATTAAAAAAAACAAAGAAATTCATTTAGAGATGGAATTTTAAATAAATGAATAAGTGAAAAAATAAATGAATGAAATAATAATAACGAAAGTAATAATGATTGGATAAATAATTGTGAAAATTAGAATTTTGGAATTTGGAAATTGAATTTAGAGATTGGAAATTTGAAGAATTATTTAGAGATGAAATTTTAAACAAATGAATAAATGAATAAAAAATAATAATAATAATAACAAAAATAATAATGATTGAATAAATAAATGTAAAATTGGAATTTTGGAAATTGAAAATTAAGATTCGAAATTGGAAAATTGGAACTTCGGGAATTGAGAATTAAATTTGAAAATCAGAATTTCAAAAAATTATTTGAAAATGAAAATTTGAAGATTAAATTTAAGAAAATAGAATCTTGAAGAAATTGTTTAAAGATGGAATTTAAAAAAAAAAATAATGATAATAACGAAAATAATAATGATCGAATAAATAAATGTGAATATTGGGAGTTTGGAAATTAGAAATTTTGAAATTTTGAATTTAGGAATTTGCAATGTTAGAAAATTATTATAATATCAAAATATAAAGAAATAGTAAAAAAAAAATGGCTTGTGGTGTCCTCATTTGCAAGACTCCTCCACGTGTTCAAAGTGGCAACCAACCTATTCCCTATGCTGCCAACATACCAAAGAATGCCACAAGAATACTTCCCAGATTACAATAATGCCATCCAAACCCACTTTTCATGCAAGTCTCTAACATACCCACCATGCACTTCCCGAGAGCACCACAAACCCATTTTTTTATGAAAAACAAACACCACAATGCTGCCACCTTCTTACCTATCCTCATTCTCACTACCATGCGCATGAAGTTTCCATTGGCGAAATAGAGGGTTAAAGTGTGGGATGTGGTGATGGCTAGCAAAGCATGCAAGGTTCATGTATGTGAGAAAGGGTGGAAATGAGCTAAAAGAATGAGTTTTGAGGGGAGAGATGGGTCTCATGGGTGTTCAAAAAAAATGAGTATGTGGTGTAAAGAGAGAAAGGTTGTGATGGGCATGTGGTTAAATGGGTATACATATGGGGGGTATGAGATGTGAGTGTGAAGATGGGCATGATAGGCATAAGGGTGGCCATGTGCATGGGATGGGTGTGAAGCATAGCCACGGGTAGTGAGAGAAAATGGGTATGAGGGTATTAAAAAAAAATGATATGGATATGAGGTAAGTGTGATGGGTATGGAGATGGGTGTGAAGAGGTTAATGAGGCGTGAGGGTGGCCATGTGCATGGGGTTGATGGAATGGATAGTGGAGGTTAGTATGACCATGTATAGCCATGCAAAGGTGAGGGGATGAGTATAATGGGTATTTGGAAAAGAAAATGGGTACGTGATGTAGAGAGAGAAATGGGATGGTGAGCATGATAGGCATTGGAAGAATTGGTGGAATGTATGGGTATGGAAATGGATGTGACGGTTGAAAAGGGAGTGGGAAATGGGGTGGTGGTCTTGTGCATGGGGCTTCAATGCACGTGAAAGATAACTAGAATGAGAGGAGGGTGGTTTGGATGGATGGTGAGGGTGAGTGGCATAGGGTGATGTGTATGGGTATTGGAGGAAGTGGGTTTGCAGGGCATTGAAAGGAATGGGTTTGGCGAGCATGAGAGGTGGAAAGGTGATGAGATGGGGTGGCTTTGACAGTGGGTATGACTGTTAGAAAGATGATGAGATGAGGGTGGCCATGCGTGTGAGGAATGAGTGTTGAGTAGAGAGCGGGTAGTGAGAGAAAGTGAGAGGAATGGGTTAGTGAGATAAGTAGGGAATAACCAAGATCGTACAGCTGCTTCAATCCATAGCAAACACCATTAAATTTCTCCTCAAGTACCTTATGGACCATATTCTCCACATGTAAAAGATGGGGTCAGTCACAGGCCTTAAAAAAAAATACTTTCTCAGTTGACCAACCAGAACCCGCTGTATGTAGCTTGCAAGTTATTTACTGCTTGCCCCACATCGCCATCAACGACAAAGATGATTGCTCTGAGACTTCCCATGACATAAGGAACCCTTTCTCGTTTGAGCCCAACTTAGAGCTCATCTTTCAACAGCTGCCTATTGATTGTGCCAACACCTAGGGTTGCAGGGAAGCATGCAGAGAGACGTAGTCCACCTGATGCTATGTAAAAAGGATGTTTTCCCCCCCAGGTATTCCCATTCTTTGGCAGCCAAGATCCCCAAGCCTCCAAATATGCTCACTACCAGTTACGAATAACTTGAATACTCTTCTCAGGCCAGTTTTTCAGCGCTTCCCGTATATTTCTTTTCCTTCTCTCCACTCCAAACTCTCAGATCTTACCCCACAATCATCTCTGAAATCTTCTGACATCACTCACTCAACTTAGTGATAGCTTCCATCATTTTGAACCGATCAACCGGAGCGCAGGTGCAATCAGAAATACTCCATTAAGTTCATTTCCCTTCTTAACCACACTCATTGAATCCCAGCAGCTTGGGCGTTGAAGAATATCACCCCACCAACATCAAGAAACAGAGCCATGAATAGAGAAGAATAAAAATGTGAAAACAGAGTACGAACCCAGCTCAATGTCATGGACTGTCGAAGAGCTAGAAGTCGGTGGAATCCGGAGGAAGTAAGAGCATGGTTTTGATATATCAAGTCATGGGAAGGAACAGAGCATCAGATACTTCCAAGAGAAGTCAAAAACACCCAAAGTAAATCCAAAAACAGAGCATGCATAGTCAGAGTCTCACAAAACAAACGAGTGGCCTATAACATCCACTACAATCAGCAAATGAACTAAAAGAAGGCAAGAACTAGGATAGAACAATATGAAATGAGAAAACGCCAGAGAATGCTGAAATCATACCTGGACTTAACTGACGAGCTCCCCTCCTGCTTCTGCTTCCGTTTCTCTCTAAGGCTCCTCACTGGCTCCCCCTCAAGCTACCTTCAAATTTTCCTCCGAACCCCCCACCCTCAAAAAAAAAAACTCAAATCCCCTTCCTGTTAGCTTCTTCTCCCCCAGAAAATCAAAAAAATCCCTCTCAACCTCTCCCCCTCCAGCTATCTCTACTACTAACTTCCCTGCTCACTGTCCAACCAAGACGTCACCCTCCAAACCACCATCATGGGCGAGCTGCTGATGCTCGCCACACGTCCATGCATGGAGCCTCATGGGAGGTGTCCCCCACCCCCAACCAGGAATCGCCACGTGGCTCCTTGAGAGCCCTCTACCTGCAAAGAAATATATCCTGCATAGAAAATGAGAATGAGCCCCAAATGGGGGTCTACACCTTGTTATTTAAATTTACACTTTAAGAAAAAAATTTTAAAATAGGTTTTTTTATTTTATTATTATGGTAAGTGTCATAAAATTGAATTTACCTTTTTTATTATTATTATTATAAATAGTACTACTTTCATGCCTAGCTTTAATACTTTTTTAAAGAAAATTATGATTAAAGTATTTTTTTTTTTTTTTTTTGACCAGAGTTGAAAATCTCATCTAAATATGATTATTATTTTACATTTTTTAAAAAAAGTTTAGAAAATACTGTGTGATTAATATTTTATTATTTTTTGAAGTTTGAGAAAAAATCTTAACAAGCAAATTTTATTTAATTAGATCATATTCATCAACAAACACTTCGAAAAATAATAAGATATGTTTGTTTATTAAATAATAAACAATTAATTAGATATATTTATATTAGTTATAATTAATTAAATTAATTAAAAATAATTAATTACTTTTTATTTGAAATGTAAATTTTTATGAGAAAATAAATATGCCTATATAGCTATCATTATATAATATTGTAGACCCCAAAATTTGTCCCAATTTTATTTTTACATTAATTTTGAGCTCAATTTTAAATCCCGATCACATATATTTTTTTGGTCCACTCATCATTTAATTATTAGTTTTTATTATTTTATTTTATTTTATCACTATTACTTTTATTTTATTATTATTATTATTATATTCTATTTTATTTTTAATTTTTCTTTTCTCTCTCCACCCTCCTCTCTCTTCCAACTCCCCAACCACCCCACCCACTCCTCTCTCCTTCCATACCTCCCCCCCATTCCCAACACCACCGGCAACCATCCCATCTTTTTTTGTTTTTTTTCTTTTTCCCATCTACTTTTTTTTCTCTCCCACCCCAATTCCTAAGGCCAGTCCCCCCATTTTTTCCCTCCCATTGTCTCCATTCCCAAGGACACCCTTCCCCCTCCACTCACTTTTTCTCTTTTCCCTTAGGCTATGTTTGGTTCCCGAAAAATGGGAGAGAAAGAAAATTTAGAGGAAAAATGGAAGGAAATAAAAAGCTAAGGAAAGGAATATAATTTTTTTCACTTTTTTGGTTATCCATGGAAAATTCAAGGGAAAAAAAAAAAAGAATTCATTTTTTTTTGTTTGGTTAACCACAATAAAAAGTCAATGAAAAATGGAAGGAAAACAAAATCAATAATTTCATACGTCTTCCATGGGGTTGTATAGGGACAGATACAGAACAAAAACTAAGAGAAAAAAACAACCAAGAGAAGAAAACAACCAATGAAACCTAGGAAGCTTCATTTCATACGTCTTCCATAGGGTTGTATAGGTGAGACAAATAGAGAGCAATGACATGATTATCAAATATCTGGCTAAAAAATAGTCCATACATCAGTTGATTACATGTGAAACCAAAGAAACCAAAACCAAAATGAGACCAAAACAAATCAAGTTTGTGAGAAGTCGATTCCAGGAAAACAAACGAGTGGCCCTTGATGTCCACCCCAATTAACAAAACAAAGCTCAGAAAAATCAGCAGAAAAGACACAGAGATTACCGTAACCTCACCTGGAGACTAGAGAACCTCCTCCCAAATTCCCAACCCGTGCTAGCTTAGCTTCAAGTGAGACCCTATTTTTTCCGAAAAAACAACAAACTAGCACAGCCTTACTCCTCTGTTCTCCTCTATTTTTTTATAGCTCCTATTTTTCGCCCCCCTTCAGCTCTTCCTTCTGTCAAGACCCGAACTGTCTAGATTTTTCCCTCAAAAAAAATCTCCCAGCTTTTTGTTTTCTGCCCCCGAAAAGCTCCCTCCAGCTCTCTGTTTTTCCCTCTCTGAAAAACTTTCCCCTGCTGGTTTTTCTTCTTTTTTTTCTCTGCCTCCTTGTCACAGCCACTTTTCCATTCAATTGTTTGGCCACCCCAAAGCAGCCCACACATCAGTCCCATGGCCGCCCAATGCAGCCCACTTCCAAGGCAGTCAGAAAACAAAAAAGAAAAAAAGAAAAAGCCTTCTCTTGGGGGGGGTCTACACACATCCATGTGCCAAATCAAACCCAATTCAAATTCGACACCCACATAAAACTAGATCAAACCCTCGTTTCTGCGTCACAATTACAGTCAATCGAGACGATCAAATCGAAAGATTGACGACGTCACTTTTCGGGGACTCATTGGTGAGCATCAAAGGTCGATCCTTGGCCTCCTCCCCATCGTTGTCGTCGTCCATGTCGATCGTGGACAGATTGATGCAGGAGCAACGCTCTAAAGTCGCGAAGAAGGTTGATGTCCCGCTGGTGTTGACCTAAGTCGCCATGCCATTGAGGAGATCGCCTGTTTGAGGGCCAAGGTGGTGGGGCTGGAGCGGCGCGAGGTAGAGCTAAAGGCCAAGGAGGTGGAGGAGAGGGAAGAGATGCTCGGTGAAGACATAACACTAGCCAAATAAAATTTTCCCTCCATTTTCCCTTCTCATTTCCTCTTATTTTCCTCATCATTTTTTAAGGAAAATAATAGGGAAAATATTACAATATTTTCTTTAATATTTTCCTCCATTTTTTTTCCATCATATTTTTCATGTCATCCGAACTAAAGAAAACCATTTTCCTCAACATTTTTTTTTCCTTTCCTTAGTATTTTTCGGGAACCAAACATAACCTTACCCACACATGGGCGGCCCCCACCCTGCTTCTCTGCCCCCATTTTCATTTTCTTTCCATTCCATCATTCTCCCCCCCCCCCCCCCCCCCCCCCCCCCCCGCCCCCCCTCCTTTTTGCTGGGCTGCCTCCACACGGCTACACCGGCAGCTCCCCATTTTTCTTTTCTTTCTTTTCTTCCCCCAACTCACACACGACCGACCCCATTCTCTTCTCCATTTTTTCTTTCCTTCTCATAGCCTTTCACACACAGCCATGATAGTCACCCCCACAGCCCCATTTTTCTTCTTTTTATTTTTATTTTCTTTCCCCCACCCCCCCAACACCTATTCTGGACGGTCGGGAACCCCCTACTTCTTTCCCCTATTTTTTTTCCTTTATTTTATTTTATTTTTATTTTTTCTCTTCTTCTCGTGCCCGTTTTTCTTCCAATCTTTTTCCACCATTTTTTTTTTCTTTCTTTCTCTTCCTTCATCGTACCCGACTTCCAAAGGCACCAAAACCCTTCCTTCTCCCCATCTATCTCATCTTCTTCCTCTCATTTTCCTATTTTTTTCACTTTATTTTTATTTTCTTTATTATTATTTCACAAACCCATCAACCCTCACTACCGCCGCCGGCCAGTCGTCGCCAGTGAGCCATTGCCGGCCGGTGACCCCCCTCCCATTTTCTCTCATTCCCTCACTACCCCATCCCACTCATTTTCCATTATTATTATTATTATTATTTGTTGATTGTGAAATTTGGATTGTTGAATTAATATGAAATTTGAGTTAATTTGTTGTTGGTAAATTGATATGAAATTTGGGTTAATTTATTGGTGGTGAATTAATTTGAAATTTGTTAATTTGGGTTTGTGATTAATTTGGGATATTTGGATTCTATCCATTGCATGTTATTTATTTGGACTTGGGCCTAGTGTTAATTGGTTATTTGTTTGGGCTTATTGGATTGTGTTTGATATATTATTTTCTTTTGTTATATATATTATTAATGTGGGCTTCTTAATTGGTTACTTGTTTGGGCTTATTAGATTGGGTTTGAGATATTATTTCATTTGGTTATGTATATTATTAATGTGAGCTTGTTAATTGATGTGAATTTTGGGCCCACAATGTAGGTGAGATTTGTTGGATGATTTGAATATTTGATATGATTTGGCCAATTTGAATTATTTAATTTGGACATGGGATAATTATGACCTATGTTAAATTAGGCTTGAATTATAAAATATTAAATTTAGGCATAATGAGATTTATCTTAATTTATTATGTTTTGGTTTGATTAATTGGATTTATATTTTGGCTATTAATTTAGAGATTTTAGATTAGGATCTATGATATGTGAGACATTTTTTTTAGGTTATATTTGTTAATTTGGGCCCATTTTTAATTGGTAAAATTTATTAGACTAATTTGAAGTTTAAATTTAGGTTTGAATAATTATTTTGGACTTTACATATTTTTTTATATTTACATTTGTGCTATTTTTGTTTTTGCATGGGCCCATTCTATAATTTTATTGGCTGAGTACGAATTTATGACACGTGGAGCTTGTTGTAAGTTTATTTTGGTACATATTTTATTTCTCATTTTTATTTGGTTTTATTTTTATTAGTTCTTGTAAATATTTGTTTGTATATATTTATCGAGTGTGTATAGAATCGAACATCAAACAAACTATAAATCTTATTTAAACGAGGAAGAATTCAATAAATATGTTTTAATAAAATAATAATTTTAAATATTATTTTTAATAAAAGAAAGTTTTTTTTTACTTATAAAAATTCATGAAAAATGCATTTAGAAAAATCCAAAAGAGTTGTTTTTAATGGAATTTGAAAAATTGTTTTTAATAAAATTGTCCAAAAATTTCTTTATTTAATAAAAATTGTCCAAAAATTGTTTTGTAAATAAAGTTGTTCCAAAAGTTATTTTTTAATAAAATTGTCCAAAAAAATGTTTTTTATTTTTTTATTTATAATTTGTATAAATCACTTTTCTTAAATGAAAACAAATTGAAATATATTTTTGTAAATAAAATTGTAAAAATTCATCATTTTTTAGTAAAAGCAAGTAAAAATAATTTTTGTGCCTAAATTGAAATTTTGTAATAAATTTTTTTTATATAATAAGTGTAAATAACTTTTTTGAAAATTGAATACAAATGAAATTGAGAAAATAAATTGATTTTTTTTTTTGTAAATAAATAAATTGTAATCATTAATTCAAAATCATTTTTTTATAAAATCCTTTGAAATTTCTTGAAAACTATTTTTTTTAATACATTTTTTTTAGTTCAAGAAATCATTTTACATAATTCTCTTGTTATTTATTTTGTGTATTTTTGTAATTAGATTTTATCATTATTTTTGTGTATATTGATTTACACCATGATTTATACATATTCATTTGCATGATTATTTTTCTTGGTATTCATAATTAATTAATTAATTGTCATAATTCCCTTAATTCGTTTAGTAGAGACCGTACGTATACGGCCTTAGAGAGGTGCTACAACTCACCACCGGATCTTCCTAATAAGTAACCTGATCCTCGAATCCAGATTCGGTTTTCGCAGACCTATTTTTCCTTCAAGAGTCACATTTAAGGTTTTTCTTTCTTATTTTGTTTTTTCCTTAAAAAATAAAACAAAAATAAGTGGTGACTCCAAGTCTTTTCAAAAATCAAATTTTCACCAAATAAACAAATAAAAAAGTGAGTCACGTCGTCGAGTGAGAACGCATCGTGAAAAATACATGGTCCACAAATGTGTTTTTATATTTGAATATTTAGAGTTCACAAGTTTTACTAGAATATTTTTAAAAAATTTTATTAGATGGTCATATTTGAGTTTATGCTAGCTTTAATACTTTTTTTTTAGAGAAAATTATGATTAAAGTATAATTTCTTATTATTCTAATTTGACAAGAGTTGAAAAATTCACCTAAATATGATTATTATTTACTTTTATAAAAGTTTAGAAAGTATTGTCATTAATATTTTATTCATTTTAAAATTTTGAGAAAAAAATCTTATAAACAAATCTTATTTAGTTATGTCATATGCATCAAGACACACTTGTAAAAATAATTTATTAAATAGTAAAAAAAATTAATTAAACATAATTATATTAGTTATTATTAATTAAATTAATTAATGTTGTAATTAATTACTTTTTATTTGATATGTAGATTTTTAAAAAATCTATTAGAGTCATGTAATTGATATAGTTGTAAAGGAATTAATAAGGTGGAAAAGAAACCAAAAGTGAAGCCAAATGGTATTTTTAGGACATAAAAGATCAAAAGGCATGGACCTGAAATCACACTAGCCATGAGCAAATGAGTGGACCCATGATTTGAACACACTCTTTACAAATAGGACTTTCTAAAGAATTTTGCGATAAAGAAAAGGAAAACATACAAATATATATATATCGCTCCTTATTACTAGTCATACTCAACTTATCAAAAATTGACCTTAAAATAAAATTCTTCCACCTATAATAGCTTTAACTTTCTAATCCAATAAAGATTTTAAAATCAACACTAAGTTCTATACTAATAACTCAAAACCTTTACATATTTTCTTTTTGATACAATCTCTTAATAAATGTTGTATAGTACATACAAGGCCAAGCCTCCTTATTCACCAATATGAGAGAAATAAAGGCCCACTCACTCATTGCTTCATAATTAGTTTCTCATTTGAATTCATTTTTATCAATTAATAATCAATATATAGTTCATTCTTTTTAATAATAATTTTTCCCCTTGTTATTTTCATATTGATTAGATACTTTGTTGATTTTATTTATTTCTATTAGATTACATTATTTTATTTTACTTATTATGTGCAATATTGTTATACATTTTTTTATAAGATTGTCTTATTTATAATAAGGTTCTTTTATTTACTTTTGTTCATTTTTTTAAATCATTAATGATTCCTATACATTAATAATTAATTTGCAATATATTTTCTTTTACTACAATTCGTGTTTCCTTTTTTGTATGTTCTCTTCTTTATTATAAGCTTGTTTCTATTGTTTATTCTTATAAATTTGTTTTTTTCAAATTAATTCTTTACAATAATGTAGTTTATTTATGTCTATTTTGGCTATTATCTTATTTTAGAATCGATTTATTGTCAACAAATATAGACCCAAATTCTTCACAAAAGTAAGATCTAGAATGTAAAAGAAAAAGTTGGTACTCAATGTTATCTGCAATGTTTTAAAAATCGGACTAGATCAGTCAGTCCGACCTATCCGACTGTCGACTAATAACCAAACCAATTCAGTCTACCCTATTGAACTGGTTAGCTATTGAACCACCTATGAACCGGCGTAATCGGTGGATGAACCGGCAGAACCGGTGGTCAAACCGGCAAACCAGATGAACTAGGTGGGTCCTTCTGAACCTAGCGGTTCATTCGATAATTTTTTATTATTTATTTTTTAAAATCCAAAGCGACTTACACCATTGTTTCTTTTGGGTTTAAAATAAGGGTCTCCAAAAAGCCCGCGGCCCACGGCCCGCTTTAGGCCCGGCCCAGCCCGACGGGCTAAAGCCCGGCCCGAGCCCGTTTTTGGGCGGGCCAGCCCTTAGGCCCGCCCCTTTAAAAAAAACTACAAAAATAAAAAGTATTAAAAAAAATATTCATTTCAAAATTTTATTCATTGAATGTATAATTACATTTGAAAATGTGGGAAAAGTTTACATCACTACAAAATAAATACATCCCAACTAGGTTGGCACCTATTTATTTGTCAATCATCTGTATTTTTCAACCACAAAAAATAAAAATAAAAATATAATATACATTTAGTCATTATTTTCTGGCGGTGATGGCGAACTATCATGCATCCATGAAGATCTTGATAATTTTAAAGATTTCATATCGGCAAGCATCTCTGTTTCTCGAAAGGAATCGTACATCCTTTTATCTGCTATTTCCCAATCTTTCACACATATCCCTGCTTCAATAACATCTGGCGCTAAGTTGCATCGTTTTTTACTAACTACTTTTCCACCTGCACTAAAAGCAGCTTTTGATGCAACTGTACTCACAGGAACTGTTAGTACATCACGAGCAATTATAGAAAGCACAGGATATTTGTGTTGATGTGATTTCCACCATATTAAAATATCAAAATCTTCTTGATCTTCAAATGAAATTATATCAGTATTAAGATATTTATCTAAATCAGATGTATTATTTGGAGAACTATTTGTTGTCTTTTTTCGACTTTTCAACATTTCTAGAGCTCCTTTATAAAAAGATGAGGAGTTTGTAGATGTAGGTGGTAATTTAATAGTATTAATATCATTACCATATTTTTCTTTATAATAGTTATATAAATTATATAATAATGAATTTATTTCATTTTTAATTTCTTCAATTTTTATTTGGTCATTAAAATAAATAATTGTTAACCATTCATCCAAAGCTTCAAATTTCAATCTAGGGTCCACAATTAAAGCAATATAAAAAATTAAAGGTATTTCTCCTCAATATTTTCTAAATTTTTCTATCATTGCAAATATTGTATCATTAAATATTTCAAAACTTAAATATTTTTGAAGTACAATAAAAATATTAGTTATTTGCATAATAACTCGATTTGAAGTTGGATAATATACACCACAAAAAAATGTTTGTTGAAGTATCAAAAATTTCAAAAAGATCTCTTAAAAGATCCGCAATATGCCAATCATAATCATTTAATGCATAAATATCTGCTTCATAATCATTGTTAATTAATTGTATTTCATATAATTCGACTACTTTTCTATATTTTGTAATATTTTGTAAAAGTTTATATGTGGAATTCCATCTAATGGTCATATCCAAATTTATATTTTTTCTTTTCATATTTAACATTTTGCAACATTCAAAAAATAATTCATGTTTTGCTTGAGAACTATTAATACTATATGCAATGCCTCTAATTTTTTCCAATGTACTATCAACATTTTTTAATCTATCATTTACAATTAAATTTAAAATATGTGCACAACAACGCACATGAAATATTTTAGCATGATCTTCTTTTACTTGCCAATATAGTTTTAGTCTATGTATTGCTGTATCATTATTAGCAGCATTATCTAATGTTATTGTCAATATTTTATCACGAATGCCTAAATCTATAATTTCATCATTTATTAAAGATGCTATATTTTTACCACTATATGGAGCATTTATTAATTTAAATGAAATTATTCTTTTATTTAATTTTCATTCATTATCAATGTAGTGAGCAGTTATACATAAAAAACTAGTGTGAGTTAAAGATGTCCAAATATCAGATGTTAAACAAATATTTCCTTCAAAATTTGCAAAAAAAAATTTTAAAATTTCTTTTTGTGTATAAATTTTTTTCATAATATCTCTTTTAACTGTATTTCCAGACCAACCTTTAAATTGAGGATTAATACCTCGTTGAATTGTTCCTGCAAAATCATGAGTTTCCATCATGTTGAAAGGTTGTTCTGCTCTTATTTCTATTCTATAAAAAAAAATTCCATCTATTTGAAGTAAATTTTTTGTTTGATGATATTTCATCACATGGACTAGATGAAGAAGCACTTGTCATATTATAATTATTGATAAAATATTATGCCAAAAATAATAAAGTAATAAATATAAAAAAAAATGTAACAAAAAAATAAAGTAGTAGGGGTGAAGTATGTTACTCAATTAGAGAACCGATGAAGAAATTCCTAGCAAATTTGAACTCTTGGAGCCACCAATGCTTGTTTTGCACCACCAACAATATTGTATAATTTGAGGGAAAAATAAAAGAATTTGAAATATTGTAGAATATGAGAGAAATAGAGAGAATTTGATGAAAAAATGAAAAGGAAGAAAATGTATTTATAGGAAGGTTAAAAAAAAAAAAAAAATTCAAAATAATTGGCCATGTGACCGTTGGAGGCTTAGCTCCAACGGTCACATGGGTTGGAGCCTTTAATTTTTTTTTAAAAAATAATATACTTTATTTTTATATACATATAACTAACTCAATTAATAAACATAAAAAGAATGTAGTTTAGTTGGTTAGATCCTTAAGGTTTAAGCATGAGGGGAGGGGTTCGAATCCCCCCCTCTCCCTTCCCTTGGTTTTTTCGAAAACCATTTTGGCTTAAATCAAAAAGCCCGCCGGCCCGCCAGCCCGCCAACCTGCGGGCTCATAGGCCGGGCCGCGGGCCTAGCATTTTAGCATGGCTCGGCCCGGTCCGGCCCATTCCGAGCTGGGCCGCGGGCCTCTTATTTACGGCCCGGCCCGCCCGTTGGAGACCCCTAGTTTAAAACTCCCACTCTCCAAGCCCTAACCCAGTAATCCGACCCCGTCTTCCCCTCTCCAGCACCACTGCACCAACAACATTCCTCATCGACTCAACCCCTTACTTCCGACACCTCCTGGCTCCATCAAGTAGGCTTGCGCTAGTGTCGGCACCAGTGCTGGCGCCGACCCTTTTAACATATAGCATGCACAAAGGCCTTAATACCCTTAACTTGTCTTTTCTTTCTTGTTTTGAAAACATTAGATTTCTTTTCTAGCATAAGTTTTTCCTATAAATATTTTGGAATAAGCATTAGTTGCTATTTTGAGTTATGCTCTGTTTGTTTGCTAAGAATGATGGGAAAAAGAAACAAAATTAACATTGTGCCTTTATTTTATTTTATTTTATTTTTTTATACAATTAAATAATTTTTTTGGAAATATTTTTCATTGAAATAATCTTTGCTTACTATTTTGAGTTATATTCACTTTGTTTGCTAAAAGAAAAGAAATTAAAATTTTGAGGTTTATTTATTTATTTTTATGCTATTATATATTTCTTATTTTAATTTTTTCATAATTATTTTAAATTTTAAGAATATACAAATTATATATTTATGATGTTACCGGTTCGATTGCGGTTCAACCACCAGTCTGACCAATAAACCGTGAACCGATAACTTTTTCGGTTCAATGACCGATCTGGTTTTAAAAATATTGGTTATTTGAAGACAAAAAAAAATGCCAAAAAAATTAGAAATATATGCTAAAAAGAAGTTGAATGAAAATATAGACAAATTAAAGAGAGAAAAAAAAAAACAGAATTATGGTTAATGATATAACAAGACAGAAATCAAGTATTAACATCTAACTGTTTTAACATTTTCATTTATGTAATACAATCTTATTTTTAATGTGATTACATTATTTATAGGAAATTTTAACCATGAGATTATGACTGAACAATTGATTGAGAAAGGCAAAAGACAGATAAATGTTTTTAGTACTTTCAAAATAGGTAAGATATATTCTTTAGTCTAAATAAAAATATTATAGGCCTAAACTCTATATATAAAATTATTGAATGTTCATTTATAGGGTCTTCATCATGCCAAGATAACTTATCTGTTGATAGTTGTATATCCAACACAAATATAATATGTAAAAAGAATTCCCTAATAAAAAAAGTAATATGGTTCAATTTTTTCTAATTAATTTTTATATACTGCAGATACTAATTGTTGCAAAAGAAGAAGAACAAGATCTATTTTAGAAAATGGAAATATTGAGCCCAATATATTGATAAAAGTGTCGTTTTGTAAATCATGTCATGCTAAAAGATTTGAACATGAACCAAAAGAATTTTGTTGTTCCAATGGAGAAATATCATTAGTTTCAAATGATATTCCTGAACAACTTTATGAATTATTCACCTTCAATTATGAAGAAGCAATTGAATTCCAAAAATACATTAGAACCTATAATAATCCTTTTGATTTTACATCTTTGGTGTTAAATATGATAAAAAGCTAAGTAGAAGAAACAAAGGTATATACACATTTTGAGTTCAAGGTCAAGTATATTATTATATAAATGAGTCATAATTGTTAGATAATCATCCATCATACTTACAACTATATTTTTATGATATAGAACATGAATTAAAAAATCGATTATATGCTTTAGATAAAATGAATTCATCTATCTTAGAAAAAGTAATTGATATATTAAAAATCAACCCATATAGTAATTTCTTTCGTACTTAAAAAAATATACATGATTTAAAAAATTATAAAATCCATATAAAATCGGAAGTTGGATTAGGTTAAAGAGTTTATGATATTCCTGCACCATCACAAGTAACTACAATATTTAATCTTAATTCTTTATAAATAATTTTAATTTTATATAATATATAAATTATATATTTATTTTGTCATCGGTTCAACCACGGTTCGACCACATGTAATTTTTATAGTTCAATAACCGATCCGATTCTGAAAACATTGCTAAATACCAAAATGAACCTTGATTTATTTATTTATTTATTATTATCAATTTTCTATTTACATAGTTTTATAAATTATTTAATCCCAATGTAAATTTTATTCACAATATAATTTTATTTGCAATTAAAAATATAATGTTGCAATGGGCTGGATCAAAGTTGAAGGTGGCAAAACATACAAGTTGAGGGTTGCAATGGCTGGGAGAGAAGATCCAAAACCAGTTATAGGTTAAGACTAACTTTTTTTTCTTTTTTTAACTCGAAATATATTTGGATGGCTAGGATCAAAACTTTTAAATCTAATCGCCCATAAGTATTTTCGGTATAACATCACTTAGATATCGTAGAATTTTCCTAAAAATAATACCCTTGAACACTTTCCCCTTGGAGGCATGATAATCAAATAGAAGACTAAATAAGTGATATGATAAGGGGTAGTTTGGGAAAAGAAGTTTACAAGCTCTTCGTACTTTTATATGTAATATAGATATAAATAGATTATCACTTACAATAAATTTAGAAATGTATATTTTGATATGCATTTTTAAAAAAGAAATACAAAAGAAATTTAAATTTATAAAATCTAAACTTCATAAATTTAATTATTATAAATAATTTGTATACGTTTTTTTTTAATCAAAAGTAGTACTTTTGATTGTTCGAAAACTACTTTGACTTAAATTACTAGTAGTTTTAACATCCGAGTATATAAAATTTAAATTATTTTTAGTAATCACTTTTGTCATTATAATGTGTTAAGATACCGTAACTTTATTTATTTTTCATTTTCAAAATGTCAAATGATATATAAATGAGAAAGTAATTTAAAATTAAGGTTATGTTCAGTTACAAGAAAGTTTGAATGAAATTTTGGTTCTTAGAAAATGATAAGGAAAGAAAAAAACTGTTAAGAAAAATGATTTTATCATATTTGGTTTCAATATGAAAAGTAGGAAAGAAAATTAAATATAATTAAAATTAGATAGAAAATTTTATATTTTAAAATTATTTTATCTTTATATAGAAGAAGAAAAATAAGTGAAACGAGTTTGAAGTAATATATAAAATAATTTATTAATTCTAAATTTTTTTTTTTTTTTTTTACTTTTCCTCTCTAATTTTTTTCATTATATTTTCCATCATATATTTCGGGACCCAAACATAACAAAAAAATTTGATGATCAGGTCAATAACAATATTATATCGTCGGTATTAAGGATGAAGATATCAGTAATTATGAATATATCGGTATTTTGATTTTATGGATATATTAGAAATATCGTGGAGCAAAAATTATTTAAAATTTATAGAAATGTTTTGAAAAACTCCAAAAAAATGATGAAATAAGCAAAAATATATATTTTAAAGTTATTTTGTTCGTGTAATTGACATAAATATGATCAAGAAGAAAAACATCGGTAGACAGAAATATATCGATAGATTCGATATTTGAATTTTAAGAATAATCAATATGAATTTTGGAGGTGTATAAAGTTAGAATTAAGTTAAGAAATATTTGATTTTATTGAATAAAAATAATTTATACATAAATATAATACATATGACATTACAATAACCTTAATATCAAAATGAAGATTAATGTGGTTCCATCATATTGTTAAATAAAGGGAGCCCATTTTGTTGAAGACAATATTTATTTAAAAAATTTTAAAATACTTTTATTAAAACATATTTTATTATATTTTAAATGAAAAATTAAATTAATTTATATAAAATATTTTATTTGAGATTTAATTTTTAAAATTTTATTTAAAATATGTGGTAAAAACTTTTTTTTATTAATATTAATTTATTTAAATAATTAAAATTATTAATAATTTATCTTATCAAATTAATTTTAATTCATAAAATATCCTCGCTGAAAATCGAAATTTCAATCATAGTTGTGATTTTATCCAAATAAAGATGGATAATTAATAATTATTTATACAGAGAGAGGAAAATTGTTTTCATGATTTTTTTTTTTTTTTTAATCTCTCTCACTCGGGGCCTCGGGCATCAAGAAGCCCTTTTCTGAAGTTGCTCTCCAGACGAGAGAATCCCTAAAAAGGCCCTATTTTCCTCTGCCACTCTCAATCCTCGCAGGTACTAATCTAACCATGTTATTATTACTATGTTTTTTTGCAACCCTCGTTTGATTCCTAAGAAAATCCATCCCCCATTCGATTTCCGGGAAAATTCATCCTCATTTGATTTCCGAGAAAATCCATGCAAACCCAAGGAAAACAAAAAAAAATTGCTTTTTATTTTTGCTCCCTGGGTTTTCTGGATCTGTTCTAGGAGTCGCTTTGCTTTTGTGCCATTGGATTTAAATTTCACGAACCCTAAATCCACGATTTTTGAGGCAGGCTGAAAAACACAACCTTTGCCTGCAAATCATGATCAGATTACCAAATAACATCTTATGTTTTTTTCTAAAAAAAATTGGACAGATTTTGAATCCTGTGCCCGGGCTGGACTGGTAGGAAATATCGGGAAATTTCCCGAAAAATCGGTAAAATACCGATAAATACCGAAATATCGGCGATATTTTCGAAAGTTACCGAAATTTCCGTCGACCGATAATCGGTGACGAATATTGTGTCGGAGCCGGCCGATAAGCGATATTTCTCGGAAATATCGCCGAAATTTTTCTACATTTCAATCCTTGGTCAGTATAGAAGGTTAGGGTTTCGGTAGCGAGATGAAGCCAGTGGTGGGGATGGTGGTGTCGAACAAGATGCAGAAATCAGTAGTGGTGGCAGTGGACCGTCTGTTCCACAACAAGCTCTTCAACCGCTATGTCAAACGAACCAGCAAGTTCATGGCTCATGACGAACACAACCTCTGCAACATTGGTGACCGAGTCAGTTGTTAAAGCAATCGGTTCCTTCCTTTCTCCACTTCTGTTTTTTCATAATGGATAAAATAACTTGTGAAGCAACATTATCATTCCAGGTTAGGTTGGATCCTTCTAGGCCCTTGAGCAAGCACAAGCATTGGGTTGTTGCTGAAATTCTGAAGAAAGCTCGAATCTATGTGCCACCTGAACCTATTGCCAAGACTCAAGATCCAGCACCACCTTCATCATCTTAAGGTTTGACTTCTGTTAATGTGACTCCTTTTTCTGGAATATAATGTTATATGTGTAAAGTGTGTCCTACCATGACTTAAATCATTCCTTTCACCCTGCTAATGATTTGGGTTTTCTAACTTTACATGACAAAATAGGTGACTACAATTTAAAGCATGCATGATTTAAGACAAATCAAAACCTTTCAGTTGTTTGCATAATTGTAACATTAATTGGGGATACATACCGAGAAACTTATTAACAGTAAGCTGATACGGTGTTGATTTCTGTTATGCCAATTCACATTTCTTGTTGTTTTCTTTTATTTATTTTTGGTGGATGAAATACATAATAATTCAAATACTACCATACTTGTTAGTATTAGACCACACAGGAATATGAAGGGGGAAGGAAAAGGGAAAGCCTTCGACAAGGAGGGAGGACCAACGGACCAACAAGTTTGTTTTTTGGACCTATATCCTATATGAGCTTTAAAACCTAGATTAGGAAGAAGAAGACGAAAAATGGAAGACATACCTGATTTATGATCTATGAAATGATGCTTAAGTTCAAGGGAGTGAATCAGATACATCAGATAAGGTGTACCTTATGGGGCATGGATAGAATGCTTGAGTTTAGTTAGGTTTGTCCATCATGAATATCAGGCTTGTTAAGTATAGTGAGAATTTTATTTCCATGAGTCGTGGTAGTGTAAAGTCTTTGGATAAGGCATGCTTCAAGAGAAAGCTCAGACCAAGACTCAAAGTTCTTAGTGACATGTAGAATCTAGTTTAGAGGTTGATGAGGCTAAAGAGTTCGTATAAAGATCATTAGTTGGAATATTTGAGGGTTGGACTCTAGAAAGAAAAGAAGGGTTGTTCAGGATTTCCTTTGTCATGAATCTCTAGACATTGTAATGCTTCAATAAACAAAAAGAGAGATGTGTGATAGGAGGTTCGTGGGAAGTGTGTGATCATCTAGGACAAGGAGTGGGCTTATCTTACGACATGTGGGACATCTGGAGGGAGTTCAATTATTTGAGACTCCAATAAGTATAGTTGCACAAAGGTGGAAGTAGGATCCTTTTTAGTTATTTTCAAATTGTTTTTAGACAAAGTTGGGATTTTCTAGCCCACCTTAGTGTATGGACCCAATTTTTCATCCCTTATAAAGGATTTCTGGATGGAACTTCTAGATCTTTTTGGTTTAACCTTTATGAAATAGTGTGTGAGAGTGGATTTTAACTTTATAAGAGGAATTTCAAAGAAGTTAGGTGTTTCTAGATTAACCCTTAGTATGAGGGAATGCTTTGTTTACTTGGCCAAATATGCAAGGATCCCCTATATACAACAGATTTGTTAGATTTTTGTTTTCAAACGAGTGGTAGCAAAGCTTCCCACAAAGTCTCCATGAAGTTCTACCTTGGTTGACCTTTGATTGTTGCCCAATTGTTTTGGATGCCAACCCTTTCAAGTGGGTTCTGACCCTTTTTAGGTTTGAAAATATGTGGTTGCTCCACCTAAACTTGAAGGAAAAATTTAGCTTTTGGTGGAGAGAGTTTCAAAGTGAAGGGTAGGAAGGACATAAATTCATGAAGAGGCTTCAATTTGTTAAATCAAAACTGAAAGAATGGAATAAGGTGTCTTTTGGAGATATAAAAGGGAGGAAGAAGAATATTCTTGAAGATATTGTTTGAATTGATGTTTCTAAGCAGCAGGGCAGTTTGACTTCTGAACTTGCAGCATTGAGGGCTTTAAGGAAAAGGTAATTGGAGGAGCTATTGCTATAGGAAGAGGTGCATTAGAGTCAAAAGAGCTAGGTTGAGATGGGTAAAAGAATGAGATTGTAGCTCTTAAGTATTTTCATAAGGTGGCCAATGGAAGGAAGAATAGGAAGTTCATCAAGACCTTGGTGAATGAAGAAGGGACAACTCTAGATAATTTTGAAAGCATTTTAGAGGAGATTGTGCCTTTTTTTTTAAAAGTTATACTCTAGACCCTTTGCAAATTCGTGGGGGTTCGATTGCTTGGATTGACCCCTAATCTTGGCAGAGAGTGCTAATTGGCTAGACCATCTCCTCTTTATATAAGAGGAGATTTACAAAGCTGTTTTTCAATTCGATAAGGAAAAAGCTTTTGAGTTTAATGGCTTCACTTTTGCAGTGTTTTACGAATGTTGGGATGTTCAAGGATGACTTAGTAAAGTTGTTCTTGGAGTGTTATAATAATGGGTAATAAACAAAAGCACCAACACTACCTTAATTGACCTTGTGCTAAAAAAGAGTCAGGCCAACAAAGTCTTGGATTTTAGACTCATTAGCTTAGTCACTAGTTTGTATAAGATCATAGCCAAAGTGTTAGCAAGGTGGTTTCGAGTATTCCTTCATGAAACCATCCACTCCACCCAAGGAGGCAAATTATGAAATGGTAGATGAGAAAAATTGCTTAGGAGAGGAAGGAGTAGTTTTCAAAATTGATTTTGAAAAGACTTATGATCATGTGGAATGAGGTTTTTTTGGATCATGTACTAAAAAGGAAGGGATTTAGTACGAGATAGAGGTCTTAGATGAGGGGTTTACTACGAATGGTCTTAGTGCATGGAAGTGCTAAAGGTTGTTTTAAAGTAACTAGGGGATTAGGACAAGGAAATCCTCTTTCCCTTTTCCTTTTCACCATAGCAGCAAATGTTTTAAGCAAGTTGATGTTGAGAGCAGAGGAGACTAGTTTGTTGGAAGGCTTTGTAGTGTGTAGAAGTGTAGCGTTAGAATTTCTCATTTGCAATTTGTAGATGACACCATCTTTTTTTCTAGAGCCTATATGGAAGAGTTGCATAATCTTAATATAATCTTGTTGGTTTTTGGGCAGATTTCTAGTCTTAAGATTAATTTAAACAAAAGCACTCTATTGGGTATCAACATGAAGGAGGATCAAAATATCTAGGTTGGTATTGACCTTTATTGTACTTAGGCCTTCTATTAGGTGGTAATTCGAAGGCAATCTCTTTTTAGGATCTAGTGATTGGTAGAATCTCATGGAGACTAGATGGGTGGAAAAAAGCTTTTTTGTCGTTAAGCGGAAGAATAACTCTAATTTAGTCCTATTTGTCTTACATTCTTAGCTATTTTCTCTCTTTTCAAGATTCCATTTTTAGATTAGTCTAGGATTGAGACATTAGAAAGGAACTTTCTTTGGTTAGGGGTGGGGGAGTGTAGGAGAGATCACCTCATTAACTAGGAGCTAGTATGCAAGCCAAAGATGGAAAGGGGTTTGGGCTTTGAGATGACTTCTTTCAGGAATCGAGCTCTTTTAGGGAAACGACTTTGGAAGTTTTGAAACGAAAGTTCTACTCATTGGCACCAGGTTATTTCAACGGATGGGATACTGATATTCTGGTCAGGTAGTCACACCGATCTTCTTGGAAAGCCACTGTGTTGGTTTTTCAAGATTTTTCCATATTTACTCATTTTATTATGGTTGATATGGCAAGAATTTGTCTTTGGGAAGATTTGTGGTGGGGGACTAACCATCATGCTCCTAGTTTAGTCGACTTTTCAAAGTTGCTGCAATTCGAAATCTTCCTATCTTAGCTATCCTTGGTTCCTCTTCTCTTTTTCCTTAGAATCTAATTTTTTGCTCCAACCTTAATGACTTGGAGATTGAGGATCTTGAAAGTCTCATGTCTTGTCTCACCCGTATACACTTGTCATCATTCGTTCTAGACGTGATAGCTTGGTCATGGTCTTTCACTGGTTTATTTTTTATATAGTCTTTTTAATTAGCTTTTGTCCAATCCTTTAAACTTGATTCCTTTATTTGCAATTAATTTTATATGAAAATCTAAAGTCCCTTCTAAGGTCAAAGCCTTTGCGTGGTTAATGACACATAAGAAGGTGAATGCTAATGACATGTTGCAATTAGGAAGACCTTACAACACCCTTAAGCTCTGAATGGTGCATTTTGTGCTCTAGGAGTGGAGAAACAGACGACCATTTTTTATGTTGCTTGATGACTCTCAACCTATGGCAAAGGCTATTCAAATTAGCTAGTTTGGATTGCGCTCCTCCTTGGAGCATTTATGATATGATGATCATCTCATGTAGCGTTTTGAGGGGCTCCATTAGAGGCAAAGCCTTGTGGCAAATAACTTGTCTTTTATTGATATGACTTGTGTGGAGGAAAAGAAATACTAGGATTTTCAAACACAAGCAGAGGAATCCAAAGAGAATTTGAGATCTAATTCATTTCTATTCATCTTTTTAGGCCTCCAGTATCATGGCATTCAAGGGCATTCCTCTCAATATTATTCAGCTCAACTGACATTCATTTTGTAGGCCATGAGGGTTTGAATAATAAGAAGAGGAGATTTGTAATGATCCTATCCAATTGAGATGTTGTTGTGCCTCATGGTGGTTAAGATGTTTAAAATCTCATTTGATTGAAAGGTTTTGTATTGTGTTCTCTCTTTTGGTTCTACCTTGATGTATAGGTTATCTTAGTATACCAGATTAGGTCCTTTCTTTTTTGTTTCCCTTTTGTAAATCTTGGGAGGATACCTCATCCTTCTCATGTATTCACTTTGTTCATTCTAATACATTCTTGTTTCTGATTTTTTTTTAAAAAACCAAAGGAATACTTCAGATAAGGGGCTAAGAAGGGACTTTGCAGAGCACAATCCCCTGTTAAAGCTGTTAAGTTGTGGTCTTGGACTGTCCTAGAGACCCAAGACAGGTTCTCACTATATCTTTTTAAGATGGCATAAAATGTTTTGATCAAAACAGCCTGAATGAACTGAACTCTATAATTTTGTTCAATAGTTCTCATAAATAACATTGCATGTAACATAGTCATACTCAACCTTTGACACAAGCTGGTTGCTTGGCTTAGTGGATTTTAGCATCCTCCTTTTTAGGGGAATGATGGGTGTCAATTCATTTAGTCCCTCTAGAATCTTTTTGGGTAGGTTGAGAGGATAGCCTATGAGTTAAGCTCTTATACACAAGTTTTGAAAAGGAAGTAATGAGGGAATCTGAACTTTGGGATCTAAAGTTGGTAGAAGAGATCTGGTGCAACAAGCCATCTTTCAAACAATCAAGTGGAAAGCACAAATATCCATTACTCTGTCCTCAAGATACTTTTGTAGACTTGTTCTACTGCAAGACACAATAGTCCAATAAAGCTAGTGGATGATGGATATACCAACTTGTTTCTAAAGAAGCCAGCTATTCGTATGAACACTGCATACTCTGCTTCTTTTTTCTTCTTACAACACCCCACTACCCCCACCCCACTTGTTAGTTATGAAAATTAATTCCTGGGTGGCAAGATTGCATGTTTAGTAAAGGGTCTTGTGCTGATAGTCAAGAAATATAGGGCCTTTTGAAAGTTTCCTTCTGATAAAAGGTTTAACATCTTGGATGAGTAGCAACTGGTATATGATGTCTTGGTTTGGTGTTCTATAATAAAAGTGCCATAATTGAGTAATTTGGCTAATTTTCTGGCAATACTTAAAAAAACTTGATAACAATCAGCTGACAATAGTCAGTTAGTAAATTGACTAAGGAAGGCTTCATAATCAAATCTTATTCACCATTATGCCAAAGTTCCTTCAAACTTTATTTACAACAGTGTATTTTTTTAAAAGAAATTTAAATGTAAATTTTATTTTTTCAAATCGATATATCTGAAAATCTGTGAATGATGAGCTAGAAGTTTAACAATCCTCTGCTCTTTGCTGTGGTGATTTTTTAAAATGTTTTTATTCATGAAATTCTTTATGGTAATGTCTTTTCATTTGTAAGTTCAGTTTGTTCTTAAGAAGAAAACAATCTGATCAAAAGATGCTTGGGTGCATGTTTCAATTGAAACCAAGCCTTTTTTGTTCATGGAAAATCTCTTATTAAACTATGGGCTCTGCTGACATAAATAGGCATCATTAGTGGTAAAAAAGGAAAGGAAGCTTGTTCTGTTCATCATTCATTTGGTTGCATCAACTCATCATTGTTGATTGGACGGCCACTATTTAATCTGTAGCACGAAGTGGTTGAACAATGTAAAAAAGAAGAAGAAGAAATTATTCAAATATTTTAATTGGATGATGAAGTTTTGCCTTGAATTTCTGTTGGGGACTGTAGATCCATGGCAAAAAGTTTTTTATAATTGTTCTGGAAAGTAGGGTCTTACATTGCATATTGCATTTGGAATTCATTATTGTAGATCTGCAACTGTTGCAATATTTGTTTCTTGTATTCTCTTGTGTAATGCTTGTAATTTGCAATCATAGAATGACATGGATCCTTGGGGATTTTTTTAGCGATATGGTTTATTGTGGTACAGCACAAAGGTGGTAAGTTGGTAACTGCTGAAATTACTGCAAGGTGGTTAAAACCTAAGCAGGTGGTCACTTGCTTCTATCATCTGAGACTAAATTGTAAATATGCTGCTTTTCTTCTTTTGGCCAGTTGAAGCATAACTTGGAGCACATTCAAAAGGCTGTGAAGATGGGCCTAGGCAGCAGCTTCAGAGAACTGATGACAGCATTGTCAAACCACAAGAGCCCTTTTGGTGTTTTGTTTGAATTGTTGTTTGCCTCCAGACAAGTGAATATTTTATAGATTTTACCTATTTGAAATAAGGGATTTATTTATATCAACCTCATTGACCAGATTTTAGGAAAATTCTTTCAAATGCTTTGTCATTATTAGTAGGATTTACATTTTTGATGGCCTGTGGATATTGTCTCCATCTTCAAAGGTCCAAGTAGGAGTGAAGGTGCAACTAGAGAACATATTATAAAATTTAGAAGAGAGAATACTTCTTGAAATAGATAGTCCCAAGAGTCTGCTTTAGTTTGGACAGGTTGGATATAGTGACCTAGCAAGAGAACCTGCTGCGGTCATTCATGTACATGAAAATCTTGCCTTCATCTTTAGATCATGAACTCCACAGCATGCATTCAACTACTCAAAACCGAGTTGAAAATGGGCTAGTTTTTTCTGGACTTGTGCGAAACAGGGAGATGATAATAAAAGGGACTTCCTCCTTGCTGTGAATGCTACCCAATTCTTTTGAGTTTGTTTGAAGCCCTAGAAGCTCTCTGTTCCCATTTGATGTCTTGAAGATCTTGGAAAAGGAGGAAAAAATCATTTTTAGAAAAAAAAATAAAAAAATAAAAAGAAAAAGTTGTCAAATTTATCCTTTTGTTCTTTATATCTATGGGGTGTGGTTTCCATCTTTTTCTTATCTTTGTTTTGAACTTCCTTCTGGTTCAGTGTTTCTTCCTCGTGTTCTTTTCAATGAGAAATGAATGCAGAGAAAATGAAGTAAAATGAAAATTCTAAATTGGATGTAAGATATCAAGATGCAGAGCAGCGGAAGCAAAGTTTGAGGCGGTTGTGGGTTGTTCTTAAAGCTTTCCTCCATTCGAAAGAAGGGGGGGAAAATCATCTAATCATACACCAACTACAAAAAATATGAGATTTTGGAACTTTACTTTTTTCTTTTTAATTTTGGTGTAAAACGGGAAAAAATATTGTCTATCAATGCACTCCAATCGTGATTTCAAATTTGTTTTACAATTACTCTCAAAAGTAAAGGACAAAGTACACACCAATTTAATACTACTTATTAACAAGTACATATGTCATTTATTTTTATCATTTTTCTCACATCAATAAGGCTATATTTGATTCCTGGAAAATGTGAAAGAAAGAAAATTAGGAGAAAAAATGGAAGGAAAGAAAAAGCTAAGGAAAGGAATATAAGGGTCTGTTTGTTTAGTGTTTTCAAGGATTGTTTTCTGTTCTTGAAAATAAAAAACACCAAAAACTTGTTTGGTTGAGAGAGTGGTTTTTGTTTTCGTTGTTTCCCGTGTTCTCAAAATGGCACAGTTTAGAGAACAACAAAATGTTGTTTTCCCCTTTTTTTACTGTTTACAGAACAAAAATAAATAAACAACAAAAAACACATCTATTCTCCGTGTTTTTTTTTTTTTTCTCGTTCTCATCTCTTCTCCAGCACAGTCGCGTCGCCTCTTCTTGATTTTTCCCGTTTCTCAGTTTTGATTTAGGGTTCGTGAAATTCAAATCCAATGGCACAACAGCAAAGAGACCCCTAAAACGGATCCAGAAAACACAGGGAGCAAAAGAAAAGCAATTTTTTTGGTTTTCCTTGGGGGTTTTGCATGGATTTTCTCGGAAATCAAACGAGGATGAATTTTCCCGGAAATCGAATGAGGCATGGATTTTCTTGGGAATCAAACGGGGGTTGCAAAAAAAAAATAATAATAACATGATTAGATTAGCACCTGCGAGGATTGAGAGTGGCAGAGTGAGAGAAGGGCTTTTTTAGGGATTCTCCCGGCTGGAGGGCAACTTCAGAAAAGGGCTTCTTGATGCCCGAGTGAGAGAAGTGGGTGGCATTTTGAATTTTAGATTTAGTAGAGATAAAAAAAATTAACAAATCACGACAACAATTTTATCTCAACTTAATAGAATATGCTATAATTTTTAATAAAATTAAAGATTAAATAAAAAATATATTAATAAAAATGATTTTATCATGTTTGATTTATTTTTTAAAAAATATAAAAAATATTTTTATTTTAAAATTAATAAAATAAATAATTTTTTTTATTTAAATAAATTGTATATTTAAAAATTATTTATAAATTTATAATATAAAATTACTTGAAAAAAAAAATTTATTAATTACGAAAGAAAAAATAAAAAACATCTTTCAAATATGTTTTTTGTTTTACTTGTTCTAAAAAACTTTTTTATTAACTCAACCAAACATATTTTTTCTGTTTATGAGAACAAAAACTGTTTTCCAAAATTCAGCTCCCAAACACAATTTTTTTTCTAAAAACACCAAAAACTGTTCTTAAAAATTGTTCTCAAAAACTATTTTCCAGAACAGTTTTCAAAAACAGCAACCAAACAGGCCCTAAATTTTTTCACTTGTTTGGTTATCCATGAAAAATTTAAGGGAAAAAAAAAAAAAGAATTCATTTTCTTTTGTTTGGTTAATGACGAAAAAAAGTCAAGGAAAAATGGAAGGAAAACAAAATCAACAATTGTCTTAGATGGTTATTAATTTGTTGAATAATAAAATAAATTTTGTGCTTTTATTATCTAAAAATCAGTTTTGCAAAACTATTGCAGAAACATATAACCAACCCACATCCTAACTCAAAACATTGCTTCTTACTTACAAGAATTTATGTGAAAATCAATGCTTAGATAACCAAATTCAATAATCCTAGAAATCACACGCAATCAACCAAATTTTCAACAAATTAACATTGCATTTATACTCTTGTACTGCAAATTTTTTTTCCTTTTCTTAGCATTTTCCGGGAACCAAACATAAAAATTAGCATAGAAAATGGGGTCATTACAACTTAAATAAAGAAAATGTAAAATTGTTAAATGTTAGTTACCCAAGTTATCTTATATCACAAGGCACAATTCAAAGGTTGGAGAAACTAATTAATTTAAAGCAATTGATTTATTTCACCATAACTAATTGATATTGTTGCAACTATACTCCAGGCTCCCAAATGCCTTGCACGCGCTCCTGCACACGTTGTCGTCTCCAACCTTCAGCTCCGTTGGACAGCCTTGGTGTACTGTACGCGCTGTTGCAACTGTACTCCGGACTCCCAAATGCCTCACACGCGCTCCTGCACACGCTGCTGTCTCCAACCTTCAGCTCCGCCGGACAGCCCTGGTTCAGATCCATCGTGCAGCCTGTCGACGCACACATTCCCGACCAAGCACTCCCTTCCACTATCATCGACAGGTTGCAGCCATCGACGAGGCTCACGTCGTAGAAGTCCTGCCCTCCAGTGCTGAGAGTGAACTTCGCCAGTGTCGCTGGTGGGGCAGTACCGGCGTTGTTGCATTCGATGGTCCCCGACCCACAGTCGCCAATGACGCAAGAACCCAACCCGTCAAAGTTGCACCTTGTTCACCCCCAGAACCTACCGGACCAACCTAATCTGAAGACAGGTATCCGAATACCACGAGGCCGATAAAATTTCCCCTCTCTTTTCCCTTTTCTTTTTCTCTTATTTTCCTCAGTATTTTTTAAGGAAAATAGTTGAGAAAATATCATAACATTTTCCCTACTATTTTCCTTTATATTTTTTTTCCCTTATATTTTCCCTATCATCCAAACTAAAGAAAATCATTTTCCACATAATTTTTTTTCCTTTCCTTAGCATTTTCCGAGAACCAAACATAGCCTAAATCTCCCTTATCACTTGTCACATTTCCATTTTTTTCTTTTTTCTTTTTTTTTTCTTCTCCCGCCACCATAATCCATTGTCACCTATTATAGTTTTTATTATTATTATTTTTCCTTTATATTCTTTTTAATATGCTCGTGCATTTTCTCATAAAACTTCTTTAATTTTATTTTATTTTTACTCTCTAATTTGTTTATATTTATTGATTTTAATTATTTTTTTTGACATGTTAAACTTAAAATGATAATATATAATAAATAATTAATATAACAAATTAAATAAAAACAAAATATATAATGGAAAAAAATGAAAATATTATCCCACAAATAATAATGATTTTAAATATTAATTATAATAATACATTTTATAAATTAAGGTTTAAATTTAAAATTTTCATTTTATTATTTAGAAGTTTATGATATAAGATTTTTTATATTAATACTAAACAAAATATTTATTTATTTTGTAAATTCTATCACATGTAAAAGTAAAAATATCATTGTAATACTATTTTATTATTTACATTATTTTTCTTTTAATTTTCATTTTAAATTTATCATATCAAAATCACAATAAGTGATCGTGCTTTTATCATTTTTCTTATGATTTTAAATTGATTGTGGATCTAACTTTTTTTTTTTTTTTGTTAAAATCTATAATTTTTAATTAAAATAAAATATAAAAGAAAATATATTTTTCATAAAAAATTGTATTTAACCTTTTATATTAATTTCATAAAAAATAGGTACATCCTTTAAAAAAAAAAAGATAAATTAATGCTTAGGAAGACCGGAAACACTATCATATTTATCATAGTGTATATATTCCTTTGGGACCCTTGATAAGTGATTAGAGGTCTTTGCCCACCCCAAAAAGAACTTTGGGATCCTAGGTATATCCATTCTTAAAGGAACCAAGACCCCTATTTTTATTTTCATGGTTCACATATTCTTTTAGGGACCCTTGAGAAGGAATTAGAGATTATTCCCCACCCTAAAACGGACATTGGAACCTAAGGTACATCCTAAAGACAATTTGGTACATCATTTATAAAATTTGGTACATATTTCATAAAATTTGGCACATCATTAAAACAATTTGTACATCCAATCCATGAGCTACCAGGACCTCTATATTATTACCTATGGTTCGTTTATTTCTTTAAGGATCTTTAGGAAGTAATTAGAGGTCGTTCCCTACTCCAAAACGAACTTTGGAACCCTAGGTACATCCTTAAGGAAATTTAGTATATCGTTAAGAAATTTTGGTACATCCAATCCTCGAGCTATCGAGACCCCTATCTATCTTCCCATGGTCCATATTATCCTTTAAGGACCCTTAGGTAGTGATTGAAGATCATTCCCCACATCGGAACGAACTTTGGCACTCTTGGTACATCCTTTACAAAATTTGGTATATCCTTAAAAATATTTGGTACATACTTGAGCTATTGAAGCCTCTATCTTATTACCCATGGTCCGTTTATTCCTTTAGGGATCTTTGGAAAGTGATTGGAGATCGTTCCCTACTCCAAAATGGACTTTGGAACCCTAGGTACATCATTGAGCAAATTTGATACATCCAATCCTTAAGCTAATAGAACACTTATCTCCATTTCCATAGTCCATTTTTTCCTTTGGAGACCCTTAGGAAGTCATTGAAGGTCATTTCCCTTATGGACTTTGGCAACATTGTACATCCTTTACAAAATTTGGTACATCATTTACAAAATTTGGTACATCCTTCACAAATTTGGGAACATTATGAAGGATGTACCAAATTTTGTGAAGGATGTACCAAGGGTTCAAAAGTGCATTCCGAGGTGGGGATCGACCCCCAATCACTTCCTTATGGGTTCCAAAATGAAATCATGTACCATCCATGTTCAGATGGGGGACCCGTAAACAATAACATCGGATATACCAAATTTAATGAAGGATGTACCAAATTTTGTGAAGGATGTACCAAGCATTCCAAAGTGTGTTCCGAGGTGGGGATCAACCCCCAATCACATTCTTACGGGTTCCAAAATGAAATCATGGACAATCCATGTTTAGATGGGGGTCCCGGAAATGATAGGATTGGATGTACCAAATTTAATGAAGGATGTACCAAGGGTTCCAAAGTGTGTTCCGAGGGGGGGATAGACCCCCAATCACTTTCTTATGGGTACCAAATTGAAATCATGGACCATCCATGTTCAGATGAGGTACTCGAAAGTAATAGGATTAGATCTACCAAATTTAATGAAGGATGTAGCAAATTTTGTGAAGGATGTACCAAGGGTTCCAAAGTGCCTTCCGAGGTGGGGATTGACCCCCAATCACTTCCTTATGGGTTCCAAAATAAAATCATGGACCATCCAAGTTCAGATGGGGGTCTCGAAGGCAATAGGATCGGATGTAACAAATTTAATGAAATATGTACCAAATTTTGTGAAGGATGTACCAAGGGTTCCAAAGTGCGTTCTGAGGTGGGGATCGACCCCCAATCACTTCCTTATGGTTTGCAAAATGAAATCATGGACCAACCATGTTTAGATGGAGGACTTGAAAGTGATAGGATCAGATGTAACAAATTTTTTGAAGGATGTACCAAGGGTTCCAAAGTGCATTCCAAGGTGGGGATTGACCCCCAAGCACTTCCTTATGGGTTCCAAAATGAAATTATGGACCATCCATGTTAAGATAGGGGTCCCAAAAGCGATAGGATCAGATGTACCAAATTTAATGAAGGATGTACCAAGGGTTCCAAAGTGCGTTCCAAGGTGGGGATTGGCCCCCAAACACTTCCTTATGGGTTCTAAAATGAAATTGTGGACCATCCATGTTCAGATGGGGGTCCCGGAAGCCATAGGATCGGATGTACCAAATTTAATGAAGAATGTACCAAATTTTGTGAAGGATGTGCCAAATTTTGTAAAGGATGTACCAAGGGTTCCAAAATGTGTTCCGAGGTGGGGATCGACCCCCAAACACTTCCTTATGGATTCCAAAATGAAATTATGGACCATCCATGTTGAAATGGGGGGTCCCGAAAGAACTATGCTCGGATGTACCAAATTTAATAAAGGATGTACCAAATTTTGTGAAGGATATACCAAGGGTTCCAAAGGGCGTTCCGAGGTAGGGATCGACCCCTAATCACTTTCTTATGGGTTTCTAAATGAAATTATGGTCCATCTATGCTTAGATGGAGGTCCCGGAAGTGATAGAATCAGATGTACTAAATTTTGTGAAAGATGTATCAAGGGTTCTAAAGTGCGTTCCGAGGTGGGGATCGACCTCCAAAAACTTCCTTATGAGTTCCAAAATGAAATTATGGACCATCCATGTTCAAATGGGGGTCTTGGAAGTGATAGGATCGGATGAACCAAATTTAATGAAAGATGTACCAAATTTAATAAAGACTGTATAAAATTTAATGAAAAATATACAAAATTTTGTGAAGGATGTACCAAGGGTTCCAAAGTACGTTTTGAGGTGGGGATCAGCCCCCAAACACTTTCTTATGGGTTCCAAAATGAACTTATGGACCATCCATATTCAGATGGGGGCCCCGGAAGCAATAGGATAGGATGTACCAAATTTAATGAAGGATTTACCAAATTTTGTGAAGGATGTACCAAGGGTTCCAAAGTGCATTCTGAGGTGGGAATCGACCCCTAATCACTTTCCTATGGGTTTCTAAATGAAATTATGGACCATCCATGTTTAGATGGGGGACACGTAAACAATAGGATATGATGTACCAAATTTTGTGGAGAATGTACCAAGGATTCCAAAGTGCGTTCCGAGGTGGGGATCGGCCCCCAAACACTTCCTTATGGGTTCCAAAATGAAATTATGGACCATCCATGGTCAGATGGGGGTCCTGGAAGCGATATGATCAGGTGTACCAAATTTAATGAAGGATGTACCAAATTTTGTGAAGGATGTACCAAGGGTTCCAAAGTGCATTCCGAGGTGGGGATCAGCCCCTAATCACTTTCTTATGGGTTTCTAAATGAAATTATGGACTATCCATGTTCAGATGGAAGACCCGTAAACAATAAGATCAGATGTACCAAATTTAATGAAAGATGTACCAAATTTAATGAAGGATGTACCAAATTTAATGAAGAATGTACCAAATTTTGTGAAAGAATGTACCAAGGGTTCCAAAGTGCGTTCCGAGGTGGGGATCGGCCCCCAAAAACTTCCTTATGAGTTTCAAAATGAAATTATGGACTATCCATGTTCAGATGGGGGTCCTAGTAGCGATAGCATTGGGTGTACCAAATTTAATGAAGAATGTACCAAATTTTTTGAAGGATGTACCAAGGGTTTGAAAGTGCATTCCGAGATGGGGATTGACCCCAAATCACCTTCATATGGGTTTCTAAATTGAATTATGGACCATCCACATTGAAATAGGGTCTCGGAAGCACTTGGCTCGGATGTACCAAATTTAATGAAGGATGTACCAAATTTTGTGAAGGATGTACCAAGGGTCCCAAAGTGCGTTCCGAGGTGGGGATCGACTCCTAATCACTTTCTTATGGTTTTCTAAATGAAATTATGGACCATCCATGTTGAAATGGGGGTCTCGGAAGTCCTATGCTCGGATGTACCAAATTCAATGAAGGATGTACCAAATTTTGTGAAGGATGTACCAAGGGTCACAAAGTGTGTTCCGAGGTGGCAATCAACCTCTAATAAAGTTCTTATGGGTTTCTAAATGAAATTATGGATCATCCATGTTGAAATGGGGGTTTCGGAAGAACTATGCTCGGATGTACCAAATTAAATGAAGGATGTACGAAATTTTGTGAAGGATGTACCAAGGGTTCCAAAGTGCGTTCCGAGGTAGGGATCGGCCCCTAATCACTTTCTTATGGGTTTCTAAATGAAATTATGGTCCATCCATGCTTAGATGGAGGTCCCAAAAGCGATAGAATTAGATGTACCAAATTTTGTGAAGGATGTACCAAGGGTTCCCAAGTGCGTTTCGAGGTGGGGATCGACCTCTAATCACTTTCTTATGGTTTTCTAAATGAAATTATGGATCATCCATGTTGAAATGGGGGTCTCGGAAGCACTATGCTCGGATGTACCAAATTTAATGAAGAATGTATCAAATTTTGTGAAGGATGTATCAAGAGTTCCAAAGTGCGTTTCGAGGTGGGGATCAGCCCCTAATCACTTTCTTATGGGTTTCTAAATGAAATTATGGACCATCCATGATGAAATGGGGGTCCTGGAAGCAATAGGATCAGATGTATCAAGGGTTCCAAAGTGCATTCCGAGGTAGGGATCGACCCCTAATCACTTTCTTATGGGTTTCTAAATGAAATTATGGACCATCCATGTTCAGATGGGGGACCCATAAACAAGAGGATCGGATGTACCAAATTTAATGAAGGATGTACCAAATTTTTTGGAGGATGTACTAAGGATTCCAAAGTGCGTTCCGAGGTGGGGATCGGCCCCCAAACACTTTTTTATGGGTTCCAAAATGAAATTATGGACCATCCATGTTCAGATGGGGATCCTGGAAGCGATAGGATCGGGTGTACCAAATTTTATGAAGGATGTACCAAATTTTGTGAAGGATGTACCTAGGGTTCCAAAGTGCATTCTGAGGTGGGGTCGACCCCTAATCACTTTTTTATGGGTTTCTAAATGAAATTATGGACTATCCATGTTCAGTTGGGGGACCTGTAAATAATAGGATCGATTGTACCAAATTTAATGAAAGCTGTACTAAATTTAAAGAAAGATGTACCAAATTTAATGAAAGATGTACCAAATTTTGTGAAAGAATGTACCAAAGGTTCAAAAGTGTTCCGAGGTGGGGATCGGCCCCCAAACACTTCCTTATAGGTTTTAAAATGAAATTATGGACCATCCATGTTCAGATGAGGGTCCTGGAATCGATAGGATCGAGTGTACCAAAATTAATGAAGAATGTACCAAATTTTGTGAAGGATGTACCAAGGGTCCAAAAGTACGTTTTGAGATGGGGATCAGCCCCAAATCACCTTCATATGGGTTTCTAAATTGAATTATGGACCATCCACGTTGAAAGGGGGTCTCGGAAGCACTTGGCTCAAATGTACCAAATTTTGTGAAGGATGTACCAAGGGTTCCAAAGTGCGTTCCGAGGTAGGGGTCAACCTCCAAACACTTTCTTATGGGTTCTGAAATGAAATTATGGACCATCCATGTTCAAATAGGGGTCCCAGAAACGATAGGATCAGATGTACCAAATTTAATGAAGGATGTACCAAATTTAATGAAGAATGTACCAAATTTTGTGAAGGATGTACCAAGGGTTCCAAAGTGCATTCCGAGGTGGGGATAGGCCCCGAAACACTTCCTTATGGGTTCCAAAATAAAATTATGGACCATCAATGTTCAGATGGGGGCCTCGGAAGCAATAGGATCGGATGTACCAAATTTAATAAAGGATGTACCAAATTTTGTGAAGGATGTACCAAGGGTTCCAAAGTGCGTTTCGAGGTGGGGATCGGCCCCCAAACACTTCCTTATGGGTTCCAAAATGAAATTATGGTCCATCCATGTTCAGATGGGGGTCCTGGAAGCGGTAGGATCGGGTGTACCAAATTTAATGAAGGATGTACCAAATTTTGTGAAGTATGTACCAAGGGTTCATAAGTGCGTTCCGAGGTGGGGATCGACCCCAAATCACCTTCATATGGGTTTTGAAATAGAATTATGGACCATCCACATCGAAATGGGGGTCTCGGAAGCATTCAGCTCGGATGTACCAAATTTAATGAAGAATATATCAAATTTTGTGAAGGATGTACCAAGGGTTCCAAAGTGAGTTCCGAGGTGGGGATCAGCCCCTAATCACTTTCTTATGGGCTTTTAAATGAAATTATGGACCATCCATGTTGAAATGGGGGTCCCGGAAGCACTATGCTCGGATGTACCAAATTTAATGAAGGATATACCAAATTTTGTGAAGGATGTACCAAGGGTTCCAAAGTGCGTTCTGAGGTGGGGATCGGCTCCCAATCACTTTCTGATGGGTTTCTAAATGGAATTATGGACCATCCATGTTGAAATGGGGGTGCCAAAAGCACTATGCTTGGAGGTACAAAATTTAATAAAGGATGTACCAAATTTAATGAAGGATGTACCAAATTTTGTGAAGGATGTACCAAGGGTCCCAAAGTGTGTTATGAGGTGGGGATCGACCTCTAATCACTTTCTTATGGGTTTATAAATGAAATTATGACCATCCATGTTGAAATGGGGGTCCCGGAAGCACTATGCTCAGATGTACCAAATTTAACGAAAGATGTACCAAATTTAACGAAGGATGTACCAAATTTTGTGAAGGATGTACCAAGGGTCCCAAAGTGCGTTCCGAGGTGGGGATCGACCTCTAATCACTTTCTTATGGTTTTCTAAATGAAATTATGGACCATCCATGTTGAAATGGGGGTCTCGGAAGCACTATGCTCGGATGTACCAAATTTAATGAAGAATGTATCAAATTTTGTGAAGGATGTATCAAGAGTTCCAAAGTGCATTCCGAGGTGGGGATCGGCCCCTAATCACTTTCTTATGGGTTTCTAAATGAAATTATGGACCATCCATGATGAAATGGGGGTCCTGGAAGCACTATGCTCGAATGTACCAAATTTAATGAATGATGTACCAAATTTTGTGAAGAATGTACAAAGGGTCCCAAAGTGCGTTCCAAGGTGGGGATCGGCTCCTAGTCACTTTCTAATGGGTTTCTAAATGGAATTATGGACCATCAATGTTGAAATGGGGGTCCTAAAAGCACTATGCTCGGAGGTACAAAATTTAATGAAGGATGTACCAAATTTTGTGAAGGATGTACCAAGGGTCCCAAAGTGTGTTCCGAGGTGGGGGTTGACCTCTAATCACTTTCTTATGGGTTTATAAATGAAATTATGGACCATCCATGTTGAAATGGGGGTCCCAGAAGCACTATGCTCGGATGTACCAAATTTAATGAAGGATGTACCAAATTTTGTGAAGGATGTACCAAGGATCCCAAAGTGCGTTCTGAGGTGGGGATTGACCTATAATCACTTTCTTATAGGTTTCTAAATAAAATTATGGATCATCAATGTTGAAATGGGGGTCCCGTAAGCACTATGCTCGGATGTACCAAATTTAATAAAAGATGTACCAAATTTTGTGAAGGATGTACCAAGGGTTCCAAAGTGTGTTCCGAGGTAGGGATCGACCCCTAATCACTTTCTTATGGGTTTATAAATGAAATTATGGTCTATCCATGCTTAGATTGGGGTCCCGGAAGTGATAGAATCGAATGTACCAAATTTTGTGAAAAATGTACCAAGGGTTCCAAAGTGCGTTCCGAGGTGGGGATAGACCTCCAAACACTTCCTTATTGTTCCAAAATGAAATTATGGACCATCCATGTTCAAATGGGGGTCCCGAAAGCGATAGGATCATATGTACCAAATTTAATGAAGGATGTACCAAATTTAATGAAGAATGTACCAAATTTTGTGAAGGATATACCGAGGGTTTCAAAGCGCATTCCGAGGTGGGGATCGGCCCCCAAACACTTCCTTATGGGTTCCAAAATGAAATTATGGACCATCCATGTTCAAATGGGGGCCCCGAAAGCAATAGGATCAGATGTACCAAATTTAATGAAGGATGTACCAAATTTAATGAAGAATGTACCAAATTTTTGAAGAATGTACCAAGGGTTTCAAAGTGCATTCCAAGGTGGGGATCGGCCCCCAAACACTTCCTTATGGATTCCAAAATGAAATTATGGACCATTCATGTTCAGAAGGGGGCCCTAAAAGTAATAGGATCGGATATACCAAATTGAATGAAGGATGTACCAAATTTAATGAAGAATGTACCAAATTTTGTGAAGGATGTACCAAGAGTTCCAAAGTGCGTTCTGAGGTGGGGATCGACCCCCAAACACTTTCTTATGGGTTCCAAAATGAAATTATGGACTATCCATGTTCAGATGGGGGTCCTGGAAGTGATAGGATCAGATGTACCAAATTTAATGAAGGATGTACCAAATTTTGTGAAGGATGTACCAAGGGTTCCAAAGTGCATTCCGAGGCGGGGATCGGCCCCTAATCACTTTCTTATGGGTTTCTAAATGAAATCATAGACCATCCATGTTCAAATGGGGGACCCGTAAGTAATAGGATCGAATGTACCAAATTGAATGAAGGATGTACCATATTTTGTGAAAGATGTACCAAGGGTTCCAAAATGATAAATATTTTGAAAAAAAAATATTTCAAAAAAATCTATGATTTTCAATCAACAAGCAATCATTTACATCGCTTATTTCATATGAACGTCAAGGATGAACCTTTCAAGCTATTAGCATGCCTCCATTTGCCTTACAGCCTAACCCACACCTCAAATCTAGTCATCTTAAAGGCATGCCTCTGACAGAGAGTCATGCCTATCTTTTTCCTATTGCACATAGCTTAACAAAAATAAGTTTTTCACCCACATTCATGCGTCTTCCATGAAGGTTGTGCTCTTGAGTGCACATAGCATACCAATATAATGGTTTCAGCAATAGGCATGCCTCTAAAATCAAGGGTGTGCCCCTAGTTTGCACTGCATATAGTATACCACAATAATGTTATCATACCCATGGGCATGCCTATGCAATGAAGGGTGTACCCCTACTTTGCATTCTGCATGTAGCATAGTAATATAATGTCATTCACACATAGGCATGCCTTTCAAATGGAAGGTGCGCCCCTAGATTGCCTTTTACACATAACATACCAAACTAATGTTATTGTATAAAAAAAATTCCATTCATTCTAAGGGTACAGTGTAAAAGTTCGAATGCCTTCCCAAGGTGTTAATGAGTTAACCTCCCTTTTACCGACTCCTCACATAACACGAAGCCAATTCCCACCTCAAGGATTTGGCACATCTTTCACAAAATTTGGTACATCTTTCATTCAATTTGGTACATCCGATCCTATTGCTTCCAGGACCCCCATCTGAACATGGATGGTCCACAATTTCATTTTAGAACTCATAAGGAAGTGTTTGGGGGCCGATCCCTTCCTTGGAACGCACTTTGGAACCCTTGGTACATCCTTCATAAAATTTGGTACATCCGATTCTATCGCTTCTAGGACCCCCATCTGACCATGAATGGACCATAATTTCATTTAGAAACCCATAAGAAAGTGATTAGGGGTCGATCCCCACCTTGGAATGCACTTTGGAACCCTTGGTGCATCATTCACAAAATTTGGTACATCTTTCATTAAATTTGGTACATCCTTCATTAAATTTGGTTCATCTGATCCTATCGCTTCCGGGACCTCCATCTGAACATGGATGGTCCATAATTTCATTTTAGAACCCATAAAGAAGTGTTTGGAGGCCGATCCCCACCTCGAAATGCACTTTGGAACCCTTGGTACATCCTTCATTGAATTTGGTACATCCGATTTTATCGCTTCCAGGACCCCCATCTGAGCATGGATGGACCATAATTTCATTTAAAAACCATAAGAAAGTGATTAGGGGCCGATCCCCACCTCAGAACGCACTTTGGAACCCTTGGTACATCCTTCACAAAATTTGGTACATCCTTCATTAAATTTGGTACATCCTTCATTCCATTTAGAAGACCATATGAAGGTGATTTAGGGCCGATCCCCACCTCAGAACACACTTTTAGACCCTTGGTACATCCTTCACAAAATTTGGTACATCCTTCATTAAATTTGGTACATTTGAGTATAGTGCTTATGGGACCCCCATTTCAACATGGATGGTCCATAATTCCATTTAGAAACCCATAGGAAGGTGATTTGGGGCCGATCCCCACCTCAGAATGCAGTTTTGGACTCTTGGTACATCCTTCACAAAATTTGGTATATCCTTCATTAAATTTGGTACATCCGAGTATAGTGCTTCCAGGGCCCTCATTTCAACATGGATGGTCCATAATTCCATTTAAAAACCCATAAGAAAGTGATTGGGAGCCGATCCCCACCTCGGAACGCACTTTGGGACCCTTGGTACATCCGAGCATAGTGCTTTCGGGACCCCCATTTCAACATGGATGGTCCATAATTTCATTTAGAAACCCATAAGAAAGTGATTAGGGGCTGATCCCCACCTCGAAACGCACTTTGGAACCCTTGGTACATCCTTTACAAAATTTGGTACATCCTTCATTAAATTTGGTACATCCGATCCTATTGCTTTTGAGGCTCTCATCTAAACATGGATGGTCCACAATTTCATTTTGGAACCCATAAGGTAGTGTTTGGGGGCCGATCCCTACCTCGGAATGCACTTTGGAACCCTTGGTACATCCTTCATTAAATTTGGTACATCCAAGCATAGTGCTTCCGGGACCCCCAATTCAATATGGATAGTCCATAATTCTATTTAGAAACCCATAAGAAATTGATTGGGAGCCGATCCCCACCTCGAAACGCATGTTGGGATGCTTGGTACATCCTTCACAAAATTTGGTATATCTTTCATTAAATTTGGTACATCCGAGCATGTGCTTCTGAGACCCCCATTTTAACATGGATGGTCCATGATTTCATTTAGAAACCCATAAGAAAGTGATTAGGGACCGATCCCCACCTCGAACGCACTTTGGAACCCTTGGTACATCCTTCATTAAATTTGGTACACCCGATCCTATCACTTTCGAGACCCCCATCTGAACATTGATGGTCCATAATTTCATTTTGGAACCCATAAGGAAGTGTTTGGGGGCCGATCCCCACCTCGGAATGCACTTTGGAACCCTTAGTACATCCTTCACAAAATTAGGTACATTATTCATTAAATTTGGTACATCTGATCCTATTACTTTCGGGGCCCCCATCTGAACATGGATGGTTCATAATTTCATTTTAGAACCCATAAGGAAGTATTTGGGGTCCGATCCCCACCTCGGAATGCACTTCGGAACCCTTGGTACTTCTTTCACAAAATTTGGTACATTCTTCATTAAATTTGGTACATGCTTCATTTAAATTGGTACATTCGATCCTATTACTTTTGGGGCCCTCATCTGAACATGGATGGTCCATAATTTCATTTTGGAACCCATAAGTGTTTGGGGGCCGATCTCCACCTCGGAATGCACTTTGGAACCCTAGATATATCCTTCACAAAATTTGGTACATCCGATCCTATTAATTCCGGGACCCCCATCTGAACATGGATGGTCCATAATTTCATTTAGAAACCCATAAGAAAGTGATCAGGGATCGATCCCCATCTCGGAATGCACTTTGGAACCCTTGGTACATCCTTCACAAAATTTGGTACATCCTTCATTAAATTTGGTACATTTAAATCCTATCGCTTTTGGGACCCCCATTTGAGCATGGATGGACCATAATTTCATTTAGAAACCCATAAGAATGTGATTAGGGGCCGAACCCCACCTTGGAGTGCACTTTGGAACCCTTGGTACATCCTTAATTAAATTTGGTATATCCTTTATTAAATTTGGTACATTCGATTCTATTACTTCCGGGGCCCCCATCTGAACATGGATGGTCCATAATTTCATTTTGGAGCCCATAAAGAAGTGTTTGGGGGTCGATCCCCACCTCGAAACACACTTTGGAACCCTTGGTACATCCTTCACAAAATTTGGTACATCCGATCCTATCACTTCCGTAACCCTCATCTGAACATGGATGGTCTATAATTTCATTTAGAAACCCATAAGAAGCTGATTGGGGGTCGATCCCCACCTCGGAATGCACTTTGGAACCCTTGGTACATGCTTCACAAAATTTGGTACATCCTTCATTAAATTCAGTACATTCGATCTTATCGCTTTCGAGACCCCCATCTGAGCATGGATGATCCATAATTTCATTTAGAAACCCATAAGAAAGTGATTAGGGGCCAATCCCCACCTCGGAAGGCACTTTGGAACCCTTGGTACATCTTTCACAAAATTTGGTACATTTGATCCTATTACTTTCGGGTACCCCATCTGAACATGGATGGTCCATGATTTCATTTTGGAACCCATAAGGAAGTGATTAGGGGCCTATCCCCACCTCGGAACACACTTTGGAACCCTTGGTACATCCTTCACAAAATTTGGTACATCTTTCATTAAATTTGGTACATCCGATCCTATTGCTTCCGAAGCCCCCATCTGAACATGGATGGTCCATAATTTCATTTTGGAACCTATAAGGAAGTGATTGGGGGCCGATCCCCACCTCGGAATGCATTTTTGAACCCTTGGTAGATCCTTGGCAAAATTTGGTACATCCTTCATAATGTACCAAAATTTGTGAAGGATGTACCAAATTTTGTAAAGGATGTACGAATGTTGCCAAAGTTCGTTATGAGGTGGGGAACGACCTTCAATGACTTCCTGAGGGTCTCCAAAGGAAGAAATGGACTATGGAAATGGAGATAAGTGTTCATTTAGCTTAAGGATTGGATGTATAAATTTTTTTTTAATGATGTACCTAGGGTTCGAAAGTCCATTTCGGAGTAGGGAACGATCTCCAATCACTTTCCAAAGATCCTTAAAGGAATAAACGGACCATGGGTAATAAGATAAAGGCTTCAATAGCTCAAGTATGTATCAAATATTTTGAGGATGTACAAAATTTTGTAAAGGATGTACCAAGAGTGCCAAAATTCGTTTCGATGTGGGGAATGACCTTCAATCACTACCTAAGGGTCCTTAAAGGATAATATGGACGATGGGAAGATAGATCGGGGTTTCAATAGCCCGAGGATTGGACGTACCAAATTTCCTTAAGGATGTACTTAGGGTTCCAAAGTTCGTTTCAGAGTAGGGAACGACCTCTAATTACTTCCTAAAGATCCTTTAAAAAATAAACGAACCATAGATAATAATATAGAGGTCCTGATAGCTCATGGATTGGATCTACGAATTGTTTTAAGGATGTGCCAAATTTTATGAAATATGTACCAAATTTTATAAATGATGTACCAAAATTGTCTTTAGGATGTACCTTGGGTTCCAATGTCCGTTTTAGGGTGGGGAATAACCTCTAATTTCTTCTCAATGGTCCCTAAAAGAATATATGAACCATGAAAATGAAAATAGGGGTCTTGGTTCCTTTAAGAATGGATATACCTAGGATCCCAAAGTTCTTTTTGGGGTGGGCAAAGACCTCCAATTACTTATCAAGGGTCCCAAAGGAATATATACACTATGATAAGTATGATAGTGTTTCCGGTCCTCCTAAGTATTAATTTACCTTTTTTTTATTAGGATGTACCTATTTTTTATGAAATTAATATAAAAGTTTAAATACAATTTTTTATGAAAAATATATTTTCTTTTATATTTTATTTTAATTAAAAATTATAGATTTTAACAAAAAAAAAGTTAGATCCACAATCAATTTAAAATCATAAGAAAAATGATAAAAGCACCATCACTTATTGTGATTTTGATATGATAAATTTAAAATGAAAATTAAAAGAAAAATAATGTAAATAATAAAATAATATTACAATGATATTTTTACTTTTACATGTGATAGAATTTACAAAATAAATAAATCTTTTGTTTAGTATTAATATAAAAAATCTTATATCTTAAATTTCTAAATAATAAAATGAAAATTTTAAATTTAAACCTTAATTTATAAAATATATTATTATAATTAATATTTAAAATCATTATTATTTGTGGGATAATATTTTCATTTTTTTCCATTATATATTTTGTTTTTATTTAATTTGTTATATTAATTATTTATTATGTATTATCATTTTAAGTTTAATATGTCAAAAAAAATAATTAAAAGCAATAAATATAGACAAATTAGAGAGTAAAAATAAATTAAAATTAAAAAAGTTTTATGAAAAAATGTACGAGCATATTAAAAAGAATAAAAAATAATAATAATAATAAAAATTATAACAGGTGACAATGGATTATGGTGGAAAGAGAAGAAAAAAAAAAAGAGAAAGAAAAAAAGTGGAAACGTGACAAGTGGCAAGAGACACTAGTTACAAGACACTACTAGTCTAATGATCTCACATCTTTATATGTTGTAGTCCCCTCCCCAGACAGCAAGTTGTGTATGATGAAAATAATTGGCACCCTGAATTCTTCCAAGAAAAAAGAAAACCTCATCAAATCAGCCTGATGTGTCGATGTGGAAGCAAATCAAGCATGAAGCACTTGCAAAATCTATCTGATTTGTGGCCGTATATGCAAATCACATCACTTTCTGCGGCAAACAACTGCTAGTTTGCTTTCAAGTGGAGGTGGTGGCTACCATTTAGAGATATAATAGCTCCTCAGTAGAATTCTGCCCTGCTATCAGCTTTTATTCTCTAGTTCAATTTGGCTGAAGCCGTAGTTTTTCCTTAATCCTCTGTCTCTCATCACTTTCCTCACTTCTTCCACACCCATCCAGTTACTGGATTCAGCATAAACCATGCTTAACAATGTATAGTTGGCAGCATTCCCAGGTTCTAGCTTAACAAGCTGATGTGCCAACATTTCTGCAAACTGCAATCTTCCATGGACCTTACAAGCTGATACGAAAGAGCTCCAAATTCTGGTGCTGGGTTTCATTGGCATTGTGTTTATCATATCACAAGCATCTTGGAGCTTTCCTGATCTTCCAAGAAGATCAATATAGCAAGCATAATGCTCCATAGTTAATGATATCTTATTATCCTTCATTGCATCATTGAAGAGCTCCTGTCCCTCTTTGACAAGTCCTGTATGGTTGCAAGCCGATAAAACAGCTAGAAATGTGATTGCGTCTACATCAGCCCCTCTCTCTTGCATCTCACGAAAGAGTTGTAAAGCCTTTTCACCCTGCCCATGAAGGCCATGTGCGCTGATAAGTGTGCTCCATGAAACAGAGTCCCTTCTGGGCATTTCTTTGAAAATTTGATGAGAAGCCATGAGGCAGCCACACTTGGAATACATATTTATAAGGGAATTTCCAATGACAACTTGTGAACTTAATCCTGACTTGAAGGCATAGCCATGGACTCCACGCCCCTGGTTATGTGAAGACAGATTGGTGCAGGCAGAGATTATTGGCAACAGAGTTACAGAGTTGGGGGCAATGCCCTCCAGTTGCATCTCCCGGAAAAGCCTTATTGCTTCACTGTAGTTCCCACCTGCAGAATAGCTTCTGATGATTGTACTCCACATCACAACATCTTTATGTGTCATTCTCTCAAAAATTAGCTTGGCAGAACGCAGTGCCTCCCCGCATTCACCGTAAAAGTGTACAAGAGCTGCTGAAAAATGAAAATCCGATTCAAACCCATGACGGAAGGCATTGCCATGAAGCTCTTTAGCATGTCTAGCCCCACCCAAATTGGCACAAGCTGGTAAAAGGGCAAGCAGCGTTACTCGGTTGGGTCTAATCCCTTCAACCAGCATTGCTCGAAAACAATGGAGTGCCATATCATAATTCCCATTAGCACAGCACCCCGAAACCATGGCAGTCCAGGACACATGATTTTTCAACTTTATTCTATCAAATACACGAAACGCCATGAGACAGTCCCCACATCTCAAGTACATGTCCAGCAGAGCTGTCGATAAAAAAACTGACCCCTGCTCCAATTCCAACTCCAACTCCTTGGTCCTTTGATCAGCAGTGACAAGAGCATGAATTTGTCTTCCTAATCTCAACTCTCCGGACCTACCACAAATGGATATAATGCTAGCAATGAGTTGGGGCTTTGGTAAAAAACCAGCCGTATACATCTCCTTGAGCATTTCCGAAGCTTCCTTGCAATACCCATTTTGTGCAAAACAATTTACCAACGAACTCCATGTGATGGTGTCTCTGTGAGTCATTGTGTTGAACACTAGAAGTGCAGCTTCAACTTGTGAGAACTTGGCGTACATGGAGAGGAGAGAATTAGATATAATTGAGTGAGAGTGAGAACCCATTTTGAGGACCAGGCAGTGAAGTTGGAGGCCAAAGTCCAAGGACGGGGCAAGAGAAGTGGCTTTGATGAGGGAAGGAAAAATGGGGATGATGCCATGGAGGGCTGAGGGTGTGGAAGGGTGGAGGTGCTGCTTGTAGAATACAAGTGTTTGATCATATGCTCCTCTCACTACCATTTCTTTCACTTTTGATAACGTGGGGTCGGCATTGGATGTGAGCCCTTTTCTCATCACAATATGCATCGTCAACTCTTTAGTTGCGGTATCTAATACCGGAATTTGGCTAAATTTCTCTTGTTCATGCCTCCTACCAACATATTTATTATAACGTAAAATAGGAAAAAACTTGAGCTAATTGCTTAACATGGAGAGAAATATGTGTCTGAATTCCTGTACTTTGTTGCGATGAAAGAAAATGATGAGGGAAAGGCTACATATTAGTAGAAGTTGAGAAGCCCCGTTTAGGAATGATACAAGGAAAACTTGTAAGGGAGGAGTCCTGATGAGGACCAGAGCTCTGCTCTTGTACCAGTTTTGCGAATCACTTTTAGGATGCGCTTGGAGTCCACATAGCCCATAACCGAAATCTTGTTCAATATCACATCTATTTCCACGCACGTTACTCCTGCATACCAACTTCATAGTTAAGTTTCCCAGCTCTATTGCTATATAAGGATTTCTGTATGCGTATCAGGCAAGTACCACAAAGCAATTTAGAAAATCAAGCATTTTCTGCAACTTTAGAACTAAATTTTGGAAAACCCAACATGCATTTATCCCTACATTTCATTAGATACTGACTGGAAATGCTAACCATTTGGCTAGCACAGACAGTGTGGATTGATTCAGATGTACAAAATGAATACCTTTGGTCTTGCACAAGGCTTTGCGAACAGCCTTCTCACAGGCCTTGCAGTGTAGACGGACTCTTAATTCAATAACCTCTAACATGGCAATATGCATATATTGCGTCCAAATTCCCTAGCGATCCTTTTAGAGCCCTGTAGTGAATTTGAATGGAATAATTAAGCAGAGATTAAACCTCCTTGTGTGGGAGAGAATGTCAACATGCATGATGGAGAGAGTTCTACATATAGAGTAGCACTGAAATAAGAAATTAACGTGTAGGTGATAAGAGTTGGCACAAGGTGGGTGTGGGCGACATGATTGTTAGTTTCATGATAGCTGATTATGATGAATAGTATAGCATGCGGGGATGTGGCCCATCGTCCCCTGCACATTTTAACACAAACCGAGTGTAGCCATCTTGTTTCTCCACTGACACTGCTGTACCCACTCCACCCTCAAAACATATTCTATTTAGACTATATATAATACTATTTTACATGATTAAAACTTGAAGTTGAGTCCTCCATCAAAGGATACCCAACCGAGCAATCATCAAACCTTCGAGTTTCAACTAGGCTTAGGGTGTATCTGAATTGAAGTAGTTCATGTTACCAAATACCAAAATGCAAGAGGATTTTTCAGGGGTCTTTTGATGGAGAATTAATCCAAGATCATGCACACATGGTTGCAGAAAATGGAGTTGCCTGCCTTTAACTACCTACAATACTACTAGTCATGGTTTTCTGATAGTTGGGTGGAGTGACTAGCCCAATTTTTCTATTCTTTGATTAGGAATGCCACACCCTAGTGCTACTGAAATTAATTAGACTTAACCAAATTTTCAATTTGCTAATGTACATATATGGTGGTTGGGATTAATTTGAAATATAATTGTTGTTCCCATCAAATGAAGCTCATTGAGAGTGCAGAGATACAATGAGCATGGGAGTCACATGAATCCCCATCACACACATATTTGCTTGCAGCTGAAAAAGCATTTCCACACGCACAGGTTGTCTAGTGCTACAAACCAGCTGCTCCTAGGCTTTCATGCACATAAAGCCTCCATTCTGTTACCACCCCCATTATTTTTATTATTTTCTTTTCTAGTAATATATAGCTTCGCTTGCATCCATACTCATTCAGAACTCCTCTTGTCCTTTGCATCATCATCATCATCATCCCATGGTTGTGCTTCTGAAATTTTTGGTCCTATTCTTGACCAAGTAATTAGGATCATTTCAATTTCATGGCAAGTCATAACCAGGAGCATCTTTCCACTGAGATTGTGAACCAGGGCATCGCTGATTCTGGTCCATATGCAGGGTCCCTGAGCTTCTCAGTGAGAGTCAGGCGTGGCTTGCCAGATTTCCTTAATTCAGTGAACCTGAAATATGTGAAGCTTGGTTATGGTTACCTTATCAGCCATGGCTTTTACTTTCTAACTGCACCTGTTGTCCTTGTGATTTTTGGTGCCCAAATAGGAAAGCTCACATGGGATGATTTTTGCTTGAAATGTGACCTTATGAATGCCCTCTTCATGATGGGGTTACTGAGCTTAATACTCTACATTCATCTAGATTTAAAGCCTCGCTCTACTTATTTGGTTGATTTTGCTTGTTATCGCCCACCTGATGAGCTTAAGGTAACCTGCCTTTTTTCTTCATTTAACGTCAAATAGGATATTCTTGTGCCAGCAGTTTCCAAGTCATGATCATTTTGTGTAAATGCAGAGTTGCAACTGCCATACATGTAATCAATTTTCTTGTGATTTCATGCACACAGACCTCAAAAGAGAAATTCATCGAATTGGCCAGAAAATCTGGCAACTTTGATGATGCTGCAATTGAATTTCAGCAGCGAGTACTCAAGAATTCTGGCATTGGAGATGAAACCTACTTGCCTAAAGCAATATTTCGTGCCGGTCACAGGACAACCCTAAAGGATGGCAGGGAAGAAGCGGCAATGGTCATGTTTGGAGCTGTAAGTGAGCTCATTGCTGCCACTAAAATCAAGATCAAGGACATTAGAATCCTCATTGTAAACTGCGGAATACTGAATACAACTCCATCGCTCTCTGCCATGTTGGTAAACCATTTTAAGCTGGGGCATTATGTTCAAAGCTTCAATCTTGGGGGCATGGGCTGTGCTGCAGGAGTAATAGCCATAGATCTAGCAAGAGACCTTTTGAATGTCTACCGGGGCTCATATGCACTAGTTGTGAGCACGGAAGCTGTGAGCTACTCTTGGTACAGCGGGAAAGACATCCACATGCTTCTTCCTAATTGCTTCTTCCGAATGGGGGCTGCCGCCATGTTGCTCTCCAATTGCCACCTAGACCGATGGCGCTCCAAGTACGAACTCAAACAGGTATAGAGGAGGATTAGTTGTTCCTCCATGCATGGGCTATGCTACATGAATATATGTAATCCATCTATTTTTGAGTGTTGTTGAATTGAATGCATGTATGCATGCAGTTGGTCAGAACCCACAAAGGCATGGATAACAGAAGCTTCCAAAGCATACTTCTCAAGGAAGATGGTGAAGAGAAACAAGGGCTGTCAGTGAGCAAGGATGTGGTTGAAGTGGGAAGCCATGCACTAAAGGACAACATCACAACCTTGGGACCTCTAGTCCTTCCCTTTTCTGAACAACTCCATTTCTTCACCACTCTGCTCTTCCACAACTCCAAGCCTTATATTCCTAACTACAAGCTCGCCTTCGAGCATGTTTGCATACTGGCCACCAGCAAGCAGGTCCTAGATGAGATACAGAAGAACTTAGAGCTCACTGAGGAGTACATGGAGGCATCAAGAAGAACTTTGGAGCGTTTTGGGAACACTTCCAGTAGTAGTATTTGGTACGAATTATCCTACTTGGAGGCAAACCGAAGGGTGAAGAGAGGAGATAGGATTTGGCAAATCGCATTTGGGTCGGGTTTTAAGTGCAATAGTGTTGTTTGGAAGGCTCTTAGGAATGTTGGGAGCCCGAAGCACAGCCCATGGTTTGAGAACTGAGAATTGAGAATCCTGTCAAGACAGGGTAGAGGGTGAAAAGGAAAACCAAAAAACTGTGGAATTGTTTGATAGATAATACAAATGTCTGGCTAATAAGTAATAAAGGTGCACTTCAATCTATATCCATGTTTGGCACTTTTCGAAAATGTATTGCTTTAAATAATGCTAGTAATGCCTCTTTTCCCCAAAAGAACAGTACAACAAAGAGCTTTAATTGAAGCCACAGCTGGGCCCAAATGTTATTATCACCATTGGAATCTTGAATTCACTTATAACAATTGAGGAAGCATATTCAACACCAGACAAAATGGTCCCTTGGCTGTAACAAATTGATTCTCCAAAGCGTTGCCAGCTACAATCGCCCATAAATAAAAGGACCATCCTTAAAATGCTATTCAAAGTGACATCCACAGGAAAACCATAACCGTCCCCATCTGCTGAATTAATACGCATTAATTTGCAGTCTCAGGTTTTTCTTGTGTGCTCTCCAGGTACGACTACTTGCTTTTGGACTACTTACAGTGGGCCAGGATGGTTTTCACACCAAAGTGTAAGCCACGTTGAGGGTGGCGTGGGGTGGGGGGGGAGGGGAAGGGGTGGGAAGAGTCAGTTGATGGCTAGAAATAGGCTCTCTGAAATATAAGACAAACCCATCCAAAAATGATGGAAGCCGGACAGTCACCAGGGCATTTGAAGCATTTACATGCTTAGTACACTAGCCATTGGAGTCCAGTAATGCACACTTGAGCTGTCGTATGGCACTCAGATATGAAACATTTTGAGATTTTTATGCAACACTAAAAAATATTCTTTGGATACACAAATTGAAACAATATGTTTTCTCTTCAACTCATGAGTTCAATCAAGAAGTATCCAAATGAGAGACAGGTGGTTTATACACCAGATAGGGTTATGGGCAAGTGACGCTACAATGATGGGCTTTAGCATCTACAACTTACCAGCAGCAAAATACATTAAAGGAAATATAACTGGACAAACATGGGTGGGCGCCACCTGCTAGCAAAACAAAATGTGAGAGAGGAACCACTAATCATATTTGGGACCTACAGAGCCATGTGGGCTGTTCCATCACAGCCTCCCAAATCACAAAATTCCATGCACTTCATAACATAAAAAACATCCAAGCAATTAAATTTTACATGTTTGCCTTCTAGATTGCAAAATTTGAACTAAGCTTATGCTATTCGTGGAATTGCCCTAAGCTTCTAACAAAGTAGTCTAGAAAGCATAGAAAATGATGGAGACAAAATGATACCTGATAAACTAAAATTCCTCCAAGTTCACAGAACGGTCAACAAAAAGAGAATGAGATGCCCAACCAAAATCAATGGGCTTTGGAGACCCCCCTTTTTTCCATCAGCACTTCCATAATACTGCTGTATCCCAATCCTAAATTTGCAAGTTCCAACTGATGGGTCGGTTTTGACAATCTTTGAAACATTTGGGAACTGGCAGGCGGTGTCAAGCTGATTGTTTATCTGGTAGTAACTATTAAATGCATAAGAAATGTTCCCCCGAGCATCTAAACCTCCACAAGATGTCTGATACCCTAGACTAGTGCAGTCAGCTTTTTCACAAGCATATTGCACACTTGGTGCCACTTGCGGATCATCAAGGCCAGCTGATGGCTTCATCACACACCATTTTTGCTCTAGATATTTCACATTTCTTGCTGGAATCAAAGCCCCTGAGTTTGTGGTACCAAGGTTGAATTGGTACTTGGGTGACCCATCAAAATAAAATACCCCCCAATGGCGCTCAAAACTCCCTGGCTGAATGCTCTTGGCATCCTCATCAATCAAACTAAATAAATAAGCATCTACAGGTCCAGCTCTCATTGGGGTTCCTTTCCCACCAGAAATATGGGTCATGAACCCTTGGTTGAACCGCTGAGCATAATCTAAGTTTGCATTTTGATCCCCATCAGTGGGCCATCCAATTTCTCCTACTATGATGGGTAGGTTCCCAAACCCATTTTTTTCAAGGGCCCAAACAAGAGTATCGTAGTTTGCATCAAACATGTTGTAATAGTATGTCCCACCATCATTTATCGGGGATGCATTGCCATCAAAGAATGCATACTCAACAGGGAAGTTGGAATCAATATAGAGGCTTATGAAGGGGTAGATGTTGACAGTAAAGGGCGCATTATTGTCCCTCAAGAACTTGACAATAGGAATCATATAATCATGGATGTCAGTCCGAAAGTCACCTCCAGATGGAAGGCCAGTTGAGCTCGCATAGACATCAGCATTAAGGGGGACAGTGACCTTCACTTGATTGCCAAGGCCAGCTTTTATCAGGGCAGATTGAATATTCTGGAGGGCAGGGAAGGTTGTCCTGAGAAAACTCCCATTATATGTTTCCAAGAAAGGTTCATTTCCAACTGCAACATACCTGTGAAATCATGAGGATGACTAATTACATGAACAACTCAATAAAGTTTGGATTCACACAGACATGCCCCCCATGTGCAAGTGCACACATTTTATCAATCACAACCAAATGAATTTATAGTAACATTATGCAATTAATAGAAAATCTATTAATAGGAAAATGGCAGAGCATCTGACCTAAGCAGTTTGGTATCACCTTAACCCTATATGAGTTATCACTAACCCATGAACTTCAGAGAAAACAATTTCACTCACAAGAATACATGGAACAAATATTTAAAGAAAGAAGTAACAAACGCATTCAGGTAGCATTCAAATTTAGATACAAAACAAGCCCCAGTGAATTATTAAGAGTAAGGCAGGGCAAGAGTCCCATGGAGGCAGTCAGACAAAATTGAAGAGAAGGCAAAGATGCAAATTGGAATTTGTTAGGAAATTGACCAAAATATCTCTATATAAAAAATTTAAACATAAAAGATAAATAGAAATATGAACACTCTTCATATGAAATATAAACTTAGAACTAAGAACAAACCATTATGATACATAGTTACTATTTATAGAAAATGCATCTTTCAGTAAAAAAGAAAAATGATTAATAACAATACGGCTGAATGGAAGCATGTGGAAGAGAAGAAATTAGAAGAGAAGAATCAGTTATTCTTCAAACAAACCAAATATGATATGGAAACTGGCAATGCAACCATCCAGCTCCCAAAAGCTCAATAACACCCAATAAAAACCCCCCTATGGTGAAGGAATTCAGGGGGAATAGGATCCTTAACAAACATCTCTAAGAAATTAGTTCAGCACCTATGGTTGTACAATGTTTTTGTCCAATTTAGACTTCCAACCAGAGGAGCATCTGAACCTCTAAAAAGCAAACTATTCTGCAAATCCATGAATTGTATCCCCAGTGGCCTCCAGCTAAAACCCAATTAGCTTAGAGGAGGCTAGAAATCTCCACTTCAATAGCCAAACCGAGCCCACCTAGCTTAGGGGAGGCTTTAAAACACAGGTCCAACTTGTAAATGTAAAAGTTCAGTGTAAATGTGAAGACACAATTTGATACCTTGGATTTTGGAAGATCTTTTTGAATTTTGAAGATAATAAACCGGAACACCTTAACATGTTCCTAGATATAAAGCATTGAAAAAGTCAGTGCTATGTGATATCACTCATCCTCTCCCATTTCATGTTTGTTGATTATTATTTGCCAACTACATTTAAATGCATAAACAGGTTTTGCACACTAATAATATACGTACCCACCAAAGAGTGCTCAAGATCCATCCAATGGATAAAAGAATAAAGATGATATACAGTTCCTTACGGTTGTGCACACTATGGAAACCCCATCAAGCATTTTCAGGCTTCATGGAATATAAGAAACGGTTGCTAGCAACAGCAGGGCTTAAATTTTGCCAGGATCCAAAAAATATGTAACTCCAGGGAAATGGAATTCAAGAAATCAACTATTCAAAAGTGATAACAAAAACAAAACAAAACAAAACAAAACCTTGACCAACTGATTACCGTGTGCACTAAGATCAGCTAAACTTAGTGGAATATGAAGTAAAAGAAAAGTAGCGGTGGGAGTGTATACACCCATTTATCTATTATATGAAGTAATGAAGCTATTTGGTTGTTCAAGCAGAGTAATCACGGTTTCAGAATCCCAATAGCAATTATTCATGATTCAAGATTCAAGAATCCCACATTTCCTTGCATAAGAAACTCCACCATACATACATGGGACAGGAGTTAGAATGTAAACATGAGAAAAAGAAATAATCTAGATGCTGTTTTCAACAATTAATCCTAGCATCAATTTATTACAACCAATTCAAAGGGATCAAGCACAAAGATGAGAAAGGTTGGTAAAGAGAAGTGACCTGATGTTAACATTATTGGTGGTCATATGTTCAGAGACATTTTTAGCAACCCATTTCTCAGCAGACTTGACACTGCTAGCCAGAGATGCAAGCATCTCGTTGGGAATGCCCACCATAACCTCAATCCGAGTCTTACCTAGAGCTCTCAAGTTTCCATAATCAGCATCAAAAAGCTTAACCTTGTCAATCCCATTGTCCCTGAGCAGATTCACCACAGTTTCAGGAGGCAAAGGGTGGGTTGCCTGTGTCCCCCAGTTGGCACCAATGCCACTCACTGAATGCACCACCAATGAAAACACTGAAATCAACCCATATGCCACTGACAACCACCCCATGTTCTTGATCAAATCTGCTTTTCCAGCTTTATATGCCTCAAAAGCACCAAATCAAAGACCCAATTAAATGGTTCTGAAACTATAACCCTAAAAGAAACTTGGCAACAACCAGATTTTTTTCTTCTTCTTTTGAAAGGCGGCTTGGTATGATTAAAAAAAGGGGGTCTGAAGCCAGACTCTCTATCTGCTGTTAGATCATTTCCTAATAAACCCAGAAAAAGAAAAAGAAAAAAAAAGAATAAATGAGAGCTGATTGCAAAAATAACAATAACAGTAAGAACCCAACAAGAAAAAGGAAAGAGCTGATCTGAAATCACTAGCAACTACAAATAAACAGCTTTTTCAGATGAACCCCCACATCAAATCCAGAACAGGGTGAGAAACATGTCTAAGGTTGGGGCTGTAAAATTCAAACACAGACAGAAACCAAGAAGATAAAACTGAAGCTGAAGGAAGAAAAAGAAAGAAAAGAAAGGAAAACAAAAAAAAAAAAGAAAGAAAAAGAGAGAAAATAAGGGGTGGGTTAATGAGCAGTGATGGTGCAGATAAAGAAGAATCCAGCAACACTAGGATCAGTTGTAGAGCACAAAAGAAAAGAAATGGAATAAATGGAGTATCATAGAGGGAAAGTAGAGTGAGAGAGAGAGAGATAGAGGCGGTGGGCAGGCAGATAGATTGATGGATGTTGAAAGGAAATCCAAAAAAGGAAAGATAATCAAAATAGGCTCAATGAGATTTAGATTGAAGGGGCAGGTGTATGAACAAGTTAAGCATCCTGTTCTTGAGTAAGAGATGTATTCAAGAATCCACTTATCTCATCCCACCAACATCAATCAAAATAATACAGAAGAAAGCAAAAGGCAGCAGAACAAGGAAGGGGGGGTGCGTTGTCTCATAAACAAGAGAATAAATAATTAATAAATTAATAAAAAGATGGTTGTCTTGGCTGATAGCTCTTCTGGCATCTTCTTACAGTACACTGTCCCAAAGCGGCAGTGCTGTTTACGACGTTTGAATCGTGACGTCCGTTAGTGTCACTGTTCCGGTTTAGCCGGTTATAAAGTTAGGAATCATAACCTGCTTTGCTGACACGTGGGTGACACTCACTTAACCTTATTCTCTGGATTTTTCTTTGTTGATATTAGGATGGAACGGAAAAATGTTGACTTTTATGGAGCATTTAATGACGGTTTATTATTTTGAAGTTGATCTTAAAAATCTGGTTTTGTTTAAAACTTTAAAACAAAGAAGAAAAGAGGACGTTCGTGTTCTTTAATGTTTAGGGCTAATGATGTTGCAATTTAAGGCTAAGCCCACTAGCCCACTACTATCCACATTAATTATTACTTAATAACAAAAATTAAGAAATTCTTCTTGGAGGACTCTACTTTCCTATTTTACTAGGACAACTTGTTTCGCCAAACAATAATATTCCTACTTTAAAAATTAAATGACTTAATTTTATTCGTCTTCCCGAGATTTTGGTTAAATACGCACTATCTCCTTTGGTTTGAAATTTTATTAAAGATTTTCCCTCCCTTTCTTATTTATCATTTTCACTCATATCTCCTTTAATTCAAAATAAGAAAGGTATTTAACAAATTTTCAAATAAATGAGGACTTGTTATATTTAACTAAAACCTTAAGCAAGGTAACTCGAACTAAAAATATACTAAATACATTATTTCGTCCATGTTAATGAGCACTTGTATTATTATTTTGAGTTCAATAATCCTCTCTGGAATTCTATTTTTTAATCAATTTTATTTTGGAAATTTGAGTTTCAATTCACTAGATATATTTATCCTATAGATATCATGCCAAAATGGTTTTGTTCTTTTGATTTTGTTCTTTTGATACAAATATTGGAAATATCGTATTAGCCTTCTTCACATCCAAAACTCTCAAGAAGTTTCTCTTCATGTTCCTTAGGTTGAGAGAGAGATATGCATCTCATAAGGTGTTAAGATAGGGTCCATGGGCACCATGTAGTGTTGCATCAGGCACATAAAATTCAATACAGGTATTGGACAATAAGACTTAGGATAACATCTATTAGGAAAAACTGTGTATTGTTCTTTTGATAGTGGATTAATGACTAGAGATCCTTTGACCTCATGGTTCTTATAGCCACACAGTCTTTAAGAGACTGTGTGGGTGGTTTTTTAGGTAAAGATTGTTGTGTCTTATGTATTGTTTATTTTTTCCATTTCTCTATATCAAAGGAGGAGGTTAAAAACAATAAATTTTAGGCTAAAAAGAATTATACACCTATTCACCCGCTATATGTGTTTCCTAATCCATATCTAAAAACTTTTAATTGGCACAAGAGTAGGAGGAAAAAAATTTAAAAATCAAAATTTTTTCAATCATGCTACATCTAAGTTATGGAATCATAGAGAATTGGATCTTCTATTCACATGTTGCCCTATTTTGATAACAACAATTATCCACATTAGAAGGCTTGATTGGAGTTTTTCTAGAAAATACAAGGAGAATAGGTATAGAACTTAGTGGGATTTAGATGGGGGCCGCCATTGAAATTGGATGGTATCGAGAAATCTACAAGAGAACTCAAGGCTAAATAGGAATGAGATAAACTGGATAACAAGGGCAATGATGTGATTGCTTAAGCTCTCTATAATATCTTTAATGGGTTTAGTCTTGATGAATTTTGTAAGATAGCCACATATAAGTGTGCCAAAGAAGCTAGGGATATTCTCTCAGTCACTTAAGGGGGTACTTCAGCTATGAAGTTTTCCAAAATTCAAATGTTCACTATCAAGTTTGAGAGCATATGGATGCAAGAGGATGGGACCTTCTCTGCATTCTATTATGACCTAAGAGACACAGTCAACTCAAGCTTTAACCATGGGGAGAACATTCCATAGTCTAAGGTAGTGAGAAAAATTCTAAGATCTTTTAATGGGGTTAGTCTTGATGAATTTCTTAAGATAACCACATGTAAGTGTGCCAAAGAATTTAGGGATATTCTCTCAGTCACTTATATGGGCGCTTTAGCTATGAAGTTTTCCAAAATTCAAATGGTCACTATCAAGTTTGAGAGCATACGAATGCAAGAGGATAAGACTTTCCCTACATTCTATTTTAAGCTAAGAGACATAGCAACTCAAGCTTTAGCCTTAGGGAGAAAATTCCATAGTCTAAGGTATTAAGAAAAATTCTAAGATTTCTCCTAAAGAGATTTAGACCTAAGGTTGCTGGTATAGAGGAAAGCAATGACATGACTCTATGAAAATTGATGAACTTGTGGGATCCCTTCAAACTTATGAGATAGCCATTCTTGATATTCAAAAGCCATGAGAAATTGCTTTCAAGGATTCTAAGAATAAAGGAAAAAGGTCTGAAAGCTTTTACTAAGTAGGTAGAGAAGAGTTTGCTTTATTGTCAAAACGAATTAAAGACACTATGAGATTTCAAAAAAACTTTTCCAAAAACACAACTCAAAGAGAGAAAGAGAGTTGACAATTCCTTTAAGAAAATGGATAAGGTCACCTTTATGGGAAAAAAAATACTGAATCTTTTAATTGTACAGGGATAGGACATGTGTCATCTAACCATCCTTATCCCAAAGATATTAAAAAGGTCACACAGGGTACTTAGACCGACCCGAAATCAAGTTAGAGCGAGCCTTTGAGCCTTAAAGATTACAAGTATGAACAAAAAAAACCTTTCTTAATTTCATTACATTTATTGTGTCTAATAAAGATAATACTAGTGATAGTGACAACTATATCAATTGTTATTAAACCAATGCATCAAGATAACTAATGCTTAAGAATTTCTAAAAAATGAGCATGATGTGTTAAAAGAAGAGAAAGTAAATTATGTTGAAAAAATATTTTTTTTAGAGAATGAACACAAATCTCTACTTGAGAGAAATAATGTTCTTGCTCAAGAAATTGAACAATAAAGAAAAAAAGTCTCATCTATGTAAGGAACCTCAGATCACTCCGTTCTCGATCCTAGGATTAGGTTAGGTGCATGATTTTCTTCTTAGGTTTTTCTAAATCCTATGCATAGTGGAAAATATGCAATTGAAAACCTTTAACAAGATTTAGATATCAAAAGAGAAAACTTTACTTAGATTTGGATATTCCTAAATCAAATTTGTGCAGTGAAGAATTTGAACGAAGTAGTAGAATGCCTAGTAGACCCACGATATTCCATTGCAATGACTCATCCTTGCATTTGGCACAAAACTGATGGGAGGTATGGAAGGTGAAGACTATGACTCTTTTCTCTTTGGATGGTGGAAGATGGCTAACATAAAACCTTAACCCCTAAAGGGGTATTTATTGGGTTCTCTAATTGGGCTTAAGTGACTTGAGCCTACCAAGGGCTTAAGTGACTTAAGCCCACCAAGGGCTTAGGTCACTTAATCTAACTCAAAATGAGTTCTAATTGATTAATTAACTACATAAAGTCATCTAATGAATCAATTAGCCCAATCCAAAGACTTTGTTCACTAACCCTTGTGCAACCTTACTTAATTGTCAAAATGCCCTTATGCACAAAAGGAAACCAAGAACCAATCTAATCTTCATAGACTATGCCAACAAGGTATATGAGCTCAATTAGGGACTATTAGGATCCATAACACAATATTGGCTTCCTTAGAATCCACTTTTAAAGTTAATTCAACATCTCATTACATAGAATTAATTGCATTCCAGTACCTTATGTAAATAATAACGAGACACTAAGTGCTTAGGTCCATGACCTATTATTCATTGCGCTTAATCTCCTCATGAACTGATATCTGAAGTTTAACAAAGTGAAAGTTATTGGCCTTTCAAGACTACCTCTACTATCCTTGAGTTATAGATCCTCTTATTGTGTGTTCAATTGATAGATCTTATTTCTTCAAGAGCCTATGTTAAGTTGTACTTAAACAACTATTGTGACCATAATTTACATGAGTACACCTCCTTAGGATCACCTAAGAGAACACTGTTGAGAACCTTGGATTACTTTGTTTCCATATCTTGGATCTTATAAGGCACATGCATCTTTCCCTAGGCATTTCTTAATCTATCATAGCATAATAAAATGGCAATAAAAACCATTATTAACTATAGATCTAGAGATATAGTACTCATACCTAGATCTGGATGTGTCCAGATCAGTTACTCACGGTGAAGAACATGTTTGAATAGTTTAGAGGTCTTGTACACCCAAGATTTTCTGCTCGATGACTCGAACCATGATCTTGGCACTCCAAATTGTAGGTTTTGGAAGGGTGAAAATGTTGACGCTCTCTCTTTCTCTGGAGGTGGTAGATGATTAACTAAAGTCATTAGGAAACCCTAACCCTAAGAGGATATTTATAGGGTTGTCCACTAGGCTTAAGTGACTTGAATTCATCAAGCCTTGGGTTTATTTAATCTAGCCTAAAATGGGTCATAATTGATTAATTAATCATATAGGAACATCCAATTAATCAATTAATTCAATTTAGAGACCTTGTTCATTATCCCATATGCAACCTTGCGTAATGACCAAAACACCCTTATGCACAATAGTGAACCTATAGTCAATCCAATCCTCATAAACTGTGTCATCATGGATATGAGCTTAGAGCGAGGACCATTGGGACTCATAGGAGTGCTAGCTCTCTCAGAATTCAATTCTGAAGTTGATTCAACATTCCACTAAAGAGAATCAACTGCACTCCAGTACCCTATGTAAATAACAATGAGAAGAAGTTCGAGTCTGTGACTTATTATCCATTGCATACAGACTCCCATTGAACTGATGTTCGTAATTTAATAAGGGCGTACTATCACCTATCAAGAATACCTCTCAAATCCTTAAGTTAGAGATCTCACTTATTATGCAATTAATTGATAAACTTTAACTCCAATGAGCATATGTCAAATTCCACTAAAGGAATTACTGTGACCATAAATTTCATGATCATATGTCTTTTGGATCACCCAATGGAACATATTATCTCAATTCATGAGATATCATGATGCTTCTATTAAGAATACTTGTTGTCACCAACCTTTATCAATAGTGACTCAATCCATAAGGATATATGACCATTTTAAGATCTTACTCATAAGTTAAAGCATTCTATTAATTTTGACACATGCTCAATATCTTCTCAAGGTTGAGAGTCCATGTAATATAGTAGTTTGATGAATCATAACAATTGATAGTCTTGTGTCATGATTCACTGTAGGTCATGTCTAGTGTACATTACATACACTAGTGCACTCATCATAGGAAACTCATCTTGACAACCAAGACAAGTCATTCCTCTAATTAGGAGGTGATGTACTATAGTCTCTACTATGCACTACCATCCTTAAAGACACACTTGTTTTATATCCCTTCCTATATTTGTTACATCCCACCAATCACATTTAAATAAGAAGATTGCGTTTTCACTAAGATAATGTAGTTCAACTACATAAGTTAGCACAGAATAATAAGAAACACTACCATAAATTAGATGTACATCTCTTGTACTTGCATAACTTGATGTCTCTACGATTATAACTCCATTATTTTAAGTCTTTGTTCCTATCTTTTATAGCATGTAATTGATTGATTTGGTCCATGGGATAGTTTTTGTGTTCACTAGAATCCATTAAACTTTGATGAGTGTTAGATATAATATATTTAATATATTTTTAAATAAATTATCAATTGTATTTTAATTTGGGATTTGTATGTAAATTAAGCTAATTTATCAATACCTAAGGGTATGTTTAGGAAAAAATTTTATAATAGTTCCAAAAAAAAAGATTTTTGGGAATAATTTTCAAAAAACAATTCTTTATGTTTTTTAAAACAAAAATATGTTTAGAAACATGAAATATTGTCAATTTGTTTTCTATTTTTCACATGTTTCTTAAAAATTACTTTTATTGGTCATGTTTTATTTTCAAATATTCTCCTATAATTAATTTTTAAAATAGCATCATAAAATAAGTGAAAATAACTTAAAATAATTTATATATATTTTTAAAAAACACTTTATTAAAAAAAGAAAAAAGAATCTTAAAAACTTGTTTTGAGAATAATTGAAAACCACACATGCTTTTATTTTTTATTTATTTTATCTCAAAAGCAAAAAACTGTTTAAATATAGCTTAAGTTTTTCAATTGCAACTTTTTAGTATTACATGTTTGAATGAATAAAAATAGTTAATGGAAAAAATATAATAGATATTTATAAAGATGAAGGCTATGTTTGGTTCCAGAAAATTTGAGAGAAAATATGGAGAAAAAAGAAAAGTGGAAGAAAATAAAAAATAGATTCAAAATTAATAAATTATTTTTATATGTTTTTTTAAACTCATTTCACTTAGTTTTATCTTTATATAAAGATTAAATAATTTTAAAATATATAAATTTCTAATTAATTTTAATTATATTTATTTTAAAAAAAAAAATTATGATGAAACCAAATATGAGAAAACTATTTTCCTTAGCATTATTTTTTCCTTAATTAATACTTTTTGGAAATCAAACATAAATGAAAGGAAAAATCAAAGAAGCAAAATATGTGAAAAAAGAAAAGGGATATTGTTGAAAAATTTTAAATTGTTTTTATTTCTTATTATTTCAAATGTAGTTTTACCTTTACTTGGGCTGATAGTGAAGGGTGTATGATGATGGTGGTTGGATTGATAAAGATGTTATTGTCAAGTCATTGTATAAAATCACTTGAGGGACTACATATTTGTTTTCCACTTGAAAATTCGCTTTCAACTACCCTATGAATGATAGTCAAAAATTAAATTCTTCAAGGAATGAGAGTAGTAGCTTTCACATGAAATACTGCATTACAAGGGACCTTGTATAGGTTCAGATCAGCTTACTGTTAGTGACAAGGCTGAATTACTTACTGGGAAAACTAGTTTTCACATCAAACTTAACATTAACATTATGTGTGGTTATCGAAAAGTATTTATACTATACTTTTTTCCTAGAAAATAATAAGAAAAAAAGAAAAAGAAAAACATGTTAAGGAAAATGACTCTCATGTTTGGTTTTATAGTAAAAAAATATAAATAATTTTTTTTCAAAAATGTATATATTTTAAAACTATTTAATTTTTATATAATAAAGGGAAATAAGTAAAATGAGTTTGAAGAAACATATAAAAAAAAAAAAAATTATTGAGGTTAAACTTATTTTTTATTTTTCTTCACTTTTTATTTTTTCTATTTTTTCTCTTTATTGTTTTTTTATTGAAATTTGTATTTGATTGTAGTGTAAAAAATACGAAAAAAAAAAATCAAATATAATTATAATTAGTTAGAAATAATTATATATTTAAAATATTTAATCTTAATATTGAAAAGTTAAAATTAGTCAAATGATTTTGAAGTAATATTTAAAAATTTTAAATCTAATTTTTTTTTTCATTTTTTTCTTCTATTTTATTTTATTTTATTTTGTCTGTTTTCTTTCTTCTATTTTTTCTATTTATTTTCTTTCTTCTACATTTTTTCTCGGATTTTTTAGGAACCAAACATATTCTAAGTGATATATATTTTGTGTTGATTTTCAAACACTTGATATATATGAAGCTAATTTTTCACTTTTCATTAATAAGCTCTCTAATGTCCCCACATTTTGGATATTTTTAATAAAAAAAATAAAAACATTAATATGGTGTGAAATTTTATTTTTCAATGAATACCTACAATTTGTTTTACCAAAATTTGCTCAAATGTTAATACATCACATTATAAGTAAAAGAAAAAAAAATCATTTGACACTATTAATATAATATTCATTTTAATAAAAAATATAAAATGAACAAAATTATTTAAAAAAATAACTAATATTTCCTTAGAACAAATAAACATAGACTTAATAAAAAAAAACACAATTATATGAAGTAATTTGTTTTTTAATTTCTATTTATAAGATTTGATTTTTTTTTTTCAAATTCTATTAAATATAATTTTTCAGTGGATAATTTTCAGAAATAAAATTGGAAAAATATAAATGACAAAGCAACTTTTGATTTTAAAATTAAATAAATTAAAATTAGAATTTTAAGAATGGTATCATGTAAGTGGAATTGAAAAAAAAAAACATTTTTAATTAATAAAAATATTTGTAAGAAATGACATATTTTCCTAGGCTATGTTTGGTTCCGAACAGTAATAAAGGAAAAAAAGTATCAAGGAAAATAGGTTTTTTTGTATTTGCTTTCACATGAAAAATACAAAAGGAAATCAAATATAATTAAAATTTATCAAAAATTCATATAGTTTAAATTATTTAATCTTTATATAATAGAGAGAAATAAGTAAAATAGGTTTGAAGAAACATACAAAAATAATTTATAGTTTAAACTATTTTTTATTTTTTTTTCACTTTTTCTTTCCTTCTATTTTCTTTCTCTCACATTTTCCCTCAATTTTTTTGGAAACCAAACATAGCCCCAAAAAAGTTGAATTTTTTTTTTAAATGCAATTAAAACAAATTTAGTTTCATTATTATTGTAGATGATATTTTTTATTATTTTATATATCACCTTAATAGAATTTAAATTTGAAACAGGTATTTTTATTTATTCAAAGTTGAATAAATAATTTAAATAAAATTTGAAAGGTATAAGGTGGTTAAAAAATTAAAAGTAAAAGTGCACTAAAGTTGACAAACCATCCTTCTATTTTAAAATCTCATACTATCTTTCATTGTCAAATTTCTTCTAGTTGGAACATAAAATAATTAAAATATTTTCAATTGTGATAAAGCAAAATAATGTGGTTTTGGTATTTTTTTTTTTTTTCCTTTCTTTTCGTTTTTTATTTTCTTTGTAACATGATTTTTTTTTTCTTTCACAACTTAGTGGGTGTTCGGTAAACCAATTTAATATCTTAAAAAGACTTAATACCTTAATTTAAGTTATTAAGTTATTAAGTTAAGTATGTTTGGTAAAATAACTTAATGATATAATTTAAAGTAAAAAATAACTTTAAGTAATAAGTGAAAATAAATAACTTATTTTTAAGTTTACATTTTTATTTTATATTCTTATCCTTATTTACCCTAGTTACCTTTACGATCCCTTTTGTTACTCCACAACCTCCATTATTACTTGACCTTTTTTGTCATAATTATAATTTATGAAAATAAATATGCCAATATAATGATTTAAAATAAATTTTAAGTTAATTTTATTAAATAACCTTAATACTTAAAGTAAAAATGAAGTAATAAGTTTTAAGTTAATAACTTAAGAATAATTTAACTTAAAAGTCAATTTAAGTCATTAAATAATAAGAATTAAGTTTACCAAATACCCGTGTAGACCCCTCTTGGATCAAAGGTTTTTTTTCACCACCCCGGGAAAGCTAGCAACATTTTGTTGGAGTGGGGGAGGACTTCTATAGGAGCAAGCTATTGGGACGTGTGGCGAGGACCTCACCACCTTGCCATAATGGTGGTTGGGAAAGAGACATCCTTGAACAAGGAGCAATAGAGCTGGTGGAGGCTTGGTGGAGAGGAAACCAGGTAAGGGAAAAGATGTGGGAGTGGGTCGTTGCTTCACGGGAAAAACAAAGATACGACCCAAATAGAAAATTGAAAAACATCTGCTCTCTTCTTCCTTTGGTTTTCCAATCATTTATCTTCCAAACTTTTGATAAAAACTTGGTAAAGGAATTGAAAAAGAAGAGAAGAGATGGCTTCGCTATAAAAGGCTATTTCTTTTTTGCCTTTTGGTGGTTCTTACACTTTCTCACACGTTCTTACCACTTGCCATTGGTGGCATTTTAGCCCTAAAAAAAACAGACACTGCACCAGACTCAACACCAGCACCCTCTCAAATTGGAGCTAAAATGGCTTGGTGAAGAAAATAATAGAGCAAAGTGTCACAAACTTAGTCTTTTTCTAAGCTCGTGCGACACTTAGACAAGTCAAAACACTTGATCTTTCTAAGTCAGCCTGATTCCCAATGCTTAGCTTACTAGGATAAGACGCTCACGACTCGGAAGCTTAGAAGGCTTAGTAGGCAACTCTTTAAATAATGAAAGCTTTTATTACTCTCAAAGGAAGCTTTATAATGCTTGGAAGCTCACTTACTTGGTGCCTTGGCCAAATAAGGTCTCCACCTATTTATAGGCACCAATGGAACTCTCTGGAACCTTGGAGGGTTCCTTACAATTCAAGAACATTCTAAAACACCCTACACTATTCTATGTACAAGTCTATGTACAAGAGACCTCTAGAATTCTCTAGAAAACCCTGGACTCTTCCCATGTCTTCCACCATAGTGTAGAGATGTGTGGACTTCTCTAGACATTTCTAGAACCTTCCACACTCTTCCCACTAATGGATAAGTGTAGGAGTCTCTAGAAGCTTCCTGGGCCCTATATAACCCATGAGGAGGCTCATTTGAAGCATCCTGTGACAAAAGGGTGAGGGTTGTTGGTCGGCTGATATATATTCTTGATGGAACAAAGAAAGACCAAGAGAGGGAGTTTGAGAGAGATAGAGACTTTTTGAGATGAGCTAAGCAGAGGATTCGAGAAGAAGCAAGAGTAAAGGGGTGAGAGTTATGAGTCTGCAGAGATAGGGGAGGAGGTTTTCAACAAGAGCAAGAGGGAGGTTGAGAGAAAAACAAAGCAAAAGGGGGATTGGGAGAAAAACAAAGTACCGATGAGACAGGGGAGTGATGGAGAAAGAAGAATGGGAGTTTCATTTTCTCTTGGAGACCACACATGATTTTCTCAGGAAAACTTTATCTAGATGAGAGAAGGATCATCACTAGTAGCATTTGCAGGATTCATTGAACGACACCACCATCAAGCCCTCAAGGATCATCAACGCATCATCAATTCCTCATCCAGAAGTAGTGCATGATCAGATTTTCCTTGATCATCAATAGTTTCTCCACTCAATTGATTTCCCCATTGCACGAGCTTTAGCATCAGCATGAGAAGAGGGAAAATTGGGATTCTTTGCTGGCTTTTGAAAGAAGACACAACTCACTTGAAACTAAGATAGCACGGATTGAGAGGAAGCTCTCCAAGTGAGGTTTCTGTAATCCGTCTTTCATTTTTTTACACTGCTTTATTATCATTTTTAGTCAATTCTCTAAGCATTATTTGTTGTTTAGATGTGATTACAAGAGATTATATGTTGCCTCTACTTCATCCCTTTTCTTTTGCCCATCTCTTTACACCATGTATTTGAAGTCGCAACTTGGGTTGCCGAACCCATCTGTGTCACGCTGCTGTTTGAAGTCTTTTACTCACATACAAGGCTCCTATTGTTGTTATGCTTTGGAATAGTTGCGGCTTGGCTTGTGTCCAAGCATTGGATTTCGAACAACTTGTTGGGCATTTCTATATGTATTGCATTTGTGAGCTATGTCCACCTTTGAAACATTAAAATATGTGTCATGCTACTTGTTTTTTTGTTCGTATACGACATCTTTCGGGTTTTCTTTTCTGAAAGATTTTTTTAGGCAAATGTTATGGTGTCGGTAGCCGCACAACAAGCATCTAATCTTGTGCACATGGTAGCTGAGTCTTCCTGGGTTGCAATTGATCATAAAGAAGCTGGAGTTGCCGATAAAGATTGTTTTTTCGTACGAATTTGTTTGGAGGAGTTGTTCGTGGTGGCAATTTTGCAAACTTTATGATGTTTGGTCTTGGTGACATGGCTATTCCTACCATGCCTTTGGCTTTAGTTCTCTGTTTTAATCATAGAAAAAGCAAGGATTCAGTAAGTCCCTTAGATATACCTTCAGCTAAAGGGCACAAATATATATGGTATGCCATTTTGGGATATGCAATTAGACTTGTAACTGCTTTGGCAGCTGATGTTTTAACTCACCACCAACAAAACCTCCCACTTTGCACCCCGGGCCCACACTCATGCATGGCCACCTTTGGCATGCAATCCCAAATATCTCATCCCTTTTATTCTTCATCCTCACATGTGAAAATTAAATTCTCAAAAATTCAATTTTCAAATAATTTTTAAAAACCCCTATTTTCAAATACTTTTCAAAACTCCAATTTTCAAAACTTTAATTTTCAAATAATTTTCCAAAATTTCAATTTTCAAAACTTTCATTTTCAAATTTAATTTTTTTTAAAAATTCCATTCTCAAATAATTTTTCAAAATTCCAATTTCCAAATTTAATTTTCAAAACTTCTATTTTCAAATAATTTTTCAAAATTCCAAATTTTAAATTTAATATTCAAAACTTCCATTTTTAAATAATTTTTCAAAATTCAAATTTTCAAATTTAATCTTCAAAACTTTCATTTTCTAATAATTTTTCAAAATTCTAATTTTCAAATTTAATTTTTAAAACTCCTATTTTCAAAACTTTAATTTTCAAATAATTTTTCAAAATTCCAATTTACCAATTTTTCAAAATTCCAATTTTCAAATTTAATTTTTAAGAAATCTCATTCTCAAATAATTCTCTAAAATTCTAATTTTCAAAATTTTCATTTTCAAATAATTTTCCAAAATTCCAATTTTCAAATTTAATTTTTAAAACTTCCATTTTCAAATAATTTTTCAAAATTCTAATTCTCCAAGATTCTAATTTTCAAAACTTCTATCTTCAAATAATTTTTCAAAATTCCAATTCTTCAATATTCCAATTTTCAAATTTTCAATTTTTAAATATTTTTTTCAAAATTCTAATTTTCAAATTTAATTTTTCAGAACTCCCATTTTCAATTTTTTTTTTTTTAAATTCTAATTTTTAAGATTTCAATTTTCAAATAATTTTCAAAATTCTAGTTTTCTTTCAAATAATTTTAATTTCACTCCAATTTTCAAATATTTTTAATTCTACAACTTTTCATCTTTTATTAAGGTTTTAGGTCAAAAAAATATCGTTTTTAATAAACTTGCTACTTTTCCCTTCAAATAAGCACTTTCACAAATTTTCTTTAATTTTCAAATAATTTTTTTTTCTCTTAATTTTAAATAAGCATAAATATGATTTTCATAATTCCAAAACAATGGAATTTGTAGGATTAATTCATGCAAAATCAATTAAGCTTTGGTGGGGGCCCTACGTATGAGTTCTCTCTTCTGATTGCCAATTGTTATGCTTAATGAATATTGCTTGATCTTAGTTTTGCTCTTTGATATTCATATGGTAATTTTATACTTAAACTAACCTTATTTCCATAATAATGCTTTATTACCAGCTGCCAAGATATGCTCTCACTCTCACTTTATTTATTTATTCGTTATCATGACTTACTTTTAATTTATGATCATTTTGGTATCCATTGATTTCCTTATCAATTGTTTCACCTTGTTTAGTAGAGACCAATTTTTAGGAACTTAGAGGGGTGTTACAATCTTTTTATCGTACCTTCCTAATAAGTAACCTAACCCCGAACTCGACTTTGGTTTTCCATATACTGTGTTTTCCAAATAATGATTCACACTTAGGGTTTTCTTTCTTATTTTGTTTTCATTTAAAAATAAAACAAAAATAAGTAGTGACTCAAAGTCTTTTTTAAAAAATCATATTTTTACCAAATAAATAAAAAACGAGTCACGCCATCGAGTGGGAACGCATCATGCGAAATGCACGGTCCACAACCCCCTTAGTCTTGATATATATATATATATATATATTTTTCCCATTTCTATCCTACTTTTTTCTTTTGGTGTTTCCTTTAAGTTATGTTTGGTTCCCTAGAAATTTGAAGAAAAATAGAAATAAAAGAAAATAGATAGGAAAAGTAGACAGAAAAAAGAAGTGAAGAAAAATAAAAAATAGATTTAAAGTAGTCAATTAATGATTTTTATATATAAATTCAAACTTTTTTCATTTATTTAATTCTCTTATATAAAGATTACATAATTTTAAAATATAAAATTTCTTAATAATTTTAATTATATTTAACTTTCTTTCATATTTTTCATAATAAAATTAAATATGAGAAAATAATTTTTCTTATCATTTTTTTATTCTTTTCCTAATACTTCTACCAAACATAACTTTAATTTTCTTTTTCATTTTTACAATGTCAATTTGGTTTTCTTTCTTTTGTGCTCAATTTTATTCTGCGTCCTGATGCTTCTTGATCTTCTTTTTCAAAGTCATACTCTAAGGAGCTCAATCCTTCCACAAATCATAATGCTGAAGCTTAATCATTCTCCTTTGAAAAGAAGGGACAATGAAAGTAAAAATAAGTCATCCCAAAAATAGACAAAAACAAAGTCCCTATTTGTTGACTCTTTTCCAAGACAGTTTTGAAAAATAACTTTTGAGAATATTTTTTTTAAACTATTCTTCGATGTTTTGTACAACAAAAACTTATTGAAACCTAAAATGTTTTTAACATACTTTTAATATTTTTAAATATGTTTTAAAAATAATTTTTGTCTATTATTTTATTTTTAATCATTGTATATGTTTATATAATTAATTTTTAGAATAGCACTTAGAAAACAAGTGAAAATAGAAAAAAAACAACTAAATGCTATTTTCTAAAAACGCCATGGCTTGGTTTGGTAATTGTTTTAAAAAACGGTTTTGAAAAACAATTTTTGAAAATTATTTCTAATATTTTGTAGAACAAAAATCTGTTTGGAATTAAAAAGTTTTTAACCTATTTTTAATATTTTTAAATATGTTTTAAAAATAATTTTTTTATATTTAGTTTTTTATTTTTAATTATTTTACGTACTTGTATAATTATTTTTTAAAATAACCCTTAGAAAACAAGTGAAAACAATTGAAAACACTTCAAAGATGTTCTATGAAAATACCCTATTTTTCATTTTTAAAAATAAAAAATAGAAAATAGCTTTCTAATTTTTAACTTGTTTTCCTGTTTTTTTTTTTTTTTTGTTCTAGAGAACAAAAAATTGTTCTAAAAAACAATTGCGGCATAAAATAGAAAATAATTTTTTATTGATTTCCTGATTTTTTGTTTTGAAGAACAGTTTTTTGTTTTTCAAAACAGTTATCAAACAAACTCAAAACTTTAGTTTTGTTTTTAACAAAAAATTTCTTTATGAACAAACAAAATGCAACATTAAATTCTCATATTTCTTCTTTGCAACTTCTCCTTCCAGAGCAAACCCTCACTTGTTTTCTTTCTTCTTTTTTTTCTTTTTTCTTTTTCTTAAATCTAATTCATCTTCAAACAAAATTAGAATGAATTTAGAAAAGAGACAGAAAAACTAACATGGTTGAGGCTGTTTTGTCGTGGTTAAACTTAGAAAATTAACATTTCAGCAAATTTTGCATGCAATCATGTTAATCTCCTTGTATACAACACGTGTTAAAGCAAGAAACCAAGAAAAAAAAAAAAAAAAACCTTCAATATTCAAATCTAATTATTTTTGTTTTACTTGAATGATTGTTTCACATGGTGTCATCTAATATATTTTTGCAAAATAATCATAAGGGTCACCAAAAGTAAGACTATAGTATAATAACAAATACACTTATGTAACATTATTGAAAGGCTTACAAGCATACAAACCCACAGAGAAGACTACAAATCAAAATTTTATTAGATAGCCATTATTGAGTTGGGGTGCTGCATGGATGATAATCGAGGCAGATCCCAAGTTTTACCCTTTTGCTTCATGGCATGTCCTCATCATCATTTAGATATTTGGCATATTTGACCCCTTGTTCGTAGGCTTCCTTGCTCTTGGAATCCTTAATATCCAGACTGTCATTAACATCATCCTCAATTGCATCCTCAGCATCCTCATTCTTTACCGGTTTTGCTTGATTAATCCGTTGTTTATAGGGCTTCACCCGTTGTTGGTAGGTCTCCTCCTCGCTGTTAATAATATCATTGACATCCACATCATCATCAGCGTCATTATTCTTTATCGATTTGGCAATTTCAACCCCTCGCGCATAAGCCGTCAAGGCATTATTAAGCGAGTTATCACCATTATCATTATTGTCATAATTGTCGGCGGCCTTGACGTCATAACTATTGATCTTATTCTTTACAAGTTCGGCATATTTGATGCCTTGTCCATAGGCCCTCAAGCATTTTGTTAGCTTCTCATCATCATCATCATCATCTTCAGTATCATTATCCATTATCGAGTCGACATCCACATCATCATCATCATCATCAGCATCAGCATCCTCGTCATCCTTGATATCCTTACTCATTACCGATTTAGCAATTTTGACCCCTCGTGCATAAGCCGTCGAGGCATCATTAAGGGAGTAATCACGGTCATCATTAAAGCCATTGGTGTTGATGGCCTTAACGCCATAACCATTCATCTTATTCTTTACAAGTTCGGCATTTTTGATGCCTTGTTCATAGGCCTTCAAGGATGTTGTAAGCTTCTCGTCATCATCATTTGAGTCATCTTCTTGCTTGGAAAGTTGTGAAAATGCTGGCTCGGTCACTGGCTCGTTGTGGTCGAAGAGATCAGCCACATCATTCTCTCCATCAACGCTCTTGGGAACGACTTTGCTGAAGTAGAAGCTGTGCCTTCCATAACTCCTCCCTACAGAATTAGACAATAGGACAATAAGCAAGAGCAAGGAAAGGTGTTTAGCAAAGGAAGCCATGTTTCTTCCAATCTGATTGGAATAGGGTGTTGTGATGGCCCAACCTTTATACACACCACACTCCCATTCATTTATCCTACTCATTCACGGCAAATGATGCGCAGTATAAATTGTGGGAATCCATTTTAAGAGAAGATGTGCTACACCTTCTTCTCTATTCCATTTTGGTCTCCCCTCCTTTACTATGACCCAGCCTGGCTTTACTACTTCGCAAGTTCTTACCAAATTTGCTAAGAGTCAAACTCGCATGGTGATGTGAATTAATATTTTAGTTTCCCTTCCTTTCATTCCTCTCTTCTGGAAATTTTTTTTTTTTTTTCAAATCTTTTATGAATTTAATGATCAATGTATTTTCAAAATTTTAATGCCATACCTACAACCTAAAATAAAATTTGGAATTACTGATTTGCGGTTTTTAGATACACTCCATGAATATCACGTACTCTTTTTGTTTACTTTTTATTCCATATTCTCACCGGCTAGTATACCATATATTATTTATACTTATTAATTAAACCAATTTTTCTTTCCTCATATTGGCAGTTTATGGTCATTTTCTATATATATAACATTAATTCCATTAATAATTCTAGTCTCCATCTTTAGGTGGGTTTGGTAAAACTTAATATTTATTACTTAAGGATTTAAACTAACTTTAAGTTAAATTATATTTAAATTATTGACTTAAAACTTATTACTTAATTTTTACTTTAAGTATTAAAATTGTTGGATAAAATTAACTTAAAACTTATTCTAAATCATCAAATTAAAATATTTGTCATTATAAATTATAATTAGGACAAAGAAGGTCGAGTAATAGCAAGGGTCGTGGAGTAGCAAAGGAGATTGTACAGATAACTAATGAAAATTTGGATTTAAGATTAAGTTAATTATTTTTACTTATTACTTAAAAATTATTTTTGATTTTAAGTCATAATATTAAGTTATTTTACCAAACATACTTAATTTATTTAATATTTTGTATTAAGTTATTAAGTCACTATAAATTATTAAGTTGCTTTACCAAATACCACTAAAAGTTGCTAACTTAAAAGCTGTTACTTATTTTTTACTTTAAGTATTAAGGCTGCTTGATAAAATTAGCTTAAAATTTATTTTAAATTATCAAATGACATATTTATTCTCAGTAATTGTAATTAATATTTATCATAATTAATTTTAACTAATATTTATTTTATTAATCTTTGTGGGTGTTTAGCAACTATTACTTAATTATTTAAGTTGACATTAAGTTAAATTGTTCTTAAGAAATTGTTTGATAAAACTTAATATTCATTACAAAATGACTTAAGTTGACTTTAAATTAAACTTTACCTAAGTTGTTAACTTAAAATTTATTACTTAATTCTTATTTTAAGTATTAAAGTTGTTTGATAAAATTAACTTAAAATTTATTCTAAATCATTAAATTGACATATTTATCCTCATAAATTATAATTAAAGTAAAAAAAATAGAATAACAATAGAGGTTATGAAATAGCAAAAGACATCATGGATTTAATTCAGACACGTTATGTTTTTCCTTTAAATGTCATGTTTTGACATGGTTTGTTTTCCTCCTTCAATGGTAATGCCCTATTACACTAAAACTATGCACTTGTTTGTAATATTACAACTAATCCATATAGCAAAATTTTCTTCTTTGTTGGCCATTTTTTGGGATTGGTTTTATGGCCCTTTTAAATAATTTCATTTTACATATATATTTTTTTTAATATATGTTATTTTCTCTTATTCTCGTCTATTTCTGAACTTTTGTCTTTTGTATTTATATTTTATTCTCCTTATTGTAAAATATTAAAGAAAAAAAAAAGGATTTATAAATATATTTACAATAAAACCCCCATAAAATAATACTCTTGGAATAAGAGTAATTATTATCTTAGCTGAATTATTAATCTATGGATAACTACATATTTACTAATTTAGAGAGAGTATTATGTTCCTATTGTATTTTTCTCAAATATGTGTGACTTATAAATAAAACAAACAATAGATGTGGTCAAAAGCTAATACATAGAAGTTTAAAGGACTCTAAAAAAGATAGCCCAAAAACCGAGTATGCAGGAACTCCGTCTCCAAATTGAAGGAACCTTTCTTTTCACATCCAGTTGAGCCCTTGGTTTTGGTGCGTCAAAGGTGGCCATGCGGAAGTGTGGTCCTTGGGCACAACTAGATGGAGGGGTGACCTGCAGAGGGTAGGCCTGTGGAAGAGGACTAGCGGCTGGATAATCTTGAACTGGACCAGAAGAGTGATTGTCGTAGGGTTGCCCACGTGAAGGCTCAGAAGGATGACCAATTAAATAGCACAACCCCCTGCACTCCTGTTGCTGAAACTCCAAAACCCAATGTCTGTCATGTGAATTTCTCAAACCGAAACTGAGAACTCAGTTATTGTCCAGCTGAGATAGTAAAATAGGTGATTGAGGAAAACCGAAAAACAATTCATCATCGTCAATGCAAGCCTCCTACACAGCATCTTCTTCTGAGTAAGAGCAGCCACCACCAGAGATACTTCATTGATAGCCGGAGCTGCAACATTGCATTCTGGTACCAAGTTTCCTAAGTATGGAGCCTGTATGGCATCCTTTGCATACCCGTTTATTATCAAACTTCCAGAATCTATATTCCTATTGACCAATGAGCTTTATGCAGCGCATGCACGTCATTTTTGGTGTTGCTCTTATATCCATTGGGTGATCGCTCAACTTGTTGGATGAGACAGTCATAACCATCAGAAGCATCAATAAAGGCCATATCATAGAGATTAGTGGCATTCTGGATGGAATCCTCCGCGTCTAACTCGAAGAGAAAGAGCCTCTTGTGGATGCCCGCCCAAAGTACCTCATTGATGGGTTCAGGCTCTGAGAGAACATACTCGCCTGAGAAGCTCTTGACTGAGAATTGCGGGAACCCTATTGCTTGGGTTGATTCAGCATGTACTGGTTCAGAACTTGAATAACAAACCAACAGTGTAAACATTTATCCAACAAAGCATAGTAGAACCCCTGAAGCCACATCTGCGTAAAACTATTTCTGCAAACTTGTTCTGCATTCCCGAGACCAGACTCTACGTGAATCGAGCATGACGTCACAGAGAGTACGGATGGAGTCTAAGGCGGCGTGGATTTTGCGAAATATTTTCTGGTGGTGAGTAAAGGTCAGTTCCCAATCCATGCATCATCTTCTTCTGAGCTTTGAACCAAATTCCAACGTTTTAAAAAAAAATTCCATAAATTAAACTCATTTCCAAAATAATGCCCAATTTAATGCGTCTGTGCCACGTAAATTACCACATCATAAAACCATAGTTGGTAACTACAATTTTATTTTTTTAAAACAGTCAAAACCATAGTCACCAACCATAATTTTAACTTTAAGTTTAAAACTGTGGTTGGTGACTACGATTTTTAATCAAAGCTGTAGTTGGTACTACGGCTTTAATTTTAATTTTATATATAAATATATATTTATATATATTTAACTTTAATTTTTTTAAATAAAAAAATTATATTATTTTGATTTTATATTAATTAAAAATATGTGAGTGGTGTAATAAAAATATTTAACTTTAATTGATCTCATTATTTAAAGAATAGTAATATATGAAATTAAATAATTGATGTCTTTAATTTGATATAAAATTATTTTTATTTAATTTTATTAAAATATTTGCCACTACACTCAATATAAATATAATTAGTTATATACTATTTTATACCCTCATAATGAAGAATATTATATTATTTTGTAATTTTGTGTAAAAATTAAAGTCAATTATGCACTTGTATAAAATATAATATGACTTCAAGTGGGTAAATAATTGGAAAATTACTTAAATACAACAAAAATAATTTTTTTTTTTTCCATTTTTCTCCATTCAAAATGAGATAAAAATGGAATGAAAAGGCTTAAATTTTAAACTTAAAATGCCAACCTAAAAGAATTTGTTTTTCCACTTCTTAAAATATAGAATTGTAGAAAGAAAATAACTTTGTTTTTCCAATCAATTCACTATTTAGTTTAATTGTTTTGGTAAATAGATGAAAATACTTTTGGAATATTTTTGTAAATTCATTGAGAATAAGAAAAATGTTCCTTGTTGGGTACTAACGGGAGTTTTGGGCAAAAATGATTTCTTTAAAACAAAAAATTCATAAATTAATTTTATTCTCAAAATAATTTTCAATGTGATGTGTGTCTTATTCATGTGGGTATTCACATCACAAAACTGTAATTGGTAATCACGGTTTTTTATTTTTTTTTAAAAATAGTCAAAATAGTAGTCGGTGATCATAACTTTAAATTTAAACCTAAAACCAATTTTTTAAGTTCAAATTTTAAATCATGCGAATGTTCAATTTTTTAAAAATTATTTTGATTGAAGGTTTAGATTGTAAATTTTTTTTAATACATTATTTTTTCTATATCAATATAGTGTTGTTGTAACTAATTAGTTACAAATATAATTAGTTTAAATTTAAACCTAAAACCAATTTTTTAGATTATCAGATTGCTATATGTAAGTGGTATATATATATATAAGTTCAATTTAAGTTTAAAATTTATCATATTTTCATTTAAATATATAATAATTTGTTCATAATAAAAATAAAAATAAAAAGTTAACAATATAATGAAAATGAAAATAAATACAAAAACTAAAAAACAGTCCTCAATGAGTGCCATATGATGGGGTCTTCCTCTTTCTCTGTGGACGCCTATGATAAAGAGACATCTTTGTGGAATCTATCTATGCAATCTATCATGTCTCAATATGTATAAGTTGAGATGGAGCTGGAGGCAAGACTCGACGTTTACGTGGACCACGACGTCTCCTAGGTGGACATACATTTAATTGTGTAACATGTGTAAGGGTATGATGCATGGTAGTCTCTATGGGAAGAGGTGTAGGGATGGTAAAGTGGTAGATGGTGGGGCAATCTCAAGTACAGTGATATCTGATATGGTAGCATCTAGAAGAGATGATATAGGAGATGGAAGAATGACATCTGCTGTAATGGTAGCTAGTGCAATAACATCTGATATAGTGGGCTCGAGCAGAGGAGATATAAATGATGATGGTGGGGTGACATGTGGTGTAGTGGTCTCTTCGAGAGAAGTTAGAGGTGATGGTAGATTAGTAGATAGTGGGGTAGTCTCTAGTGTAGTGACATCAGGTATAGTGGCCTCTGTGGGAGGAAATACAGGTGATAGTAGAGTGGTATCTGATACGACATGCCCTAAGGGAGAAGGTCTAGGTGAAGGTGATAGTAGGAGTGAAGGGGGATGTGTGGAAGCCTCAGGTGCAAATAGGGTAGATGATGTGGATGGTGCTAACATGGTCTCGGGTGGATGCATAGATCGTCGAGGTTGTCGACCAGCTCGCCCACCATCTTGTCTACTACCTCTCCCTCGGCCTCGAATAGGCTGCATCCTAACTGTAGTGGCTACCACAGGTGGGCTCATGGATGGGTATGATGATGTTGGCGATTGATGGAGTGAATGTATGCGATGCTCCTCTCTAATAACATACAAAATATCAATAGTAATCCGATGAATGTCGCCTAATGCACCTGAAGTAGGCCCAGTAGATCGACTAGCAATCTCAACCATACCAATGATCTAAAAAAAAAAAAAAGTTAAACAAACAAAAATGATTTTTAATTAATTATAATTTAATAAACCATTTATAAATTAAAAAATCTTACCAACAACTGAGTAGCTATTACTGTACTATGATACCTCCTCTAATCTCTATGGAGAGGGGGTGTGATCAAACGTCGTGTAATATGTCGGTATCACTCCATAGATGGATCATGAAACTGCATAACACCCACCATAGGTGGTGCTGTCGCAATACGCTCCGCACAACTAGCCCATAAGGTAATATACTGTGCATGGAATGCTCCCCAATCATACTTATGTCATCCTCACCTATCTACGAAATGGAGGTCTAGCTTTATGGAACAAGATGGAGGTATCCCTTGTTAGAGGCCAAACTGTTGCAGCACTCGGTCCGGTCGATGCCACTCGACAATGTCAAAGCAAATAAGAGGTGACATCGTCCACCAAATCTCCTGGTCTACTAGAGATATCGCCTGAAGATGGGCAACTAAGTCTCTCATGTAAGGCTCCCATAAAACCTGTAAAATCAACATTTGACATTACTAATATTAACGTTTATATGGTTAACAATAGCACATTACATCTTATATGTACTTGGTCATGGGTCTGTGCATCTAATTGGTCTCGATAAAATGCAATGGTTTGAAAATCAGACCGGACCGACCGCCGACCGGTGGTGATTCCGGTCCAATCCGGCCAATTGGACTGGGGTGGAATCGAACCGGGGTCAGACCGCTCGAACCGACGGTCCAACCGGTGAACCGGACGGTTCAATTAAAATTATTTTTAAAAAAAAAAAACTGCATCAAAACGACGCCGTTTTGGAGGGTATACATGGTTCCCTTTTGCAGATCTAGAAAGTGGAAACCAAAACCCTCCCCCCCCCGCCTCAGCCTCCTGCAGCTGCTCCCAGAGTGCTGCTCCGCCAGCCCCCGACGTCCCGCCGGCCGCGACACCCAGGCGACCGTTTAACGCCGGCAAGTTGCTGCGTTGGAACTTGGAGCTTGGAAGTCGTCTCCCCCCCACCTCAGCCTCCGTCTGCCTCCTGCAGCTGTTGTCGGCGTGCCACTCCGCCCGCCCTCGACGTCCCACCGACCGCGACACCTAGACGGCTTTCACTGCCAGCAAGTTTATGTTTGTGAGTGCCTTCTTCCCCACTTATCCTAACCGGACATTCTCTTATTTGGTTGAGCGAAAGAGAGCACTTTTTCTTACTGCTAATTTCATTCAAAAGCGAAGGGCCGTAATTGTGAATCTGTGATTCACTTGTCCGTTTGCAATGTTTTGAGAAGTGGTTTATGCAAGGGATTCGTTTCTTCCCCGTAAAGCCCTTTTAATATTTTAGTAATTTTACACTATCCTGGACTCTTTTTATGACAAAATAAGCCTAATTTTCCATGCAAGGGGTGGCAATGGCATAAACGGTTTTTTTTCCTATTCGGGAAATTAGGGTTCAGTGACTACAAAAAGAGTGGTCAAGAGTATTATATGATGTTAATGGGAGAAGCAATATTAGCAATAAAAGGGCTTATGATTGGTGAAATAGACAAGTGAATGAATGAGTTATAGCTGACTCACTCGAGTAACTTAATAAGTGGACAGGGGGTCCTTTTGTCTCAAACCCTTTGAAGGTCTATTTGAAGAATATGTTTACCCATTGATATGTGATTGTTATAAATTGTTGATGACTTGATTATAAATCATTAATGTGGGATTTTTGTTTCTAATTTGATAGAGAGAAAAAAAATAGAATCAAACTTGAGTCCATCCTCTGGTCAAGATTCAACTACCAATTCACAATCAACTAGAAGTAAAACCGATCCTGCTTGGGAGCATGTTTCTAAAGAAAGATATGCAAATGGAAGGAAAGCTCTTATTTGTTTGTATTGTAAAAAGATTACAAAAGGTGGGGATATTCATAGAATGAAACAACATCTTGCTGGAGTGAAAGGAGATATTAGTCCATGTAAATCAGTTCCTCCTGATGTCAGATTTCGAATGGAAAATTCTTTGCAAGAGATTATGAATTCCAAGAGAGCAACCTAAGAAGCATATAAAGATAGAAATCCTTGTGGTCCTAATGTGTCACAATTTGAAGGGGATGTGGCAAAAGGTGAAGAAGAGGTTCAAGAAATGCAAAGTCCTATGGCGGCTAGTAGTGGAAAAAGGAAAAAATCAACAGTAGATAAGTATTTTGCACCAAGAAATACTCAATGAGGTCAACCTTCCATGAGGAGTGTATTAGTTGGGAAAGAAGCTATTTGGAGAGCGGATATGGCGGTTGGAAGATTCTTTTATGATGCATGCATTCCTACTAATGCTGTGAATTCCTTCTACTTCAAGCCAATGTTGGATGCTATATCTACAATTAGTCCTGGATATAAGGGTCCAAATTACCATCAGTTGTGGGTTAATCTTTTAAAGGATGCCAAGAAGGAAGTTCAGTTACTTGTGGACTCTTATCGTGCAATTTGGGCAAAAGTTGGGTGTACAATAATGGGTGATGGTTGGACAGATACTAGACAAAGAACACTCATCAACTTTCTTGTGTATTGTCCTGAAGGAATATCGTTTGTGAAATCTGTTGATGCTTCGGACATTGTCAAGGATGCAAGTAATTTGTTTCTATTATTTGATGAGGTGATTGAATGGGTGAGTCCACTCAATGTAGTTCATATAGTGACTGATAATGCAGCAAATTATGTGGCCGCAGGGAGATTGATTTCTCAGAACCATAAACACATCAATTGGTCACCTTGTGTAGCTCATTGTCTTAATTTGATCTTTAAGAATATTGGTAAAATGAACCATGTTACTGAACTTGTAAGACGTGCATCAAAGGTGACAATTTTTGTGTATAATCATGTTGCTTTGTTAAGTTGGTTGAGAAAAAGAGAAGGATGGACAGAGATTCTACGACCTGGTGCAACTCGCTTTGCTACTACATTCATTGCACTCAAGAGTCTTCATGATCATAAACATGACTTGCAAGCTTTGGTGACTAGTAAGTACTTTGTGGACTCTAGATATTCAAAGGATAATAAAAGCAAAGTTGCAGTTTCCATCATCTTGGATAATAGATTTTGAAATGATTGTTTGATTGTTGTGAATCTTATGTCTCCACTAATGCGCTTGTTGCGTATTGTTGATTGTGATGAGAGGCCTTCGATGGGATATGTGTATGAAGGCATGTATAGGGTTCGTTTGGGCATAAAGAAATTGTTTAACTACAACAAAAGACTATACAAGCCTTATATAGAGATCATAAAGCAACGTTGGGATCAACAACTACATAAAAGCATTCATTCAGTGGCTTATTGGTTCAATCCATGTTTCCAATATGATCAAGAAAACTTTTGTAATAAGCCAAATGTTATTGGAGGTGTCATGGATGTTATTGATCAGAAAGTTCTGAAAGGCAAGCTTGAAACAATGAATGAAATGAAGTTGTTTCGTGATCGATTGGGAAGTTTTGGAAGAGACCTTACTTATTCTTCACATGAAGTACTTCAACCTGGTAAAAGATACTTCCATTTATTAGTGTGTTTGTTCTTTTTTATTAGTTACCTACTTACTATTTAATATTTTAAACTTGCTAATGTGTTTTATTTTTTTCTTATTTTTAATGTGAAATGGTAACTAGATGAATAGTGGACGCTACATGGATACAGTGCACCACATTTGCAAAAGTTGGCCATTCAAATATTGAGTCAAACTGCATCGTCTTCTGGATGTGAGAGGAATTAGAGTGTCTTTGAACGTATACATACCAAAAGAAGGAATAGATTGGAACATCAAAGGCTTAATGACCTTGTATACATTCATTACAATTTTCGGCTAAAAAATCGGTATAAATGCTTTCCTAGTTCTTTTGAATTTAAATTCTTTTATTCACAATTATGAATAATTATACATTTTTCTTTTTTAGGTTCTATAACAAGAAAAGAATCTATGATCCCATTGACTATGCATGCATTGATGAGACCGATTTTTGGATAGTTGATGACGATCAGCCAGCAGAGCTAGATGTTGAAGAATTGGAAACTCTTCTATATGAAGAAGGGTCAATTCCAATAAATGAAGTGGAAGGTTCAAGTTCTCACATTGGTTAGTAAAATATTTAAACTTATAAAAATTCAATAATTATATTTTTTTCTTCAAAAATGATTTCTTGTTGATATATATTCAATATTTTTGTAGATGATGAGGATGGTGGGACGTGACTATAGAAGGGCTTGATGTGGAGAACTTTGGTTTTCCAGATGCTCATTTTCAATTTCCATATTTCAATTTCCAAAATGAATGAAGACATGAATTTTCTATTTATTATTATGCAAAAATCTTCATGAATATTCAAACATTGACATGTTATATTTTTATTTTGAGTAATTATTTAAGTGTTGTGGACCTATGTTGACGTTTGTATTATTTATTATGGACAATGTGATCGGTTAACAACTCTTTGATAATTTGGTTATTATAGGATAGTAATGATTTGATTATTTGATAAATATTGAGTTTATTGACATTATGAATGTATAACATCTTATATTGTATTATAGATATCATATATGATAATTGATGACTTCTACAGGTAAAAAATTTTGTGACAAAACTCAACAAACAAAGTAGATGCTGTCAAAATTTACATAAAATTTATTAATTTATCAATTTTTTATAATATATAAAATAATAAAATATATATTTATGACGTCACCGGTTCGATAGCGGTTCGACCGCCGGTTCGACCAGTGAACCGTGAACTGGTAACTTTTTCGATTCAATGACCGGTCCGGTTCTGAAAACATTAATAAAATGTTAACATACGTGATGGGTTTTGAGCCCATGATAAAGGTACTCTCCACCTACATCCTAACAGATCAACTGGTAAACCCTCGTGTAACAAGGCCTCATCCTGTAATCCGTGGTCTAAATGCTCAGCTAATAAATCATTGGCTGCATCATGCTCTAAATGCTGGGCTGTTGGAGGGGCTGGTGATCGAACAAAATCGGGTCGACCCACGTGGAGTCTTTCCTAAGACCACAACTGGAAAAAATGTAACATTAAAATTTTACTTAAATTATAAACTTGAAGCAACTAGAAATTTTAATCTAATGTGAATAATTAATTACACCTATAATAGTGTGACACATCCAGCAATATCGGTAGCACCATCCAAACTCGCTCGACACAACTCCCTGTATAGGTGTGTTAATACTACACTGCCCCAACTATACATAGATGTCTGAGTCAAGTCTCTAAGCAGTGGGAGATAACACATATGGATGTGGGTACCCTTCTTGTCTGTAAATAGCGTTAAACCTATGAGTCCTAATATGAAAGCTCGTGCATATCGCTCTAATGTGGCATCATCTAAATCAACTAGTGGATGAGAGAACTGGTAACATAACCATCGTGTCGATATTGCTGATCCTTTAATCTTAGATATAGGGGGAGTCACCCCTAAAAGTTCATAACATAGCATTGACCAATCTATGTCACATGTGCTAGTGATGGGAAGCCCATGAATACGAAGTCCTAATATGACAGCAACATCCTGTAAAGTAATGGTCATCTCCCCAACAGGTAAGTGAAATGTGTGTGTCTCAGGACGTCATCTCTCAACTAGACTAGTGATCAATCCCTAATCTAGTGTAATGTGTCCAATATGGTATACACCATAAAATCCATATTGGATAATATAAGGTCGAAGATGAGGATCCATTTCTCACTCCCGCATAAACCTAGATATATGCTGTCGACAAGTCAAGACTGAAGCAAGCTGTAAAAATACAAATAAATCATTTAGATAATAAACTACAAAAATTTTCATTCTTTAAAGAGATATTATGTGCTTTCATATACATACTTGGCCAGAGTCAACTAAATGAGACCTATGTCTATCCTGTAGAACCAAAACAAACGTATCTAATGGATCTCGATCTGAATTATGTCCTCTATACTTCATATCTGTAACAAAATTGTGAAGATAAATAAACAATACTTATTGTTTTAAAATAAAAAATATTTCTAATGGAAATTTTTTTAAAATTTATGGAGTTTTCCCTATATTAAGTAAATATCAATTTGATAAATTTAAGTGCATCAATTTATTTATGACCAATAAACAAGTCATACTTGTCTAAATTAAAAATAGAGATATAAATACAATTGAGCATTTTGTTAACATTTTTAATAGAAAATTTCAAAATTTTGACAGAGTATCCCTATAATATGGACATTATTCCAAATACAAATAACCTGATTATGCAAATAACATCAATATTTATAATCAAACCAAAGCCAATAATTGCATAAAGGTAGTATCATAGTAGCTTACATCACAGTATCCAAGAAAATTACATGCATACATCACATAGTCTAATCAACTCTATTATTGTTTTGACAAGAACGACGATTGTGGCCACTTTGTTTGCATAACCCACATGTAATAGAAGTCTTGCCCTCTCTAACATCCATTTCATCATGCAAATGACTTGATTTAGGTTGTCCACTTGATGCACGTTTCATCAACTCAGAAGGCACGATAATCAAACTATCATAAGGAGGCCACTCATATACATTGAAAATGGGATGGAACAAGGATGCCCAAGAATTATAGTACGATTGTGTACTGTAGTAGTGTTGAACAAGTGGTCTAAAATCAACTGAACGAAAATGACATGCTACTAGAATATGGCTACATGGGAATCCATATATGAGTGTTTTACCACATGTGCATGCATACTCTTGTAAGTTACCTCGATATGTTCGACCACCAGTTGAGCTACTCTTAGTACCCTTATTAGTCTTCACATGGAATTGTCCTCGGATGTGATCATATAAAACAATCTCATGAGATCCCGCCTTAACCACATTTGCCTTAATCTTAGCATCGACATATGGAGTGTATTCCTCATTTGAAGCAAGTAGATTAGCACCTTGTTCCCTTCTCACAACAAAGTAACTATTTAGCCGAAAAAATTTCAATTGAACCAAAGCAGTTACGGGTAAGCTACGAGCCCCTTTAAGCACACTATTGAACACCTCCGACATGTTTGTAGTCATGATGCCATACCTTCAACCTTCATCATGAGAGAGCGCCCATTTCTCAAAAGGGATTGCTTCTAACCATTGTTGTGCGACTGCATTAATCTTCCCAATTGTGTTCATATGTTTATTGAATTTTTCAATCTTAGTTGCTAAGGCTGCTCTGTACATCAAATTTTTCAATATTTTATCCTTGAATCGAGTCATAAAATTGCTAGTAAGATGACGCATACAAACCCTATAATATATGTATGGCTCAGACCAACCAAGATGAACACCGCTCGTTGCAGCCATAATGCCTGGATGTCGATTTGATATAACACAAAGTCCCCTCCTATGAGTTACTCTAGTTCTAATACATGTCAAAAACCATTTCCAACTATCAATATTCTCACTCTCTGTTAGGGCAAAAGCCAATGGTAATAACTTATTATTTCCATCACAACCCATAGCAATCATTAAAGTGCCTTTATATTTCCCATACAAATGTGTACCATTAATACTGAGTACAGACCGACAATGCTTAAATCCTTCAATAGATGGATGAAATGTCCACAAAACTCGTTGAAATATCTCTGTGTTCTCCATAATACCAGGAAATGTTTTTGAAATAACAACACATCCTAGATTTGCCTGCTCTAAGGCAATGAAAAAATGTGGCAGCTCTGCATATGACTTATAAAAATCACCAAATAAGTTTGTAAGAGCTTTAAGCTTCACTTTAGATGCCTTCATGTATGATATTTAGTATCCAAATTTCTCCACAATACTTGCTTGAATAGCAGCCACTGACAATGTGAATTGTGTCTTACTCATTCCTTGGATATGAGCAGCAATCAAGTTGGAATCTAATTGTTGATGGTCCCAATTCAAGCAAGGATTTACACATTTGTGTGGACCATTGTATTTATTGATTGCAAATGAAGTTGTACCTTTTACAACCATAGCATGAAGTTTCCATGGACTTTGAGATTGCTTAGCCTTCTTGCATCTTAAGACTAACAACTTTGTAGTTGACAAAACAACCATGTACTCTTGGTGTACACTAATAGAGTACAACTTTGCAGCATGTTGTAAATCTACTTTTGAATTAAAAACTTGGCCAACCATGAACTCTCTACCTGAGTTTCCAATATTAGTGTTCCCCCATGAGGTCCAGTCACTTGAAATGGAATTACCAATGTTTTCTACATTTTCAAATTGCAATGATGGTGCGAGTGATACTGAACAGGGGAAAACTCTATTGGGTCCTCAGGATTTGGGTTATTTGACATATCACAACCTTCCCCATCCACAGAGACATATCTCCCTTTTTCACTTTCCATTGCTTCGTGAAGAGCTAAGAAAGATGAAACAACATTAACATTATTGTTTTCCTCATCAATAAATTCGAACACCCTATCGCCATCATGTTGAACATCTTCTGCTCTCTCACTTTGATCATCACCTTATTCAGATTCACATTCACATTCTTCTTCATCTTCATCTGCTCTACACTCATAAGTCATTACAACTGGGGCACTACTAGGTCCACAACCATACTCAAATTCCTTAACATTATCATTTTGTTCGAGTAATAATTGTGTGAAGTTACCCAATAATTGGTCCCTCACCCATGATTGTACCAGCACTTGTTCAATATACAATTCAATTTCATCCATTCCAAATGTGTTAACCAATTTCAACATTTGAGATAAACTATTATCATCCCATATTGGACAAGGTTGGAACCTATTTTCCCTTTTTAAAGGATACCGACAATTGAGGACTAATTGAAATTGTTTTTTGTCAATGCCAATTCTCGAGTATATCATAGATAACAAGTGTTTGTAGGTTGAACTAATAGGCACATCCAAAGGCACAATTATAGCTTTATCCCCAATATACTTTACATCTATTTCTGTCTTCAACATTTTTCCTTTACAAAAGCAAATCACAGGAACAATAGATTCAGACATGATTTACCTACAAAAAATACAACATCAAATGGTTTAATAATCAATGAAAATATTAGCAAGAGAAATTGCATATAATATTTTAACATGTGAATACACAATTATATAATAAAACATCTTCTTACACATTAAGGGGAAAAATATAAATCACTTCATAATAATAATTTTTTATTTAAATAGTTATCTATGATACAAATATAATCATAGATAAATGTTTTACAGAATTTTAATTTAAAACTTAGATAGTGGGTTATAAATCAATAAATGTTGAGTTAAACAATTACAATAATCAACTATTAAATAATATATAATTTAAATAATTATGTTATTATTCATCAATCACTTGATATTTGATTAAACCTAAAAGTCGAAAAAAAATTGAAAAACTCAAAATCAAATAAAAGTAATCCCCATAGAAAAATATATTAATAAAATATCAAATACACAATTATAAAAAAAAAAATCATTTATATATATATAAACATTATTTGAATATTAAAAATGAAAATAAATAAACATTTTATAAATCTATTTAATATTAATTTTAAATATAGGAAAAAAATCATTTATAAATTAATATTAAATTTAATTTTAATTTATAAATCTATTGAATATTAATGTTAATTTTAATAAAATTGATGCCAACATAAAAGTCGATATTTGATTAATGAAAAAATGAAATTGATCAAAATTAGAACAAAATATATTAATGAAAAAAATACTCGGATTTCGAATTCACTAGAAATCAATTTCGACATTAAAAAGTCAATAAGATCTATAATTTATCAAGTTAAGTTGAATACCTTAAAATTTCATCTAAACTGATATTTAATTTAAATTTAAATTTAAATCCATTAAAATCTCAAATTATGAATCTTAATTGCTTTGATCAATTATTCACAATTAAACTCAATTTATCTTTAACTACCTTGTAATAGATCTTATAATGAAACTATCTCATTATTATCAATATTAAATATTTGGCAAATTTCTTATAAACCCAATGTTAAGTGGCCAAGATCTCATGTTCTATATTCAGAGTTGAACGCTTAAAGTAATGGAATTAAATCTGCACATAACTTTCAGTCTTAATTAAACCATTCTATTGATGAACTTCATCATTTGATTGGAAATTAAACTTATGTCTTATATAATATTCTTCATTTCTGTCATTCTTTTTTTTTTTTGGTAAACAAAGTTTCACTAGACAAGAAAGAAAAACCAATTACCCTACAAAGCAGAGAAAAATAAACAATGAATATATTCCTCCTAAAAGTTGCTTGTCCTTGAAAATGGACCAATTAATTTTACACTTAACAGAGTTGGCAAGTAAGAAAGTGAACCAAGCTACATTTTAAATTTCAGAAACAAATGAGCAATGCAATCTGTACGACAGTGGACCATCACGTTTGTAAACACGTTTAATAATTTTTAACATATAATTTAGAATTCAGGATATAATCCAATTACCCCTAAAAATTACAATCTAAAACTAGTTCAAAATGAATATTGTTTCTTCTCTACACTTCATTATATTTTTTATAAATTTTTAAACTAAACAAATGAACTTCAAATAATGTATTAGATCAATTAATGAGTAAATTTTTAAAAATAATTTGAAACTAAAAAATATGCCCAGTAAATACCAAAAAGTGATTAGGCCAAAACTATTTTAGAATGAGTCACAACTTTGCTAGTGCATGTAATTATACTTTTATGAATTTTTCTGTTAAGCAAATAAATTCAAAGTAAAGTGAGATTTAATGTTTTATTTTTTTAAAAAAATAAATCTATTAATTTGTAAGAATAATATGAAATATGAAAAATTTATCCAATTAATTACATATTGAATCAATATCAGGCAGCTCCTATCTGTTCTAGTTTTGGGACTTGGTCAGGGAAAGGCTTCTACGAACCTGAGTTTTTCCAGCAGCAATAACTGTTATTGTTCTTGATCCAAGGGAGCAGCTCTTGTTCTCTGGAATCGCAGATGGGAGAATTTTCGTTAGCATGCTTGACACTGGGCTGGTGGGGGATCCATTTGATGTTCCAGAGGATCTCCCGATTGTGCTAAATGGACACAAGTATTGTATGGTGGTTTAAGTTTATCGATATTTGTTAGAGAATGGTTGATTGTCACAGGCAGAATGTTAATAGTATCAATAGGCATACACAAATTTTCAACTAACAATTTTTTCACTTGGCAATGCAGCAGGTCCATAACTGCATTGGCCTTCAATAGATTGGGTCTGGTCTCAGCGTCTAGGGACTGCACTACCCACCTCTGGGATGTTGCCAATGGGGTTATCATCATAAGATTCAATCATCCAAAAGGTGACCATAATCTTCATTTCTGGTCTGTAGGTTTTATCTTGCTATTTCAAGTTTTTGAGCTTTGGGTTTGCTCAAAAATCATTTGTTAAGCTTATGAACTAATTCCATCTTTCACGCTTATTGTGTTGACATGATCTGGAGTTGTGGAATGCTTTTTGAAATCTAGACTAATTGGTGAATTTTTTAGCACTTTAGACTTTTGGAATATGTTTTAGACACTTTGAACATGTTGTTTGCTTTGATTTTTATCTCAATTCCATACTTGTTAAATAATTTAATCTTTGTATGACCTAATATTTTGTCCTATTTTTGAGCAATAAGATAGTTAAATTTAATTAATTGATGTATGTTTGGACTTTTTTTTATTTTTGGATTGTGTTTTAGACACCTTAAATATGTTATAGATATTTTTTTTATTTTTTTTTAAATTTATTCAAATTTATATTGTAAATGTTTATTTTCTGTCCTATTTCTGTATCATTTGAATCACTAGTTAATTCATTCCTTTTTGGCATGTTTTTAACCTTTTTTAACTCTTGATTTGTATTATAAACATCTTCTACATGTTAGATAAGTCTTCCCCTATAACATGATCCCTCTTTAGCTATTTTATTAGGATTTATTCTGTAATTCCATATTTGTTGTCTCGTTTTGATTTCTCTATATGATTCACCTATATTAGTTCACTTTGATGCTAGTATAGCCATCTTTGACCATTGATTTTTTACTATGTGCATTTGGTATACATTAGGTCTTGTTTTGATGTTATATATTTTATTTTGTTTGAAAACTAACTATTTTTTTCCTTATGTAAGTGCATTGCCATGTTTTGGGCATTATTGAGATGTACTCTTTTTTTCCCTTCATTTGTTTGATTTTTTTGATATATGTGTTATGTTACTAGTATTCTTTATCTCTTGCTCTTAATCACAATTGTCTTGTTGTATATTCTTTGTTTTTGTTTCTTTGTATCCACAGTATATTCATTAGGGCTTAAAGAGGTGCAACCCTATGCTATATTCCCAATAAGTAATTTAATCCTCGAATCTAGACTCGATTTTTTTAAACTTTGTTTTTCCTTTAAAAAGGAGTCAATCTAGAATTTTATTTTTTATTTTGTTTTCCATTTAAAAATAAACAAAAATAAGTGGTTACGTCAAATTTTTCAAAAATCAAAATTTCAAACTAAAAAGCAAGTCTCGCTATCAATTAAGAATGCACGTAAAAAATACGACTTCACAATTCTCAAAGAAAAAGAAAAAAGAAAAATAGGTTGATTCTAAATAGTACCTCAAGAAAAAGTTGATAGAAAAGCATAAATAAGGGCACTCTTAAAGCACGCATTGAGCTTCTCCACAGGAGTTTGTTGTGGCTCCTACATGACTTATAAGTTCTCTACTCTCATCTTAGGCTTTGCCTCTAGGCTTAACACTTCTTCACTCTTTGGACCATCCTCCATCTCTATTTCTCTCTTTATAGCTTTTCCTTTCTCCTTTCGTAATAACCTATCTCACATCTTTTTCTTTTTTTTCTTCTTTGTATATGTGTGTGTGTGTGGAGAAATAGGAAAAAGTTAATAAAACGGTAAGATAGTCTTCACAAAAGTTTGATCATTTATGGGACCTTTTTAAAGTTAGTGACCCTCTAAGGTCCTTATCACCTTTGGCCCACTTTATTTGATAATTTTCCAAAATCAAAGTAACTTGTCATCAAAAGATTAAATTTTAGATTCTTCTAATGTTGTAGATAAAAATACACAAAATGCTCATAGATCAACCACCAAAGGAAGAAGTAAAACCCACGAGACCAAGAAAAGAAGAACCTCAAAAACTAGAAGAAATTTTCATAAAGGAAACAAAAAGAAAGGATTAAAAATGATGAATGAAAAGAAGAAAATCCTAACATGGGAGGCAACGTCTCTTCTTAACTCCCCTATGCTCTTTTGAGAACAATTTAATCATTTTTTGTAGAACAAAAATCTATTTGTGAACCTGAAATGTTCTTAACTTATTTTTTAATGTTTTTAAATATGTTTTAAAAATAAATTTTATATTTAGTGCTTTATTTTTAATCATTTTTCATATTTATAGACTTATTTTTTAAAAAAAACCATTAGAAAATAATGAAAACAATTGAAAGATGTTGTTTAAAAACAACTTGTTTTCTGTTTTTAGCAATAGAAAACTATTTTCTATTTTTTGGTTGCCAAATATATATATATATATTTTAAATAATTTCAAAAAACTATTTTATGATATTTTGCAAAACAAATGTCTATTTTGGGAATATGAAATGTTTTTAACCTGTTGTTTATGTTTTAAAAATAACTTTTATATGCCATAATTTATTTTTAATCATTCTCTATACTTGTATAATTATTTTTTAAAATGAGTGAAAAGAAGTAAAAAATGTTATCTAAAAGCACTTTATTTTTTGTTTTAAAAATAAAAAATTGTTTTTTATTTTTAAGAATAAAAAATCATTTTCTATTTTCAAGTTGTCAAATGTAATTTTATTTTTTTGTGAAAAATATAAGGGTCTGTTTGGAAATTATTTTTGAAAACAGTTTTATGTTCTCTAGAATAAAAAATAAGTTTAACAACTAAAACCTATTTTTTATTTTTAGAAAACATCTTTTAATTATTTTCGATTATTTTCACTTGATTTTTAATGATTATTTTAAGAAATAATTATATAAATATATACCATGATTAAAAATAAAATATTAAATATAAAAATTATTTTTAAATATTAAAAATATTTTAGGTTTACAAATAAGCTTTGGTTATACAAAACTCAAAGAAAACAGTTACCAAATAACCCTATATTTTTCATTGTTCTGTCAGATCCCACATAAATAAATTTGTTAGAGAGGGGCTAGGCCACAGGGTTACACGGGTGAGCTGAAGGTGCGCAGTCCCAATAGCAGCCCAAGTCCAAAACCCTGCGAGTGGAGCTCAACCGAAATTGGCTCGAGAGTTAAGAAAGGATTCCCGGTTCATGAGGTGGAGGAAATTGAAATTAATAGGCTCCCAGTCTGCGCTGAGTCTTGCGGACAACAAAAGCAGAAGCAAAAGCAACGCAGCATTTTCTGTGCTGATTTGAAAACCCTACCACTTCTCTTGCGCTGGGTGTGGCAGGCGAGGCGATGAGATGATGGATCGCAGATTGTACAGCCTCATCTGCGTTTTTCTTCTACTGGTCTGTGCCTTCCCCTCTTCTGTTTGTATACTTTCTATTTCCGAAAATTGCTGCTGCTGCTTCTTTTGGGTAATAAATCGCACATGATCCATCGTCATTCAATACAAGAATACCTAATTCTGGTGATGTCTAGGAGATTATCAATATGGTTTCTAGGTTTAGGTATCAGTTCCTAATGGAACCAATTCAACACTACTGCAATCAACTGTTCTGCTTACAACTCTGTAAATACCGAAGATTATCAACCCCATAATACTTCTTGAATTCAACTGGATTATCTGTTTTTTTTTTTTTCTTCTCATACTGATTTTTTACTATATTTATTCTTTTACAAGGGAAAATGAGAGAAAAAGGGGAAGGAATTTAACAAGTATTCTTGATTGGATCACCATCGAAAATGTGAATGAAAATGAAATGTAATGGAAATTGTTAAAAAACTAATGCATTTTCAGATACTTCATCTCTGTTTACAATGGAGATAAAATTGGAGAAATTAAAGAAAAAAAAAAAAAAAACTATGTTTGTTTTACAAAAAATTTGAGGGAAAGAAACTAGCAAGGAAAAAATTGAAGGGAAACAAAAGTAAGGAAGAATTGAAATTTTTTTCTCTTGTTTGGTTTTTCATGGAAAAGTTGAACGAAAGAAAAGGAAAATTAAATTGTTGAGGAATTTGCTTTCCGTAAACTTTCCTCATCTTTTAGAAAAATCTGTTAGCATCCCTACCCCTCTCCCTTTGTTTTCTTTTAAATTTTTTTTTCTGCCTTTTTCATGGAATCCGTACATAAGAGAATCATTTCCTTTGCATTTTTTCCTTATTACTTTCTATGAACCAAACATAGCCTTGTGGATCTTGAACTTTTTCTCCCCTTGAAAATTTTCTTCCTTTCTGTTTTAGCTCTCTTTTTCCCTTTTCCTCACACTTATCCAGATGGAGTCTACCATTTCATTGAATTTCTTTCCCTCATCTATCATCTAAGCTCCAAAAGGAGCTCATTATTGTGCCCAATTTCTTTTAACTCATCTATCCTCATTTTTCATTTTGATAGTATCAATTATGTGTAGTACATTTTACCAGGGTATATGGTCCCAGGTTTGAATCCTACCACTGATGATACTTTGATTTACTCGGTGCTAGTTGTTGTGGGTGCAGTTAGCACCCTGAGGTTTGAGTCCCTATGAAGAGTCCTAAAGGTTTGGCCATGGAAGGTTTCTCGGTTATCCAAAAAAAAAAATTTTTTTCCAATATAATTGCCTGCTTGCACTATGCTTAAATTTACAACCAAAATAAGTTCTATGATAGCGAAGTTTCTGCCTCATAACCTCCAAACCAATTGATTGTTTCTAGTTTCTTCCTTTTGATTTCTTTTTGTGTGGTTGGAACCAATTCCAATAAAATTGATAGAAAAATATGCATGGCATATCATCCCTATGTATGATTATGATGTGTAACTGAGCATTCTTGCATCCTTTTGAATGGCACTGTCTATCAGGAACATGCTCTCATCTCAATCCTCTGTTCGTATAAATTTTGAGTATCAACTCATTTTTTATAGGCTCACTGCCCCTACTTTGGTTGCTTCAATTGATTTCTTTGTGGTAGCTTTTAGCTTTGATGATATATATATATATATATATATATATATATATTATACACATACACATACATACATACATACATACATACATACATACATACATACATACATATATTTATTTATTTATTGTTCAGATACAACTTCGTTTTACTGATTTCTGCAGTGATGTATGTCAGTTCCTAGCAGGTAGGTCGTATGGATCTCCCATTGGAACTCGTAAGACTGGGAGGTCATCGGTGTTTTCTTTATTTAATCTTAAAGAGAAGAGTAGATTTTGGAGTGAGGATGTTATGCATAGTGGTATGTGCATCTTTATTCAGTTATGATTTCCATTTTCTTGATTTATTAGGGTTTATAATTTTTATTTTATTTTTATTTCTTTATTGTAATGGTATCTACTATTGCTCAGATTTTAATGATTTGGAATCAGCCAACAATGGGAAAATGGGTGTCCTCAATTACACCAAAGCAGGTAATGCATGTTTACTGCAAATGTTTCTCCAAACTTTCCATTGAGACTTGGTTACATCAACTGATTTTTGGGCATGTTTTTGAAGCTTTTCTTTTGCCTTGGACTATAACTTTGTTTTTTTTAATTAAGCCTCTGCTTGTGGGCTCAATTCGTTTATTCCTTTATGGAAGATAGTTCTTGAGTTTGGTGAAAGGAAATTGTTGGAGAGGTTTTGTGTTATGGGTTTTGATGGATATTGATTTTTTATTTTTTATTTTTTATAAATTTTAATTATAATTATTGCTATTATTGTTATTGTTATTATTTTATAAATATCAGAATTCTACCGGGTTTAACCTGCAGGTGGAAAGTTATTATATAGCCATATCTTCTGAAAGATCAATTAGCTATATCTCTTGCAAATTTGAATCTCCATTTAATTTCTTGGTGTTATCTAGGCTCTTGTTTCTTACCTGTGATTTATCTAGGTTGCATGCTTTCACTCCTTTAAAAAAACGGTGGTGCTTAATGATTCTTCCATTGGTGATCCTTGTGGGGTAAATAACTGCATGGTTAAAAGAACTGGATGTGGAATTTTTTGTTAGATTCTGTGACAGCTTTGTTGTAGAGATCTGTATACTAGAAAACATTAGATGATCTCTTGAATAAGGCTTTTTTTTGAGTTGAACTGATCACCATAAATTTCTTGGGACTCAAAGTGCTTAACTCTTGAAGTGGAAACTAGATTGTTTTTTCATCTTGGTTCTTAGATTTTGTCAAACAAAAGACAACTATGTAATTTAGGGGACTAGATCAATTTAATTTGGATTGTTGGTTAAATTTGTAGTGCTTGTTACAATATATTCTTTATTTTTTTCAGCACATAAATTTGAATGAGCTCCTAGTTAACTTTGTTTAAAATTTCAAACCTGTTTCTCCAAACTGAAAGTTAAGTTATAGCTGCCATCAATTTGATATGAGCACTGCCAAGGTCTTCTAATCTACTTTCATAAATTATATCCCAGGAAATATCGCAAATTATCTAAAGCTTTTGGAAGTTGATTCTATGCATCTTCCAGTCCCTGTGAATTTTATTTTTATAGGATTTGAAGGAAAAGGGAACCATGGTATGTAATGTTACCCTCATTTTTTTTTTTCTTTTTCTTTTTTAAAATTTTAAGTTTTTCATTTTACTCTTTGCTTAACTTTTAATTTCAATTTATAAGAGTGATGGTCTCTGCTTGTCATATTTCTTTAGAATTTAAGCTACATCCTGAGGAACTTGAGCGCTGGTTCACAAAAATTGATCACATCTTTGGACATTCACGAGTTCCACATATTGGAGAAGTTCTTACTCCGTTTTATAAGATTAGCATAGATAAGGTGCAGCGCCATCATCTTCCTGTTGTCAGTCACATAAATTACAAGTAATGATTCTCTGTACCTTTTCATCTACTTGTTGATTTGGGACATGAGCTTGCTGTTATCTGTACCTGTTTTCACTAATATGAATGTGCTTGTTCAGTGTTTCTGTTCATGCCATACAAATGAGTGAAAAGGTTACCTCGGTTTTTGAGAAGGCCATAAATGTTTTAGCTCGTAGGGATGATGTGTCTGGTAACAGGTAAATTATATATCCTTTCCTGAATTTGATTTACTTTGTTTTTTCTTTACTATCATTAAGAGGATCATGTTCATGCTTCATTGACATGTAGACTGAAATCTGTTGTATCTGTCCTTAAATCTTATTACTCCTCAGAAAGATTTATTTTATAGCTACATGTAAATTACAAGTGCCACACCCACAGTTTGTTTTATGCTGTAATTGTAATAAACTCTGGGAATTCTTAATGTTGATGGGCATGATGAAATTGAATGGTTATTGATGAATTTGATGGCCAAGATGTGTTGTTTCAGGTTTTTCTTCAGTGAATAAACATTAGCCGTGTAAGACCAGAAGAAACCTTTGCATCTTCAAGGAATACTATTTGATTTTTTTGAACATATAGGAGAGATTTGCTTGGATGACCAACTCTACATTGTATTATTGCAGCTTATTTGGTGATATTGAAAAGTTTGTTAATACACCTATTTGGAGCTTGCTTTTGCTTTTGTGTTCATTATATCCCACCACAACCAATTTCTAGGATCTGGACTGGTGTCCATGGTCCATGATGCTTCTCCAGAACATCCAATGAGTGTGTTTTTTTTTTTTTTGATAAGTCAGAACATCCAATGAGTGTTGCCCTCCATTCCTAGCAAACAGTAAATCTCATTCTTTTCATGAATGGTCTTTGAGAGACTAATAACACTCTCTTATTGCCTTGACTTTTAAATTGAACCACACCATCCCCATCCACCCCCATGGCCAAGTCAACTTAGTCAAGCAACCAAAAAAAAAAAAAAAAAAAAAAAAGAAAAGAAAAGAAAAGAAAAAGAATGATAAAAAATTAGTAGTGCCCCCCTTTAGGGTTTGCAAAATGGGCTTTTGGGGAAGATTGGTAGTTTGTATTTGCACTGAACAGTGTTGCATTCTAAAATTTCTGATCAGATTGGAAAAATGTGCTTTGCTCCTGAGTCATACTAACTACTGTGTGAAGGCTTCAATTTTGTAATTGAAAGGGATATTTGTGTATGAAGGGTATCTTCTTCCCTTTTCATATTTTGTTCTATTGTTAATTAAAATCAAAATGCTGAACTTACATAATTTAAAAAGATATTGATTCTTGTCTCTTACTGGTTTGAGTAATTATCATCATTCTGTGTTTCCAGGGAGGATCAAGATACTTTTTGGCAAGTAGATGTGGACATGATGGACGTTCTCTTCTCTAGCCTTGTAGACTATCTACAACTTGAAAATGCATACAACATTTTTGTTTTGAATCCCAAGCATGATGGAAAAAAAGCTAAATACGGCTATCGGTGTGTATTTCAGTAACGAACTTCGTCCATTTCTATCTTTCCTTCCTTTTTTTTTTTTTTTTTTTTCTTTTTTTTAAAGAACAAAAAAAAAAAAACTGTTTGCAAATAAGAATGTTGAACATTACATGGTTAAACACATCCAATCCTCTCTTACAAAAAGTAACACACCCAATCCTTGCATCCCCTTACCTGCCAATATCTTGAATGCTCAATAGCTCTTGAGATCTCTGGGATGTCCCCCAGATGGTAATTGAGTAGCCTACAGCTAATAGTTGCTTAAAACTGTTTTTCTATTATAAGCTAGTGATGGCTTATTAGGCTATTATTTGATGCTCACAAGGTAATGATAATAGGCACATTATTATTGTATAATTATTTGCAAGGCTTGAGGATTCTAACTTGGAACTAGTGATTACCATACAGCCCTGCCTTTTCTTCCAAACATGAACCTTGACTCTCTGTTCTTATAACATGTGACATGTGACTGCACCCTGATTCTTGAACCACGTGTATTGGAGTCCATTTAACTAGGCTTAAAATTGACCATTAGGCACTGTGAGTATGTTTTAGAGAACGGTGAACAGTATTGAAGTTTATTTAGCTCAATGGAATTTTAAAAGTCTATCTAGAATTTCCAACGAGATATTTATTTCCTTTAAATGTTCTTGTTACAAATTAGGTTTTCTGTGGCCAGATGGACATGATGCAATCTCATATCATGGTTTATAATGTAAATCTATGTGGGTGATAAAAGGTTGTGCCTGAAATCCTTACTCAAACTAGTTGCATCTTTTGTTTTTATTACAAACCCAGTCATGCAGCCAACATCCTGTTTTTGTGGAGTTAGCAGCCAAAATAACATTTTTCCATTGCTAGTCCATGTTTCCAAGAGTCCATTGGTATTCTTTTATGACACAACAGCTTCTATATCTGAAAAAAAAAAATTGATGCATAAGGTATATGAGCAAAACAAACCATGCTGTAAGGAAGAGGTTGCTAGCATTGATACCTAGGAGCAGGAAGGGAATTTGGCTCCTGAATTTTCAGCAATGAGGGCCTTAAGGAAAGGGGAATTGGAGGAGCTGTTGTTAAAGGAAGAGGTGTTTTGGAGGGAAAAAGCTAGGGTCAAATGGATAAGAAAAGGGGATTGAAACTCTTAAGTATTTCCATAAGGTGGCCAATAGTAGGCTAAATAACACCGAAAACATTATGGAGGAGATGATGCATTTATTTGGAAAATTATACTCAAAACCTTTGGGTGGTTTTTGGAGGTTAGAAGGATTGGATTGGTCTCCCTTTTCAACCGAGAGTGTTGCATGGCTAGATTGCCCTTTTTTAGAAGAAGAGATTCACAAGGTTGTATTTCAATTAAACAAGGAAAAGGCTCCTAGGCCTAATGGATTCACCATTGCAGTATATTAAAAGTGCTGGGATGTGATTAGGGACAATCTTCTAAGAGTGTTCTTAGAGTTTCACAATAATGGGGTAATAAATCAAAGCACCAATGTTACCTTCATTGCTCTTGTGCCAAAAGAGTCAAACTGGCAAAATCTCATATTTTAGAACTATTAGCCTGGTCATGAGTTTGTATAGATCATAGCTAAGGTTTTATCAAGGCATACAAGGAGCTTTTGTTGGGGGGAGACAAATTTTGAATGCTGTTTTGATTGCCAATGAATTGGGTGGATGAGAAAAGGAGATCAGGAGAGGAAGGGGTACTCTTCAAAATTGCTTTTGAAAAGACCTATGACATGTAGATTGGGGTTTTTTGGACCATGTGCTTGAGAGAAAAGGATTTAGTTCAATGGAGGTCTTGGATGAGGGGATGCTTGTCCTTAGTGAGTTTTGCGGTCTTAGTGAATGCGAACACTAAAGGTTGGGTTAAGACAACTATATGCTTAAGACAAGGAGAAATAAGACTAGAGTGTTTCATTTACAATTTATAGATGACACCATCTTTTTCTTTAGAGTTTCTTTGGTTGATTTGCAAAATCTCAAGCTAATATTATTGGTTTTTAGGTTTGATAAAAAAATATTATTGGTTTTTAGGCACTTATCGGGTCTTATGATCAATCTAAACAAGAACACTCTTTTTGGTATCAATATAAGTCAAGAACAGATCTCCAGGTTGACTTCGATGCTTGAATGTGTAGTCTTTGGTTGACCTTTAACGCATGTGGGGCTTCCATTAGGGGAGAATCCAAAAACAAACACATTTTGAGATCTAGTAATTGATAGAATCTTGAAGAGATTGGATGGGTGGAAAAAAGCTTTTTGCTTTAGGGGGTAGAGTAACTTAAACTCCAATTCAATTTCAATTGTCTCATATCTTGAGCTATTTATAAGAGTTAGAATAACTCTAATTTTGCAATAGCAACAAACATTGATAAATTTCAAAGAGATTTTTTATTGTCAGGGTTTGGGGAGGCCAAAAAGGATCATTTGATCAATTAGGATCTAGTGTGTAGGCATTAGGAGATTGGAGGTTTGGGGTTTGGGAAGATATCTTTGAGGAATCATGCTCTATTATGGAAGTGACTTTGGAGGTTCCGTAGAGAAAGTTACGCCCTTTGGTTTTAGGTTATTAAGTATTTATGGGCCACATCCTACCAATAATTCATTTAGATGGTCACATCATTACCCATGGAAGGTCATTGCATAGGTTCTCTAGTTTTTTTTTTTTTTTGCACACACTCGTTTTGTGATGGGTGATGGATAAGAATTTGTTTCTGAGAAAATTTGTTTTGTTTTGGGGGGGGGGGCGCGGGGATTAATCTTTATGTTCACAATTTTCAAGTCTTTATAAAGTTGGCACAATTAGAAGTATCTCCATTTCAGCTATTCCTGACAATTCTTCCACTTCTTCTGGGAACCTTTATTTTTGTGACAACTTCATTGATTTGGAAATTAAGGACCTCGAAAGACTCATGGCCTCTCTTATTCACATACACTTGTCTCCATCCATCCCAAATCCAAGAGCCTGGGCACTATCTTCTTTAAGCTTACTCTTAGTAAAATATTTCTTCTTCACTTTGTCCAATATATCAAATTCAATCTCATTTAATCCAACCAAATTTTTATGGAAATTGAAAGTCTCATTTAAGGTCAAGGCCTTTGCTTAGTTAGGGGAACACAAGGAGGTAAATACCAATGACATGCTATAGTTGAGAAGACCTTTCAAAGCCCTTAGTCCTAATTGACGTGTCCTTTGTAGGGGGGTTGGAGAGATGATTAACCATCTCTTTCTATATTATTCGATTACTTTTGGGGCTATGGCGCAAACTATTTATACAAGCTGAGGTGGATTAGGTTGAGCCTAGGAGTTTATGTGACATGTTGATTATTTTATATATGGGTTTAGAGAACTCCATAAGAGGCAAAACCTTGTGGAAGATTGCTTCTCATTTTGACAATGGATAATATGGTGAGAGAGAAATGTTAGGCCTATGTACTAACCAATTTAAAGAAATTCCCTCTAAATGTCATTCAACTCAATCGGCATTTGGTGTACACACCAATAGTGTTGGACCACCATTGAGAGGAGCTTAGCCTGGTTTGAGGAGCTGAAATCTGTGTATATTCTTTTGTGATCTATCTTTTTATATATATCTCCTTGTATAGTGGATTATGGACTATTTGGAAGGAAAGGAATAGAAGAGCTTTCAATGACATCAAGTGGTTTGACCAAACTATTAAATCCATGTTCATGTATATTTTTGTGAATTTGGGCTAGAGTGTTTATAGAGGATCACACGTTGTCTTTGATAAATTTTGTAGATTGGTTCTTTGTTAGGTAAGGAGAAGGTTCTTTTTTTTTTTCTTTTTTTTTTGTCTCCTTATATCCTTGCCATTGTTGGACTTTGTTTGTATACTTTGTGTGTACTTGTTTTGCCGTCTTTTAGGCACTTTTAATATAAGCCCCTTTCTTTTGCCTATCAAAAAAGGAAAAAAAAAAATATAAATCTCCTTGTATAGTGGTGGAGTTCTTTGTTTTGATTAGGTTTGTGTATTTGTGGGGATGATTCCTCATCCTTGTCATGAACTTTTTCTTTATAATTAATACATCTCTTGTTTTTGATTAAAGAAAAACCATTCTGTATGTGATCTCAGAAGTTGGCAGCAGCCTAAGAAAACCTAAAAAAAGTGCTCAATTTTTATAAAATATTCTGTATTTAAAATGGGAACGCCCATCCTCCCGGACTGTTTTGAGGCACAGAGTATTGTAGTGGCTCTTTAATTTTTTTTTTCCTCTTGTTGCTATATTTTGGTTTTGCTTTTGTCTCATCTCTCTCTCTCTCTCTCTCTCTCTATCTATCTATCTATCTAAAATTGATCCTCACTTCTTCTAAAACGCCAGAATTCTGCTTAACATCTTCCTAAAAATAGAGTGCCAAACAAACCCTTGAGGCTTGGGTTAAGTGGTGAGGGGTTGGGGTAGGTTGTGGGAGGTTCTAGGTGTTGGAAAATAAAATCTTCTTATTATTTCTTTGAAAAATTAGTATAAAAATATATATACATTCAAACTTGTACAATAAATAGAAATAAAATAAGACAACTGACCTATTCCTAATATTCTTCCTACAAATCCTCTAAATTACAACTTCCCTAATTTACATAGTCAACTAATTTAAATATGCACAAAATCATGAATAAATCAAATCAACTCCATGAAGTTAGGAATAATTATTGGATTCCAACACTCCCCCTCAAGCTAGTTCAAAGATATCTTCCATTCCTAGCTTGTTAACCATAGAGTTGAATGTAGGATTCTGAACTCCTTTTGTGAAGACATCAGCTAGTTGTAGTTTGGATGTAACAAGTAGAGTGGAAATCGGTCCACTATCAATCTTTTCTTTAATGAAATGTCTATCAATCCCAACATGTTGTACTAAGTTGTAAGTAATATTGATTGCAGCCTTGTTATCACAATGCAATCTCATGGGATTCTCAAGATTGACTTGTAGTTCTCTCAATAAACCCTTTAGCCAAATGAGTTCACAAATGCCGAGGGCCATGACTCGAAACTTTGCTTTAGCACTAGACCAAACAACTACATATTACTTTTTGCTTCTCCAAGTAATCAAGTTTTTGCCCACAAATGTACAATACCTTGAAGTAGATCTTCTATTAGTAATAGAACCTACCCAATTTGCATTTATGTAAGCCTCAACTCTAAGGTGATTGTTCTTTGAGAATAATAAACCTTTTCCTGGAGTTGACTTTAGGTACCTCAAGATTCTAAAAAATGCATTCATATGGCATTCTAAGGGGGAGTGCATAGACTGACTTGCCATTCTAATAGCATATGCTATATCTAGTCTCGTGTGGGATAAATAAATTAAATTCTCAACAAGTCTTTGATATCTCCCTATGTCAACTGGTATTCCTTTATTAGACTCCTAATTGATGATTTTGATCAATAGGTGGACTTGCAGGTTTTTATCCTAGCATCTTGGTTTCATTTATCAAATCAAGGATATATTTCCTTTGAGTAACATAAATTCCCCTTTTTGATCTTGCCACCCCAATGCCAAGAAAATATATGAGATTTCCAAGATCTGATTTCGAATTCTTTTGCCAACTTCTCCTTAAAATCTGCATCTCTTTTATGTTATCTCCAGTGAACAATTATGTCATCTACATAAATAATAAGTGCAGCGACCTTCTTTTCAAGTGGTTGCTTGATGAAAAGGGTATGATCTCCTTGGCTTTGGTGATAGTTAAATTTGAGTATAGACTTAGCAAATCTCTCAAACCATGCCTGAGGAGACTGCTTCAAACCACATAATGATTTCTTCAATTTACAAACCTTTCCACTGCTGAATTTTCCTTTAAAACTAGGAGGCAAATCCATAAATACTTCTTCCAAGTTTCCATGCAAAAAAATATTTTTTACATCAAATTGTTGTAGAGGCCAATCAAGATTTGCTGCTAAGGATAAGAGAATTCTAATGGAATTCATCTTTGCCACAGGTGCAAAAGTTTCTTGCTAGTCAATTTCATAGGTTTGTGTGTATCCCTTTGCCACTAACCTAGCTTTATACCTTTCAATCAAACCATTAGCTTTGTATTTAATAGTGAACACCCACTTGAATCCCATTGATTTTTTTTTTTTTTTTTTTTTTTTTTTGGGCAAATCAACAATATCCCATGTTTCATTTTTATACAAGGCTTTCATCTCCTTGTTTATAGCCTCCTTCCACCTAGGATCACCTAGAGCCTCTTGTATGTTTTTAAGAATTGAATCTGAGGACAAATGAGTGGTAAAGGCCTTATATTGGTGGCAAAGTCTATGATAGGATAGAAAGTTTGACAAAGGATGTTTAGTACAACTTCTAACACCTTTTCAAATAGCTCTACGAATATCAAGATCAGTGTCAAAATCATGATTAAGAAGAGAGGGATTAGAAGGATTAGATGTACCTAATTTTGGAGTTGATGATTGGCTGTGTGTAAGAGAGATTGGGTCTTGCTCTTGCATTGTTAGCCTTGGCCTCCTAGAGTAAACCATCAAGCCTGAATCAACAATTTCTACTACTGCTGGTTTTATGATGTCAGTTTCTTTCCCTGTTGCTGGTTGTATGTTGTCTATCTCCTCAACATCACCATATTCAATAAGATGATTCCAAATTGGTAAAGGAAGTATCCAAAACTGATCTTCTTGCAATATTTTCTCCCCCCTGAAGATCAAATTTCTGGTAATAGTGCTGGTTTTCATAAAAAACTTACATCTATGGAGACAAATTTCCTTTGTGTAGGTGGGTGATAGCTCTTGTATCCTTTTTGTGTGGGGGAATAGCCCAAAAAAAATACATTTAGTGGCTTTGAGATCAAGTTTAGATCTATATTTGTTTGGGATATGGACAAATATAGCACAACCAAAGACTTTGGGTGGAAGGGAGCCAAGGCAATTTATGTGAGGTAGGTGTTGTTTTAGGATGTCTATTAGAGTCTTGGAGTTTAGGCTTTTTGTGGGCATTCGATTGATAAGGTAGACAGCTGTAAGCAGTCTATCTCCTTAAAAAAACTTAGAAACATTTCTAGCAAACCTTAGGGCTCTAGCTACCTCCAACAAATGTCTATTCTTCCTTTCGGTTATCCCATTTTGTTGAGGAGTACTTATACAAGAGGTTTGATGAATAATCCTATTCTCTAAGAAATAATTCCCAAGGGTTTGGTTTAAATATTCCCCTCCACACAACTTGCAATTTTGCATTAAATTTGGTTAGGATCATTTGGTGGAATTGTTTAAGGGTGAGGATGGTATCAAAGTTTTCTTTTAGGAGATAGATCCATGTGGTTTGAGTACAACCATCAATAAAACTTATGAATCATTTTGCTTTTGAATGACAAGGACTTGTGAAGGACCCTAAACATTAGTGTGGTTGAGAGAAAAAAGAATTTCACTTCTTTTGTTGCTCAAAGGATAAGAAATTCAGAGGTTTTTTGATAACTCACAAACTTCACATTGGAATATAGAAGGATCCATGTTGACACACAATTTAGGGTACAAAGTTTTCAAAGAGAAAAAACTTGGATGCCCTTTCATGTATTAACCAAAGTTCTCCTTTTTCTGTATTTCCTTTTATTTGATGAGCTTGAATTTTTCCTTGCTCCTTAATAACCAAGTAATAGAGACCCTCTCTATCTTTAGCACTATCAATTATCTTCCTCGTAGTTAGGTCCTGAAACACATAATGAGTGGGAAAGAAAGTTACAAAACAATTTTGAGGTTTTGTTAATTTACTGATGAACAATAAGTTACAAGACATATTTAGGACATGCAAATCAGATGAAAGAGTGATATAGGGAGTGACTGAAACATTGCCTATACCACTAATAGGAGTCAAAGATCCATTAGCAACCTATACTTTTTGGTTACTAAAACATGAAATGTAGGATAGAAAAACATTAGACTCTTTAGTCATGTGATTAGTTACCCCTAAATCAATAATTCAAGTGTTAGAATGAAGAATGCTAAAAGTACTAAGTACCTGACTGTGCAAAAGCACAAGAAGTGGAGGAAGAGGAAACCTTGGATTTTCCCATGATCTTATACAAGAGATCTAGTTGTTCTTTTGTGAAAGGGAGTTTGATTGAGGTTGATGTTGAACCTGGTGTCTTTGCTGTTTCTGAATTGCATGTTACCCTTGTGGCTGTCCTTAGCCCTTGATTGTGGCTTTCCATGCAATTTCCAGCACATCTCTCTAGTGTATCTTGGCTTATTGCAATGATGGCAATAAATAAGGGTTGATGGCAATAGGCGATTGCGAATATGATAGGTAAGGCTTGACAATGAAGGCCAAGAAGAAGGAAAAAAAAACTACTAGAAACCTTTTTCCAACTCTGATACCGTGTTGGAAAATAAGATCTTCTTATTATTTTTTTGAAAAATTAATACGAAAACATATATACAACATTCAAACTTGTACAATAAATGGAAATAGAATAAGACAGTTGACCTATTCCTAAAATTCTTCCGACAAATCCTCTAAATTACAACTTCCTTAATTTACATAGTCATCTAATTTAAATATGCAGAAAAAATGCACAAAATCAGGAATAAATCAAATAAACTCTATAAAATTAGGAATAATTATTGGATTTCAACACTAGGTTTGTGTTTTAGGAGAGACAAAAAAGAAGTGCAAATATGTGGCTCAAGGTTGATGGCTTTAAGAACCTTATTCAGGGTTGGTGGCAGGGGGTTGAGGTGAGTGGAAGGGCTAGCTTCAGACTAGCTTTTAAATTAAAGGTCCTGAAGCAGAAAATCAAGGTCTGGAATAAAGAGGTGTTCGGTAGAGTGGAAGTCAATAAGATCTCAGCTCTTCAGCAAGTTGAATTTTGGGATGGGGTGGAGAGTGAAAGAAGTCTCACTGTGAGGGAAACAGAGCTGAAAAATGAGGCTAAGAACTCCTTTAAAGAGTGGGTGTTGTTGGAAGAACTCCATTGGAGACAATTGTCAAGAGAGCTGTGGCTGAAGGAAGGGGACAGGAATACTGGATTTTTTCACCGTATGGCAAATACTCATCGGAGAAATAATTCCTTGGACAGAATCAAAATTAATGGGGTGTGGATGACTGAAGATCAGGAGATGAGGGAGGGGATTGTGAGTAGTTTTCATCAGCAACTCTCAGAAGAGAGGGGCTGGAGAGCTGAGATTGAGGGGCTGCAGTTTAACTGCCTTAATTCCCGGGAAGCTGAAGCCTTGGAGCTGCCTTTCACTGAGGAAGAAATCTACTGCGCCCTGATGGAGTTGAATGGTGATAAGGCCCCTGGTCCAGATGGCTTCACCTTGGCTTTTTGGCAAGACTGTTGGGGTTTTTTGAAGGAAGAGATTGTAGAACTGTTTAAAGAGTTTTACGAGCAGCGATCCTTTGTTAAAAGCCTCAACACTACATTCCTAACCCTCATCCGTAAGAAAGGAGGCGCTGAAGACTTGGGAGATTTTCGGCCAATTAGTCTTTTAGGGGGCTTGTATAAACTCATGGCCAAGGTGCTGGCCAACAGGCTGAAAAAGGTTCTGGATAAGCTAGTGTCGGAGAATCAAAATGCCTTTGTGAGAGGAAGGCAGATCTTGGATGCATCGCTTATAGCTAATGAGGTGGTGGACTATTGGAAAAAGTGAAAAGAGAAAGGGCTAATCTGTAAACTGGACATCGAAAAAGCATATGACAGCATCAATTGGAGTTTTCTCATGAAGGTTTTGAGCAAAATGGGCTTTGGGGCGAGGTGGAGGGATTGGATCTGGTGGTGTATTTCAACTGCCAGGTTTTCTATCCTTATCAATGGGGTTCCAGTTGGTTTCTTCTCAAATACCAAGGGGCTGCGGCAAGGAGACCCGCTCTCTCCCTACCTTTTTGTGCTGGGTCTGGAAGTCTTCAGCATTCTGGTAAGAAGAGCTGTTGAGGGGGGCTTCTTGTCGGGTTGTTGCCTTCGGGGAAGAGGGGGTGGGGAAATGATGGTCACCCACTTGCTCTTTGCTGATGATACAATTATTTTTTGTGAAGCCAAAAAAGAGCAGGTTACCAAGCTAAGCTGGATTTTGGCTTGGTTTGAGGCGTCTTCCGGTTTAAGGATTAACCTTGCTAAGAGCGCTTTAATCCCGGTTGGGGAAGTTGTTGAGGTAGAGGAAATGGCAGTGGAGCTAGGGTGCAAAGTGGGATCCTTGCCTACTGTTTATTTGGGGCTGCCCTTAGGAGCCCATCACAAAGCTACTTCAATGTGGGATGGGGTGGAAGAAAGAATGAGGAGAAGACTAGCTCAATGGAAAAGACATTATATATCTAAAGGTGGGCGCATAACCCTCATCAAGAGCACTTTGGCCAGCATGCCTACCTATCATTTGTCCCTATTTCGAATGCCTAAGAATGTTGCTAAAAGGCTTGAAAGAATACAAAGAGACTTTCTTTGGGGAGGGGGTAACTTGGAGAAAAAAGTGCATTTAATCAATTGGGAGGTGGTGTGCACTCATAAGGAAAAGGGCGGTCTAGGCATTCGGAGATGATATGTTGAACAAAGCTTTGCTAGGGAAATGAGTTTGGAGATTTGCCTCTGAAAAGGACAATCTTTGGAAAAGGGTGATTGGTGAAAAATATGGTCAAGAGGGTTTAGGGTGGTTGACAAGGGAAGTTCGTGGGACGTTTGGAGTGGGGGTGTGGAAGGAGATCATGAGGGAGGCAAATTGGTGCTGGGAGAGCATAGAGTTCAAAGTGGGGAAGGGGACTAGAATTAAATTTTGGACGGACCAATGGTGTGGCAATGTGGTGATGTCTCAAACCTTCCCCCACTTATTTACTTTGGCGGTTAACAGGGATGCAACGGTCAATGAAGTGTGGGACACAAACCTTGGCCAAGGAGAGTGGAATCTCAGATTTTCTAGAGATTTTAATGATTGGGAGATGGACCAGATAAGAGATTTGCTTTTTTTGCTGAGGGACTTCAGGATTTCTTCAGAGGAGGATTCAGTGCTGTGGAAAGGAGGGAGTCATGGCAGTTATAGGGTGAAGGAGGCTTACAATTTGTTGGTTGGTCCCAATACTAGTACCTTTCCAAACAAAGCCATTTGGGTGGATAAGGTTCCAACCAAAGTTTCTTTTTTTGCTTGGGAAGCCACTTGGAGGAAAATTCTCACATTGGATAGGCTTCAAAAGAGGGGGTGGCAACTCCCTAATCGGTGCTTCTTGTGTGGTTGTGAAGAGGAAAATGTAAATCATATTCTTGTACATTGTATAGTGGTTAGGGTCCTTTGGGAGTTTGTCCTTGTCCTCTTTGGGGTTAAATGGGTGTTCCCAGAGTCGGTGAAGGAGGTGTTAGTTAGTTGGAGGGGTCCTTTTGTGGGGAAAAAAAAGAAAAAGATTTGGAATTCCATTCCGTTGTGTATATTTTGGACGGTTTGGAAAGAAAGAAATAGATTAGCTTTCAAGGGGGGATCTTTAGCTCTTCAGAAACTCAAAAATTCTTTTGTTTGTAACTTGTGGAGTTGGGCTAGGGTGTATATTGGAGAGGAGTCCTCTTCACTTATTGGTTTTTTGGAGTGGCTTGCCATTGCTTAGGGGTGGTGAGGTTGTTTTTCTTTTTGTTTTTTTCTTTGGCTGCCTTGTATACTCCCTGTATGTTTTGTGGCTTTTTGCCCCCTTAATATAATTTGTGCTTACTTATCAAAAAAAAAGAAGTGCCAAATAATTAGAAGGCTGATGAACAGCTGGACCATCAAGAAAGAACTGGGCCACTAAGATACTCATGTTGGTGATAACAGCACAAGTTGGGTTCAGGCCCATCTTATTTGATATATTGGTATAAAAATGTTACTTTACGTTAGTCATGGGTATACTGCAGGTTGTCATGCACAAAAAGATGATTTATATCTTAACTGCACTTGTTTTTTCCCCCCAATGGGAAACTGAAGTATCATTAGTAGGAAAGTATGAAGAAGGATGTGAGGTCCTTTAGAGGTGATATGAATGTAGTATGAAGGGAAAATAAAAACCACAACACTGGAAAACTTCTCCAGCCAATAGAAAGCCCCTCCAACTAAACCGAAGAAAAGCTCAAATGGGGAGAAATTTCCTACAAACTTGATGGGAGAGGAAGCTCCTTCTTGGCTAGAAAGTTGGTATCTTGGTTAGCCAACCTAGACTTCCATGTGAAGAAGTAACCTATATAGATCTTAAAAGATCGAGAATACAGTGAAGCCAAGGAGCATATTTTCTACGGTCCTTTCTTGTTCTATGATGCTCTAGATGGCACTTCTGTGAAATCCTGCTACATTTAAAAGGTAAAAGTCCATTATGAACTCTTCTTTCAGGTCTTCCAATAGGGCATAAATCTTTGCCTGAATATCCAAGGCAAAACTAGCAGGCCTTGAGAATGCTCTGACAAACCCACTTTTATGATCCTTGATAAGGCCACCAGTACCCATTTAAAGTTACACTGCATGCATTCATCACTATTAAGCTTAATGCACCTGAAAGTTGGGTTGGATTCTAAGAGACTCCCCTCCACTGAGAGAAGCAAATCTATTCGAATCCTAAAAAAGAATGCCAACAGTTTGGTGAGTCGCTGACAACCACCTATTATTTGTGCATGAGTTGGTGACTCATTATAGGTCTAATGTCAAATACTGCACCACCATTTCGTTTGTTAGCTGTTAGTGGTTAATTTTGCCCTTGCAGTGTGGTTCAAGTGGTAAAGGGTTGGGAGGGTTTGTGGGAGGTTTCTGGTTCAAGTTCCAATGGGCACAAAAATTGACCTACCAATTCTTTTTTTAATTTTTAATTTTTTATTAATTATCATCATATTACAGCTCAATGAAACTGCAACGCCCTGGCTTGCTTTTCATCTTCATGTGAATGATATTTTCATATCTAACCTGATTATTTTCCTTTTTGACAGTCTTTCCTATGTTAAATCTTTTGGATACTGCTCTTATTTATTCTCAATGTTTTGTTTACTTGTTTTCAATTTGACTTTACCATTTATTGAAGTTTATTGACATCTTGCAGGAGAGGTTTATCTGAATCAGAAATAAACTTTCTTAAGGAGGTATTTTCCAGATTCTTTCTGGCCTTTTATGTTCAAATATCTGTTATGGTCTTTCAGTTCTTTGAATGTTCATGTCTTGTAATCCTTCTCTCCATTTAGTAATCTTGGTAATTCTACCGGTTTTGATGTGCTTTGACCAAATTATCAGTTTGTTTACCTTTGAAGTATTAATAGTTGCTTCTTATATTTTTCTGGGTGCTTTATAAGCTTTTGTAGAATCAGAATTAAAGGGCTTCTTTTTCTGAACAGAATAAGGACTTGCAAACAAAGATTCTTCAGTCAGGAACTATTCCAGAAAGTGTTCTTGGTGAGGAAGACATCCATGCTTTAGTTTCTTACATTATTTTAAATCAGAAGTAGGACAATTATGCCAAGTATATTGAAAATTAGAACTACTCTAAAAACAATATTTTGCCAGCTCTTGAAAAGATTAAGAGACCCTTGTACGAAAAGCATCCAATGGAGAAGTTTGCTTGGACAATAACTGAAGACACTGATACGGTTAGTATGCTTTTTGTTTGCATTATTGAAAATAGAAAAAATGAAGATCTTATTATCATTGCTTCTTATTTGAGTTGTTGTTACCTTTTAATTTATTGTTATTTTTAAAATTTAAAAGAGAAATAAAGACCTTTGTAGAAGGGCTGAGAATTGCAGGAGGAAGGGAATTCCTTCAAAGAGAGGTATAATTTGTTATTGATATTTGAGATAGTTTGTGTTTGAAGAAGCAAAGTTATTTTGGGCCTCTTTGCTTATTCAAAAAAGAAGCAATGATATTACTTCATCTCTATGCAGCAAGATTTGTGGAGGCTTATTGAACACAGAGATGAATTGAGAATGAATTTTTGATTCATTCATCTACCATGTACATACAATCATATTTATAGATACAATGGTCTAAATCCATTTAAGGGAATAGCCTACTTACAGTAAATAATTCAAAGAGTAAAATATTCTCAATATGGATGATACTTCCAAATTTTCAGTAGTGAATCTCCAATCTTTTAGTAGTGAAAAATACAGAAAAAATTCAAGTTGTTTTGATTTATCTCAGCCATCTAATTCACTCTAATTCAGTGTGTGCTAGACATGTGTATACTATTGATAAAGAGAAAATTTTAAAGCTTAATGAATACTAGTTTCTTGTTGCAAGCCTACTCAATGGAACTGATTAGATGGTGGATCATATGCTACTGAATGGTTGCAACAAATTAACTGTTTATCAATCATGGAGAGTATGTCCATTAGAAACAAATTCCTATAGAAGTGATTTAACTTCGTTTAATTCCTTAGGCGGAAGAATAACTCTAATTTAGTCCTACTTGTCTCACATTCCTAACTATTTTCTCTCTTTTCAAGATTCCACCTTTAGTCCCATCTAAGATTGAGAAATTTAAAAGGGATTTTCTTTGATCAAAGGGATGAAAGAGGATAAGAGAGACCGCTTCATCAACTTAGACCTAGTATGCAAGCCAAAGATGGAAGGGGGTTTGGGCCTTGGGAGGATTTCTTTGAGGAATTAAGTCCTTTTAGGGAAGTAACTTTATAGGCTTCCAAGAGAAAGTTCTACTCTTTGGTACCAAGTTATTTTGACCATCTATGGGACACAACCCTATGGTTGGGACACCAACATTCTAGTCAGGTGGTCACATCAATCTCCTTCAAAAGTTATTGTGTAGGTTTTTCAGGATTTTTCTAGATTCACCCATTTTGTGGTAGGTGATGGTGTAAGAATTTGTTTTTGGGAAGATTTGTGATGGAGGCACAGTTAGAAATCTTTCTATCCTAGTTATTCTTGAAGCTAAATGTTGGTCACAACCTAAATGACTTGGAGATAGAGGATCTTGAAAGACTCATATTTTGTCTCACCCATGTACCTTGTCACCATCCATTCCTGACGCTAGAACTTGGTCATTATCTTCTTTCTTAGGCTTATTTTGATTAAGTCTTTTTTTTAGCCTTGTCTAATACTTTATACACAATTCCGTTCTTTGTAGCTAAATTTCTAGGGAAATCTAAAGTCCCATCTAACGTTAAAGCCTTTGCTTGGCTAGTGGTACATAAAAAGATAAACACCATTGACATGTTACAATTACAAACATCTTACAAAGCCCTTAGCCTTGAATGGTGCATTTTGTGGTAAAGGGGTGGAGAAACAATTGACCATTTTTTATTTTTTTTACATTGAGTGGTGACTTTATGCCTATGCCTATGGAAAAGGCTATTCAGATTAGCCAAGATTGGATTCCACCAAGGAACATATGTGATATGATGACTATTTCATATAGGGGTTTGGAGAGCTCCATCAGAGGTAAAGCCCTATGGCAAATCACTTGTCTTTTGTTCATATGGTTTGTGTAGAGGGAAATAAATGTTAGAATTTTTGAGAAGTGAAGGATTTCAAAGACAATTTGGAATCTAATTCATTTCTATTCATCTCTTTGGGCCTCTTATATCATGACATTCAGGGGCGTCCCTCTCGATGTTGTTCAGTTCGACTGATAGTCAATGTGTAGATCATAAGGGATTGAATAATGAGGATACGAGAGTTGCTTTGATCCTATTTGATCAAGATGATGTTATTTCTCATGGATGCTAAGATGTATAAAATTTTTATGGTTCTACATGGATATATAGGTCTTATTAGTATACGAAATAGGTCAAATCTTTTTATTTTTATTTTTATTTTTTGTTAAACTTTTATAAGTTTGGGGAGGATTTCTCATTCTTCTCATATTTTTGCTTTATCCATTTCTATTACATTCTTGTTTATGATTGAAAAAAAAAAAAAGAAAAAAAAGATTGTTCCTCTCTTTTAATGTCTAGTAACCAGTCATAACTTCTTGTAGAATCACAAGAGGATCAGGACCACTAACCCATGGAAAATCTTTTTGGTTGATCAATCTTTCAGGAATGTTTTATTTGTTTCTTCTTCCCTTTTAGTCTCTATCAAATTCCTTAATCGTGGAAGCAAATGATATTTGAAAAAAGGGGAATGAAATTCTGATAGTTGATCTAGATTTCATCAAATGATGGCAATTTATTTGTTCACAATTTACCTGTTAGGGTCCATCAGATGGTTTATCTATATGCATCTTTACTGATGATCCTCACTATGCGATTGATTCAACTTCTGTGATTCAATTTCTATAACTCTGTTGGATATTCAAAAATACCTCTGATGTATGTAAATGTAAATGATAATGAAGTGGAGAGTATTGAAGTGCTAGAAAACTTAAAAAATGCTAAACCCCCTATGCGAACTCCATCTTCCATTCTGTTAGAATACAGAATTTTCCTGTGGTGGCAGTCATGATGAGAGGTATATTTCATTAATTTTTTTGAAAATCCACCGAGCACAAAGTCTGCTTTTTCTATTGTAAATATCAGAATCTTGAGTGTTTTAATCTGCCATTATAAAATTTTTCAGGTAGAATGGTCCAATATTTGCGTAGATGCATTGAATAATGTAGATCGGTTTTATCAAGGAAAGGACACTGCTGATATCATTCATGGCAAAGTTATACAAGTATGTTTTTCTGTCTCTCTTTTCTTGGATATGAGATGGGTCTTTGGAAGTTTAACTTATTTTATAGATGTTCTTATTTTTTCCTTTATATTCCAAGATATTGAAAGGAAAGAATGAAGATATGAAACAGCTATTTGGAAAAGAATTAAAATCTGGGGACTTAAGTGGTATCCATGCAGAGTGTCTTACGGATACATGGATTGGAAAGGACAGGTTATCTTTGTCTCTCTGTCTCTGTCTCTCTCTCTCTCTCTCACACACACACACACACAAACTTACACCATATGCTTGGCAGGGCTTAATCTTACTACAATCTGTAACAGATGGGCATTTATTGATTTAAGTGCAGGCCCTTTCTCTTGGGGCCCTGCTGTTGGTGGAGAAGGTGTGCGCACAGAGCTTAGTTTACCAAATGTGAAAAAGACCATTGGTGCTGTTGCAGGTACTACACATGGTTTCGTTTCTCATCAATTATAGCATTTCCTTGCTGTGCAAATGAATGCCTGTTATATTGGTGATGATTGCAGTGTGCCAGTTAATAGTATGAATTTGATGTTAGAATGTTGTTAAGAAAACTCGATGTGTTATTTATTACCAAAGAACATTGTACTATATGTCAGTACAAGTGGTGTGGCTGTCAAGGTATTTTAATTCTTTGCTTGTTTGCATTTCCTATAAAACATGATCTCATTTCACATTGCTGCAGAAAATATGTGGAATCTTTCCATGATTGAAGTTTTTCAATATCTACTTAAAATTTGCATGTTCTGTTAGAAAAATGATTAGAGTTTTTGTTTCCCCTTAACCCACTAAATACTTATTTTCATCTACCAGGATTTGGCCCAGTTGAGACACTCTTTCGATAGTTTACTAGTATTGACCTTACATGTTTTTGAATCATGCAGTATTGTGTTCTCTATTCAAGATATTTTATTGTTTCTACCCACATTAAGTTTTATTTTCTTCATGGCATCCAGAAATTTCAGAAGATGAAGCTGAAGATCGCTTGCAAGATGCAATTCAGGAAAAATTTGCCGCTTTTGGTGATGTATGTGCTTTATGATGAAATAATAATTAATTGTGCATTTTGATATTGTTTATTGAAACTTATAAATGACAAAATCATGGGTTGTGTTTGAAATCATGTTCTTCATATTACAGTCACTTCTTGGTTTTCTTCTTTATGATTTTGTAAAATGTCTCTGGTGAAAGACAACTCTAGAATGATGGACTAAAATCAAATAGGTGGGCTAGGACTTTAATCTTTTAGGATTTAAGGAGAGGAATGATAAACTAAGATTATAAAAATGGGAAATATATATATATATATATATATCAAACTAAGATTGAGACTCTGAATAAGGCTTTGTTGGGGAAGTGGATATGGAGGTTTGCTTCTGATAGGGATATTCTCTGGAAAAAGGTGATCGGGACGAAATATGGCAAAAAGGGCTTTGGTTGGCGAACCAAAGAATCTAGAGGGACGTATGGAGTGGGGGTGTGGAAGGAGATTCTGAAGGAGGCTAATTGGTGCTGGGAAAATTTGATGTTCAAAGTGGGAAAGGGGACTAGAGTCAGTTTTTGGACTGACCACTGGTGTGGGAACACAGCGCTATCCCTTATGTTCCCTCAGCTTTTCGCCCTTTCGGTCCAAAGGAATGCAACGGTTAAAGATGTGTGGGACTCTAGCCTTGGACAAGGGGGTTGGAATCTCATTTTCTCCAGAGATTTTAATGACTGGGAGTTGGATCTGATTGGCGATTTGCTCATCTTATTGAGGGGTTTCAGGACCTCCTCAGAAGAGGATTCAGTTTTTTGGAAAGAGGGGAACCATGGCACTTTTAGGGTTAAGGATGCGTTTAGGTTGCTGGATGCTCCTAATGTCACCGCCTTCCCGGTTAAGTGCATTTGGGTGGACAAGGTTCCCACTAAAGTTGCCTTCTTTGCCTGGGAGGCCTCTTGGGGAAAGATCCTCACCTTGGATAGGCTCCAAAAACGTGGGTGGCAGTTAGCTAATTGCTGTTTTTTGTGTGGTTGTATAGAGGAAAATGTAAATCATATTCTTGTTCATTGTACAGTGGTCAGGACTCTTTGGGACATTGTTCTTGCCCTGGTTGGGGTTCAATGGGTGTTTCCAGAGACGGTTAAAGAGGTGTTGTGGAGTTGGAGGGGCTCTTTTGTAGGAAGAAAAAGGAAAAGGATATGGAATTCCATCCTGCTGTGTATATTTTGGACAGTTTGGAAGGAAAGAAATAGGCTAGCTTTTAGGGGGGGTCATTTAGATATACAGAAACTAAAAAATTCTTTTGTTTGTAATTTATGGAGCTGGGCTAGGGTGTATATGGGAGAGGAGACTTCCTCGTTGTTAGACTTTTTGGAGTGGCTTGCGGCTCCTTAAGGGCTGGTGAGGGGGCTTTTCCTTTGTTTTGAGGGGTTTTTGTTTTTGAGGGGCTGGCTGCTTCGTATACTCCCTGTATGCTTTGTGGCGTTTGCCTTTTAATATATTTGCGCATTTATAAAAATATATATATATATATCAAACAAGAAAAAAATAAAGAACTAAGCCCTAACGAGTTAGATGCTTTATAAAATTCATAAAGATCAAAGATTGGGCTTCTAAAAAGTAGTGGCTATAACCAAGTATTCTCGAAGGTGGTTTCTTCCACCATTTCATAAAAAAATTTTGGTATCCGCCTCCTTGATGAGTTTATATAATTTGATCTTCAAGGAGATACTCAATCTTATGACTTGGCTTATATTGAGGTGGTGGTTGAATATCTATGTCCTGACTTACATTGTCTTGATACCATGATAAGCAGACAAATCTTCCACATTAGATATTTTTTTTTTCGATAGGCAAATGAGAAATGCATTAAAAGCGCCAAAAAGAGTGCACCATAGTACACAAGACGCAAACAATGACCGCTAAGAGATGGCCAAACAATAGGAAAGGGAAAAACAAAAAACTACTCCTTCCCTCAGTGAGAACCCAACCAATCAATGAAATCACATAAGGACATTGGGCCTACAACCATGTACAACTTGGTCTAGGAAAACAAGTTATAGAGGAACAAGTTCCACATTAAATATCAAATTGAAACACAATTATGAGGTAAGTTCTATCAAATTAGCATTTTCACACAAGGGCTTTATTACTCAGAATGGTTCGTCTTTCTTCAAATGAAGCTTTGAACAAGGCTCTCCTTAGTAAGTGAAGAATTTTGGGAAAGAAGAGGGGGGTGGTTGTTCTATGGAGGTGAGGAAGTGGTATGGTGTAGTGTTGTTGAAGGCAATAAGGAGACAATGGGGAATTTTCTAAAGTAAAATTTGTTGTCATGTAGGTAGTTGATGGAGGGTAAACATTTGGAACTACATATGGTGTGAGGATTTGTCTTTGAGGGTTTCTTTCCCAATTGTTGTATGCTATAGCTAGCTTAAAGTTGCTTGGGTAGTTGATGCATGGGAGTGGGCTGGCCGGTGAGGGGAGGGGGGTTGGGGGTTGCCGCATTGGGCTCCATGTTTCTCAAGATAGCTCCATGACTAGGAGTTGGATGGTGTTGAAGCATTCTTTCTGAGTTTGCAAGGAAATTATGTAAGAAGGGAGGTTGAGGATTAGGCGGCATGGATGGTCCTAAAGACTGATAACTTTGCAATTAAATCCTATTATTCTTGGTTGGAGCATGGGAGATCAGTCTTTTTCTAGTGGATGTTGAAATCCTTGGGTTCCAACAAAACTGAGCTTTATGCTTGGGAAGCAGGTTGGAAAAGAAGCTTGACTATAGATAAATTAAAGAGGGAGGGGATGGACATTGATGAATAAGTGTGTTATGCGAAAAGGCGAGGAAGAATTTGTTGAGCATGCACTCCTTTACTATTTCAAGACAAGACTTCGATGATAGTTAGCCTTTCCCTTGTTTGGGATAATATGGGTGCTAAATTCATCGCTTAAAACAACTTTACTAAGTTAGCATGGACTTTTTGTTAGGAAGATGTAGAAGAAAGCATGGAAACCTGCATATTTTTTTTTTTTTTTTTTTTGGGACTATTTGGAAAGAGAGAAATAGGAGGGGTTTTGACAATGCAAATCTATTAGATCAAGAGATTAAATCCTTTTTTTATGAAAAATCTTTCGGAGTGGGTCAAAGGGGGTTTAGAGGATGTGTGCACATGTGTATGGGAGATTTTGTCGATTGGTTATGATGCAAGTAAGGGGAACAAGTGTTTTTTTTTTTCTGTTTTCGTTCATCTTGTTTTTTGCCTTGCTTTCCTTGCCTTAAAAAAAAAAAAAAAGGAAAGATGAAATTTTGCTTGAAACTCAAGACAGTGATTTTTTGTCTATTATATTGGGAATGGTGAATCTATGTATATATAATTACTTCTGGGGACAGAGCTAGATGGCTGTTGACACACCAATACATCTCCAAATTTTAATTATTAAAAGATTAGGTATTTTGGAGCTTCTGCTCCTATATTGATTGAATCTTGTCTGTAGAACTTCTTCCCTTTTCTTTCTTTTTCATCTTGTCTTTAATAATTTTATATCTGGATCAGTCTATGTAAAAGATTTTCAAAATGGAAAAAAAAAAAGGAACAAAATTAGGTTATCCCTGTTATACAAACAGGACTTGTGACATGCTATTGAGGATTCTTTAGGAATTTGGATTAACTTGGGACAACAAAATGGGCACATTCTTCTTATTATGAGCATTAGAGCTTATAAAAGTAAGAAAGTAGTTTCATTTTATTGTTTAGAAAGTTTTTGCGAACCATTAAAATTTGTGTTATTTTCTCTAAATCTTTGAAGAATTCTATAGTTCTCTGGTGAGAATTAACATGCACAGAGGCATCAACTTTGGTAAGAATTGGTTTCCCTATCAAAGTCGATATAAACTATAGTGAGGATTGGACTGTTAATATAACTTTTTTTGGCTTGTTCTTTTAACTTTGTTTGAACTGTGATGTTTTTATTATTGTGACTATAATATGACATTTAAATGTTGCAGAAAGATCACCAGGCTATTGATATCCTTCTAGCAGAGATTGATATATATGAGCTTTTTGCTTTCAAACATTGCAAGGGAAGGAAAGTTAAGCTTGCTCTTTGTGATGGTAATTTCTTCTTCAAGCTAAGAAAATTCTTTGGACAAATTATTCTTAGAGTCGCAGGGGGGTGGGGGCAACTGGTTTGGTGCATCATAAGATTGAGGGCCAAACTGATCATCATACTTTGTTTCAGTTCAATTCCTTAAGCATTTTGGTCAGAGTACTGGATTCCTAAACTAGGAACCAAGTTTTAGTTGATTTTGTTCTAGAATCGTGTTAATTGGTTTAAACCAAACATGCCCCAGAACCTAGCTTTACTGAAGTAAATAGGGTTTATAGCCTTTTTCCATTGCATGATTGCTTACTTTGACTTCATAGATTGAGTGGTTCTTTATGTATACCTGTGTATAAGGTTTGGCCCGTTTTGGCCCTTTTATTTAATAGGCAAGCAAAAATTGTATTAAACCGAAATACAGGAAGTTATGCACAATGAATACAAAGCGACCAAAAGACCAAAAAAAAGTGCAAAGACACAAACCAACAACCATGCCCTACATAGAGCCTAACGATATAAAGTCTATCAACGACAAAGGATCATTCCCAATATACACTCTAACCCAATCCCAAAAAAGATATAAGAAAGAATTTTTTAATTGTTTGGTCCATAAAACATACATCTTTTATTATTTGGCACTTTAAATATGCATCTTTTATTGTCCATAAAACAAATTGCTTATTTTGAAAATTTGACACTTAGAACCTTGCTCTAAAAATGCGACATATTTTGGTTTGCTGATACTAACTCAAATTTCTTTTAATTGTTGAATCCAGTGATGGAAAGTACTGTCATCATTTATTTCAGTTGAACTTTTTAGCCTTGGTTGAGTTAGTTAATCAAAAAATCATTATAAGCCTAATTTTGCCTTTCTAAAAGAAGGACTATAATAGTTATTTTTGTTTCTCAACAAGTCAAATAAAGGTAAGAGTGTTTTCTCATAACAAACTTTTGGTGATCTTTAATAACTTCTCTAACTGAATGTGATGGTAAGGGAGGTGTATAATCATGTAGCAAACAGAACAGAGGATGCTGTTTAAAATGTCAGAGGAGATATGTGAAACCCAAAACCATAAGGTTTTATTACAAGTTGAAGCTTTTTATCATGTGATGGTGAAGTCTGATCATATTTTTCTTGTGGAATTAGTTTGTATAAGAAACTTATCAGAAAACTTAGTTCTATGAGAAATATAGCTAGAAGCATAAAAGTATGCATGCTCTTAAAATCCTTCGATTTTACAGTTGTGTGTATGTGTATGGCTTTTAGTTTACTTGCAGAGGGGCTTTTTTTTATTTTTTATTTTTTATTTTTTATTTTATTTTTTTATTTATTTGTTTTTATAAGTTGGATGCCTTTATTGATGATTTCAGAGCTTGATGAGAGAATGCGGGATTTAAAAAATGAGCTGCAGTCTTTTGAAGGTGAAGAATATGATGAAAGCCATAGAAGAAAGGCTGTAGATGCATTAAAACGAATGGAGAGCTGGAATTTGTTTAGTGATACTCATGAGGTATGCCACTTGATTCATATAGATTTTAATTTTTCTTGCCCTTTATTACTCTTAATGCATATCCATTTTATCCATATAACAATTTCCAGAAAAGGTATATAACAATTTCAAGAAAAGGACATGCCTCTGGATTAGAAAGGAAAAAGGTTTCTCTCAACGTGATAACAATTTTCCTCTACAGGAGTTCCAGAACTACACAGTTGCACGTGATACTTTTCTTGCCCATTTAGGTGCAACATTGTGGGGCTCTATGAGACACATTATATCACCTTCCATTGCTGATGGGGCTTTCCATTTTTATGACAAGATATCTTTTCAGTTGTTTTTTATCACTCAGGAGGTATGATGTTTAAGTTATGAGTTTGAGGGGATTCCATAAGCTTGATGGTGTAAAGTGAAAAGTGATATTCAGTCTAAATTTATTGATGCAGAAAGTTAGACACATTAAACAATTGCCAGTGGATCTCAAGGCGCTCACAGAAGGGCTTTCCTCTTTGTTGTTACCTTCTCAGAAAGCTATGTTTAGTCAGCACATGTATGAGTTCTGCATTGTTGCTTTATTTCTTTTATTTTTCTAGTATACTGATAGGTCCTTACATTATTAGGCTACTATATTTTTCTTTCCTGATGCCTGTGATCTTCTGTGGGATTTTATTTTTATTTTGGTCTTGTGCTGCCATCTGTCAACATTAAAATTTCATTTTGTGATCTTACTGTTCTCTTGATTTTTTTAAATGATTATATGCTGACATATAAGGGTGTTCATTCTTATTAATTTATAAATTGCTTCAAGCTTTATTGATGTTGCTAAGTTTTGTAGGTTACCACTTTCAGAGGATCCTGCTTTGGCTATGGCCTTTTCAGTGGCACGGCGAGCTGCAGCTGTCCCACTTTTGCTTGTTAATGGAACATATAGGAAAACAATTCGGACCTATCTTGATTCCTCCATTCTCCAGCACCAGTTGCAGAGGCTCAATGATCATGGTTCTCTTAAAGGTTGCCTGCAGCTTTATGTTCCTTTTTTTAATTTATCTATCTTTTAATTTTCCTCTTCCCCCAAATTTTCAAAATGATTTTCTTTTTCTTCCATATTTCATCTTCTAAGAGGTGTTAGAGCTTTAGCTCAATCCATATTAATATAATTGTTGGCTCATTATCCAAAAATTTAAGTTTCTTGATTAATTTATGTCTTAATATGGTATTAGAGCCCTTCTCTATGAGAGACCTATCAAACAAGATAAAAAAAGCCCTTCTTTATGAGAGATCATTAGTTCAAAGCTCACTGATGTTTATTTCCCCTATTGTTGAGCCCATGTCAACACCCAATGAAAGCTGCTTGTGAAGCCAGGTGTTACAGTTTTAGCCCTAGTCAGCTTGATATACATTGTTTGCCCATTAGCATTGGAGTTAATTGGTAACTTAACAGGGGTATGCGGTGACTCTTATCAATGGATTATGTCTCATGAACTAGATGTTGACTAGTTTGCATCATGAATATAGAATTTTCCCTCTACTCCAGTTAATAAAATCACAGTTCAATTTTTGGTACTGAAAGTTAAACTTTTGTTTGTGCCAACAGGTATAAAACCTTTGAATTATGGACATAATAAGTGGACAAGAATGGAATGCCACATGAAATTACTTTATTCTTTTTATCACCATAGTTTACAAACTGTATTTTATCTCATTCATTTGTGCAACTTGGGCTGATACTCAGTAAAATCTGTCTAATGGATAGGGAATGTGAGGCGCACATGCATTTTGGCTATGAAAATGGATTACATTTTAGTGGATGACTATAAAATATACATTGTTGGATGATTCATTTGTAAATTAAGTGTGCTATTTCTGTTGAAGGCATTATACTTATCCGAATTATGCATCATTGTCTTTACACCATTCACTGCACCAGGTAAATAGGGTTTATACGCCCAGATGCTTTGTATATTCTAGAAGAAATAACAAAATGTTTTAATAATGCAGGGATGCACGCCCATAGCAGGTCCACGCTGGAAGTTCCAATTTTTTGGTTTCTTCATAGTGAACCGTTATTAGTTGACAAGCATTATCAGGCAAAGGCGCTTTCTGACATGGTTATTGTTGTCCAGTCAGAGACATCATCCTGGGAAAGTCATCTGCAGTGTAATGGGAAATCACTTCTCTGGGATTTGAGGTTGTAATTTCTGGCAATTTAGTGTTGAGTTTTTAATAAGTTATTCTTTGTTCTTTAGCTTTCTTGGTCTGGTGTAATTTTAGCCTAGGAATTTCCAGCAGATGCAGCTTTGCAATGTTTAGTCAAGGATGACATGTTATAGATTTGTTAGATATTTGTGCAAAACCACAATTTCTCAAATCAACTAGCAAGTTTGATCCAATTGTGCTTTAAACCTGACAAATAAAATGGCCGCACCTATATCGACTGCCTTCTGGCTTAGGAAGTAATGATTATCTTGCTAAATTTAGGCAAGATCCATTTATATGCCTCTTTCTCTACCATGTTAAGTAATCTTGCTTATATCCGTGTTTTTTGGAACTACCAATCCCCTATGTATTAGGTTTGAGTTGTGATCTATGGCATCTGAATTTTGGAATCAGGTGATAGAACTTTCAAGTTGTACTATGTTATTTATTTATTTATTTTATCAGAACAGAATATTTCTATACAGTATGCCCTTTTTTACTTGAATGCAAATAAATAGGCAACTCCATATAAGATGCTTGTCTAGATACAAACATGTGGGATATCCTACTGCTAACATGTTCTGATTTTTGTGCTTATCATTAATTATGTTTTCTGGATAGACTTGCAATTGCTATCCAGTTAAAATAATCAATGTGGATATCATGGAAATCACTGTTGCTCTCTAAGATTTTAATGGCATTTTGTTTATTAGGATATTTCTATATCTATTTTTCACTTGAAAAATGACATTTGAATTAAACACCGGCATTTTCTTTCTACTTTACCTAAAACATGGCAGGTGGTTTACAAATACTTTACCATGTCTAGTCTGTCCCCTGGAGCAAAATCATATAGATTACTGTTCTATTTTTCTCTGTTTTTTCTGATTAAGTTACCTTTTCTATTGGGTGTTACATGGAATCTTATCTGGAACCTCCCCATCTCCATCCTAACCCCTTCCCAATTTAAAATGCTGTTTTAATTAAACTCATTGTGAAGAAAGTTCCTGTTTTATCCACTTATGAAAAATGTCACCAATCATAAGACTTAATAGTGGTGTTTTTTTTTCCTTCACCAGGAGGCCCATTAAAGCTGCACTGGCTGCTGCTTCTGAACATCTTGCTGGTCTGCTTCCCCTGCATCTTGTTTACAGTCAAGCTCATGAAACTGCAATTGAGGTATGTCATTTCATTTGCCTTCCAAAATGATATCTCAGTAAGTGTTTTCTAAAGCTACATTTCTCATGAAATATTTTCTAATTTTTTTGGGTTCAAACATGATAAGAGAGGCAATTGGGGTGGAATATTTCAATAATTTCCTCCCCAACTGTGTTCCAGGATTATTCTTGGATCCCTTTTGTTCAAGCCAGATAAGAATTTATGTGATTTGAAAACTATGTAAAAACCTGTAGTAATGTGAGTGCTGTTAGGCTTGATATTTTTAAACTATATGATGTTCCCTGACCTGTGGAAGTGGTCCCTTCAAAGATTGAACTATTCAACTCTACACATAATTGTCTGCTACATAAAACATAAGTAATGAAATGAAATTTTTTTGTCCATGATGAGTCCTCACTCATATTTATTGTTTTATCTCAAATTTTAAACCTTTTTTTGTCACAATTTTACAACATCTACTTGTCATCGTATTTCTCAAACTCTAGGTTCTATCCTGTAAATTCAGCAAAAAAATAAGTAATGGACCATCAAAGTAGAGGGAGAATGTCAGTAAAGTTTAGCTGATCTAGAGAGAGCACCAAAATTTTGATAGCTGAGTCATTAAGCCATGAGGTATTCAGTGAAAAATAAAGTAATGGACCATCAAAGTAGAGGGATCAGTCAAATTTAGTTGATCCAGAGAGAGCACCAATTTTTTTATAGCTGAGTCATTAAGCCATGAGGTATCCTATAAAGAAATTTTTATATGAGGCTATTATAGGACCCTCCATATAAGAACAAGGCACATTTCTTGGGATCAAGATTTCATGAATTCACTTGTTTGGGGTTCAGTGGGTGTTCCCATAAATAGTCAAAGAGGTGTTATTTAGTTGGAGGGGCCCTTTTGTGGGGAAAAAGAGGAAAAAGATCTGGAATTTCATTCCGTTGTGTATTTTTTGGACGGTATGGAAGAAAAGGAATAGATTAGCTTTTAGGGGGGGTTCTTTAGCTTTACATAAAATCAAAAATTCTTTTGTATGTAACTTGTGGAATTGGGCTAGGGTGTATATGGGAGAGGAGTCCTCTTTGCTCTTAGGCTTTTTGGAGTGGCTAGCGGTTACTTAAGGGCTGGTGAGGTTGTTTGTTCTTGTGTTTTTTGGCTTAGGATGCTATGTATACTCCTTGTATGCTTTGTGGCTTTTTGCTCCTTAATATATTTTGTGCTTATTTATCAAAAAAAAAAAAGATTTCATGAATTCACTGAAGAGAGCAGCCTCTTTGTCAATGAAAAACATGATTACGTGCTAAAAAATTTAAAAATTATTGTAATGTAGTTCAGTAGGACATATCCTTTGAAAGCTCTTATCTATGTGACATGGACACTTCAAATATATGAGAATTATTGTGCTGGACGTGCCAGGCCATGGGTGTGCAATATGTTTCTGGTACAATCTCCTGGTGAACATGTCTCTGATGAATTTATGTGTGTCTGGGTTTGTTTTTGTTTTGTGTTTTGTGTGTGTACTTTTAAGTTGATTTGTTTGTTTTTTCTGTGATTAGAAGAACATCTTTCCATTGTATGACTCCCTTATCATCATGGCTCTTTCTTTTCTGTATAGTTCTATATGCATGGAACCTATGTCATACATCTCATGTTACATTTACGATTCATTTTTCTGTAGAATTGGAGGTTAGACAAATCCAACTCCTACACATACCAAACCTGATACCTGTATCTCAGTCACTGTGATATAGACTCTGACATTATGTTTGTGTGTGTCTACATGTAAAAAAAATAGTTGACTGTTCCAATGGTTAAACTTTCTCTGGTCTACGCTGACTCAAATTAGATCCCTTGTTTCACTCCGATAGTTTCATAAATCAGGTAGGCCCAAAGAACCAACCAGACAGACCTAGCGGATAAATTAGGAATACAGAAACAAAAACAGCAATTGGAGCAGAGAATGCGATTAAGCCATTGCAACACCCATTAAAGGAGTAGTTCCTCATTAAATGCCCTAGTGTGACCTTAGGTCTGGTCAGGGATCCATTAGACCATTACTGAATCTGGTTATTGCTGCTTCAGTTTATTTTTGTGCATGTCGCATATGTTTAGTTGTGTTTGTTTTATCTAGACAAATACTCTTCTCCAAGTCAATTATCTCATGGTTGGTTTCTAAACAATGTTGGCTTAATTTAAAATTCGCTTAGAATGAAATTTGTGGCAAGGTAGTTTGAGAAGTTAAATCTCATATTCTTTTATTTATCCATTTCTTCTGAAGCCGGTAGAGGACTTTATGGTATCTGTTGGTGCCAATCTTTCTTTTTTCTGTCTAGGTGTTTGACACCTGTTTATATGTATCAAATTATGATTATCATTTCTTTGATTTTTCTCTTTTCATTCACACAAACATGCACGAACATGAACATATGATGCACACATGTGAATTGCATGTTATAATATTGCTTAGCTACCAAGTATTGAGTGAAGTGCTTTCTGTTGCTAAGCCATGTACATGCATTGTGATAGGACTGGGCATGGTCAGTGGGATGCAACCCTCTGTCTATCACATCTCAAGGCTGGCATATTTCACAGTTTCAGTCTGATACAGTTGCTCGGAGCTATATCATCACAACCCTTGAGGAGTCGATACAACTTGTCAATTCAGCCATTCATCGTCTTGTCATGGAGCATACAAGTATCCTTACATATTAATGTTAAGCACATGGACTAATTTAAGAGATTCATCAAACATTACTTAAACTAGGAATATCAAGATGGGAAATAATATATGGTAGTATGGGCTCCAGTGAATGATGTCATGCGCAATATGTAGGCTTTACCAGCCTCGTGGGCCATACTACAGGACAAAAATGTACCTATCCGAAAAAATAAAAATAAAAAATTGTAGGCTTTAGCTTGGAAATTAAGTGCTTGTTACTAAATGCCTTGGATTTTTGGCCTCATTGTTCAAACAGCACTATTTCCACTTATCCTCTGTAAAAAGCATACACAGAAACCTATGAAATTGACATTCTGACACAACCTTTCTCACATAAATTGTGCTGTCTTAAGCAACTGCTTCAAGGATAGATTGTGTCTTGCATTTGTTATGGCTACTGGAATTGAAATTTCTCTTGATGGAGCCTTAACAAAACGCAGCTGAACAAACTTTTAAGCTCTTCCAATCCCAGGAGCGTGAGCTAGTTAACAAGTATAACTATGTTGTTGGACTGTGGAGAAGAGTGAGTAGATGTGTTCATTACCTCTTTTCAATTATTACTGTTTTCCCTTTTTAGATCCGTTTGTTCTTAGAAACTATTTTGTTTATACTGAGTGCTAGTAACAAACTTTGGTCTCTTTTTCAGATTGCAACCGTAACTGGAGAACTTCGTTATGTGGATGCCATGAGACTGCTATATACCCTAGAGGATGCATCCAAAGGGTTAGGCATTCATGAATTCTCTTCATTGCTTACATGACTTATGCAGTATTTATATTTATCAAAATCTCCATGCACCAGATATTAAGTTCAGTGCAATCTGTACCTCATTTTTATTCACATTCATGACAAACATAAAAAGTACAAACAATCTGCTAATTTTGCGCAAGAAAGAACTGGTTCATGTGATGCGAATATTTCTGCTATTTTCACTGTGTTCATGTGTAACTATAACTCAAGTATGGAATGATTGAAATCCATCAAATACTCTTTGATTTAAATTTTAGCTGCCCATATTACCTTTTTTCCATGGACTCTTAATCAGTAAATTACCGACATTGTGGCAGATAAAACATACTTGTAACTTTGGTGCTTGCTGGTTGTCTCCACAAAAGCTAGCCACATTTACAGCTCTTTCCTCATTAGATCTTAATGCAGTTGTCTTGGAGAAAACCAGTTTATCAATATGTTCGTGTAGATTGAGGTGTTAGGGCAGGGAAAAGAGATCATCTCATTGATTGGATCAAAGTGTGAGCCTATGAGAGAAGGAGGTTTCGGTTTAGGGAAGATTTCTTTGAGGAACAGAGAACTTTTAGGGGAGTGGCTGTGGAAATTTCTAGGGAGAATTTCAGTTTAGTGGATAGGGACATCTTGTGTATGTACAACGACTCTAATGGTTAGGGTGCCAATGTGGTTGTCAGACAGTGACACTAGTGCCCTTAGATGACTATTCTCAAGGTTTTATCTGTTTTGTCTTGTTATACTCTTTTTTTTTGTTGGTGGTGGCATGAAGATTTGTTTTTGGGATGATATGGTGTGCATCAATTGAGAGAGAACGGGGGAGATTCCTTGGAGCGGGGAGTGGGTGCGTTGGAAGTAGGGGCTGATGTTGTGAAGGGGCCTCTTTCTATGGTGTTCAAAGATGGTTCAGCTGTTGTCTTTCCTGATAATTTTAATCCCTTTCAAGAAAGAGGGGCTGTGTCTGGGGGTAGTGGGGTTTCAGCCTCTTTGCTTGAGGGGAGTGACAGTGGCCTGGTTGGTGAAGACCATTTTTTAGAAAAGGATTTCTCTAAGCTTACTGAATTTAGTAGATTTTTGGGAATGCTTGTTGAGGGGTTCAAAGAAGAAACCTGGTTGATGTTGAGAAAGCTAAGGAAGAAGGCTGGAGGTGGGACCCCTAGTAAAGGAAGGAAGAAGAAATCTGTGTTTTCTTCTCGTTTCGAAAGGAAGCGTAGGAGATTCGACTATTCAGTAAGTTATGGAGGTTCTTCTTTGGCGTCCAGAAGGAGAGGTAAGAACAATTGGGAATTGATTCCTGTTGATTGATGAAGATTAAAATACTTTCATGGAATGTTAGAGGACTCAATGACGGGGAGAAGTGGAAGTTGATTAAATAAGTGATTAGGTCCTAGAAGGCAAATTTGGTTGTTTTCTTGAGACTAAGATACAAGAGATGTCAAAAAAAGTAGTGAAAATCCTGGGTGTTGGAAGGTTTTTGAATTGGGGAACAATCGATGCTCAAGGCATTTGGAGGCATTCTGCTTTTTTGGGACAGCAGAGTTTTAGGTCTATTGGAGTTGGAGCGAGGAGGTTTCTCCATTTTTGGTTGTTTTAAAATTTTTAGGATGGTTTTGTTTGGGTGTTCACAAGTGTCTATGGTCCTGTCTTGGGGAGAGAAAAAAAGGATTTCTAGGATGAATTGGGTGCAATTAGGGGTTTGTGGGATGATCCTTGGTGTGTAAGTGGGGATTTCAACTCTGTTAGATTCCCAAGGGAAAGAAGGAATGATTTCAGATTCACAGCAGAAATGAGGAGGTTTACAAAAGTCATGGAGTAGTTGAGATTGAAGGACCTTCCTCTATCCGAAAGTCAGTTCATGTGGTGTGGAGGTAGCTTCAAGGTTGGATTGCTTCATAGTCTCTGATGAGTGGAAGGACCATTTCTTGGGATCTTTCAACTTGCCCTCCTTAGTATAGTTTTTGATCATTGTCCTATTGTTCTTGAGGGTGGAGGGGTTAAAAAGGGCATGACCCCTTTTAGATTAGAGAATATGTAGCTCTTGACGGTCGGTTTCACGGAGTTAGTGGGAAAGTGGTGGACTAAGTATATGGTTACAGGCACCATTAGTCATTGCCTTGCTGAGAAGGTGAAGGCTCTTGAAAAGGATCTAAGAGAGTGGTATAAAGAAGTATTTGGCAATGTCTCTGTTAGCAAATCAAAAGACTTTGCTCATGTTTAGTTCTAGGATTCGAAGGAGAGTGTCAACCCTCTTTCTCTTAAGGAGGCAAAGGCCAAAAAAGGGGCTTTGGAGGATTACAAGAAATGGGTATTGTTGGAAGAAACTTAGTAAGGACAAAAGTCTAGGGAAATCTGGTTAAAGGAGGGAGACAAGAACACCGGGTTTTTTCATAAGATAACTAATGCCTCGTGGGAGGATGAATTTATTAACCAAGGTGAAAATCAATGGGGTTACACTAACCAAAGAGGATAAGATTAAGGCTGGGGTGTTGTCGGAATCAAGGGATTGGAAACCAAGTGTAAGGGGTTATAGTTCGAAGTGTTAGGGGAAGAAAGGTCCAAAAGGTTAGAGCTGCCTGTTTTGGAAGAGGAAGTTTTTGAAGCACTCTATAGTCTCTTAGGCGACAAAGCGACAAAGTGCTAGGCCCAGATGGTTTCACCTTGGCCTTTTGGCATTTTTGTTGGGAGTTCACCAAATTTAAGATTTTGGCTTTTTTCGAAGAGTTCTTTAGTCGTGGCACTTTCCAAAGGAGCCTAAATTCCATTTTCCTAGTTTTGATTCCAAAAAGAGGGGGAGTTGTGTATTTGAAAGATTTCAGATCGATCAGTTTGGTTGGGGGTTTGTACAAGTTGTTAGCCAAGGTGTTGGCAAATAGGCTGAAGACGGTCGTGGGGGAGGTGGTTTCGGAGAATCAGCATCCTTTTATTCAGTGTGGACAGATCTTAGATGCAGTTCTCATTGTCAGTGAGGCTGTTGACTCAAGATTAAAGAGCAATATCCCGGGTTTCCTCTTAAAAATGGACATTGAGAAGGCGTATGACTATGTCAACTAGGACTTTCTTCTTTTTGTTATGTCCAAAATGGGCTTTGGGGAAAAGTGGATTAGTTGGATCAAGTAGTGCATTTCCACAGCTAGTTTTTCAGTTTTGATCAATGGGACTCCTTTGGGCTTTTTCCGTAGCTCTAGGGGCTTGAGACAAGGTGACCCGTTGTCTCCCTACCTTTTCATTCTGGTCATGGAGGCGCTCAATCAACCGTTTTTTAGAGCCAAAAGTGAGGTCTTTATTTGGCGTTTGAGGTGGGGAGAAGAAATGGAAAGGGGTGGGATGTGTCCCATTTGTTGTTTACTGACGACACCCTAATTTTTTGAGGCCAATAGTGACCAACTGAGATATTTAAGTTGGGTGTTATGTGGTTTGAGGTGCTTTCTGGTTTAAAAGTGAATATAGATAAAAGCGAGGTTATTCCTGTTGGAAGGGTAGATAATTTGGAGGAGGTAGCTTTGGGGATGGGGTGTAGAGTAGGGAAACTTCCCACTTCTTATTTGGGTCTTCCTTTGAGTGCCTCTTTCAAATTCCGTGAGGGTGTGGGATGTAGTGAAAGAGAGATTTAGAAAAAGATTGTCTATGTGGAAGGGACAATATATCTCTAAGGGTGGCAGGCTTACCTTGATCAAAAGCACCCTATCTAGCCTTCTGATTTATTTTATGTCTATCTTTCGTCATTTCCCAGAAGGTGAGTGCAAGACTTGAAAAGATTCAAAGGGACTTTCTTTGGGGCGGTGGAGCTTTAGAGAAAAACCCTTATTTGGTGAAGTGGAAAGTTGTTTATGTTGATAAGGAGGACTAGGAATTCGTTGTCTTGTAGCCCTTAACAAAGCTTTGCTTGGGAAGTGGAGTTGGAGATTTGCAGAAGAAAGGGTGTCCCTTTGGAAACAAGTTATCATTGACAAGTTTGGTTTGGAAGAAGGGGGGTGGTGTTCGAGAGTAGGGAGAGGAAGCTTTGGTGTGGGGGTGTGGAAAGCCATTGGGAGAGAATGGGAGGGCATATGAGGTAGATCCCGCTTTTTAATAGGGAATGGGAAAAGGGTTCATTTTTGGAAGGACTTGTGGTGTGAGGATCAAACGTTGAAAGAAGTTTTTCCTAATTTATTCCTTTTGGCTGTTGATAAAGATGGTTGGGCTTCAGAAGCTTGGGAGGAGGGTGGGGAGATGGGTTGTTGGAGTCCTCGCTTCTCTAGACACCTTAATGATTGGGAGATGGGAGAGGTGGAGTCTTTGTTTCGGAAGCTTCAACCTTGGTTGTTAGAAGAAATGTGGACACTTTGAGCTGGAAAGAAAGTAGGAATGACTGTTTTTCCATTAGTTCCCTTTACCCTTCCTACACAAGGGCTTCTAGTGATCCTTTTCCTTGGTGCATTATTTGGAGGTCTTGAGCTCCGGTGAGAGAATTTTTTTGCTTGAGAAGCGTCTTGGAATAGAATTTTGACTACTAACCAGCTGAAAAGAAGGAGATGGAATTTGTCAAATAGATGTTTCTTGTGTAAAGAAGAAGAGGAAACCAATGACCATCTTTTTCTGTTTTGTAACAAGGCTAGCATTTTGTGGAATCTGATCTTCTCCCTTTTCGGTGTGCAGTGGGTTTTGCATTCCACCGTGAGGGGGAACTTGCTTGGGTAGAATGGAGCCTAATGTGGACTCTATGGAAGGAAAGGAATGGGAGAGCAATGTCGAACGGGCCAACCAAGCTATCAAATATTTTTTTTTGTATAATTTTGTGAATTGGGGTAGGGTGTATATAGAGGATCTCACTTTGTCTTTGGTTGACTTTATAGATTGGCTGTTTGTTAAGTAAGGGATTGACTCTTTTGTTTTTGTGCTACCTAGTTTTTTGGGCGTTTAGTGTATACTTAATGTGTACTGTTTTCACTATTTCTAAGTGTTTCTAATACATGCTCTTATTTACCCTTCAAAAAAAAAAAAAAAAATCAACCCATTTGTGCTCAATTTCCTAACTGTTTAGAATAGCGAGATCTAAAATTCTCCTACTTCATGCATTTTGGTTTTCTCTTCCTTTATGTCTTGTGACGTTAATTTTCTCTACAACCTTTCTGGTTTGAAAATGTAGGAACTTGAAGTTCTCTTATCCACCTTTATCTGTATCTACTTGTCGCCTTCATCCCAGATGTAAGGGTTTGGTCTTGGACATTCTCAAAGACCTTTGCATGCCTCATGGTCAATAAGAATGTCAAAGACTAATGATTTACTAGAAGTTAGGATGCCTTTTTCGGTTTGGAATTGAATGTTCGATTTTGGGGGTTGGTCCACCACTCCCCATATCGAACATTCAGTTCCAAACTGAAAAAGGCATCCTTACTTCTAGTAAGTAGACCAACCCCCATGAAGGTCCTTCCCTTTGGGGAAGTCAAACAAAACCACTTTGCCTCTGCAACAGTAAGAGAACAGAAGATGAACCTCCCTGCCCCATTTGAACGATGCTCCCGCCTAATTTTACTAGGCTTATAGCTACTGGGAGAATCTATACTAACAAGTTCTTACAGTTGACCAGGCCATTTAAAGCCCAGTGTTTGGATAGTGAGGGAGCAATATATCTTGTTTTCCTTTATTGTCCTGCACTAATTGAATTATCATGTAGATATTTCAGACTAGTTGTCTTGGCATGGTTCCCTCCTGGGGAGATGGCTGATATGATGGTGATAGCATTTTGCTGATTTGGTGCCAATGCCAAGAGCAGGGTCCCATGAATGTGGCCACATGTTCCTTATTTCGATGATCTAGTTGGACAGGAATGTTGAAATCTTTGAAAAGGAAAGGAATTTGTTGGATTCAATTTATGATATAGTGTGTTTATTGGGCTCCTTATGGGTGTGAGTCTCTCCAGAACTATTCATGTACTCTACTTTGTGTGATTTTGCTGGATTGACAAACTGCTTTGTTATCAGTGTGCACTTTGCCGAAGTGCTATCTGGGTGGTTTCTTCTCCTTCACTGGTACATCTGAAGCTTTATTTTAATTGTTGTTCTGTGGGGTATGTAGGCTAGATTGGTACTGGTGATGTTTTATATGACCATAGGGAAGTTCTGATTAGAGGTTATCCCATCCTAGTTCAAGTTGGTTTACCATAGAGGTAAGGTTGCATGCACTTTGGGAACCAGTAACAAGTAAAATTCCTGGGCTTAAACAACTTCTTGGTGTAGGTTGACTTAGCCCCAGTTAATTGCTTGGGTTTTGCAGCATAGAAGAGGTTGTTGGAAACTGGTAGGTTAACATGGAAGATGTATGATCTTTCCACAAAGTTGGGATGCTCCTCCTAGTGGAGGCCATACTGTCCAACCAATTAGCAAACATACAAGCAAATCATGGTTCTTCTAAATTTAGAATTTTTTTTTCCTGCCCTATTGTTTGGTAGAAGCTGGACTCATTCTGCCTCTCCTGTATAACATGTATTTCATAAAATTTTCAGGTGGTTTGGCCGCCCTACTTTTCAAAATATAACCAAAATCTGTTTCTCTCACCAGATTTTCTTAAATAAATATAAAGAGATTGATTTATTGAAAAAATGCTGTAGGTGCAAAATTAGTAGATATGTCAGGTGTTTGATGTTTCCAGTATTACAGTATCTTGAAGGAAATGTTAGACCTTTATCGACTTGGGGAGGTCTCCATGTTGCTCTTTTTGTTAGCTGAACTGCACCATCATATCTTTGGTTTTCTTAATGGAACTGTGTTCTTTCTGACAGTTCTGCTAAATTCGCTGAAGAGGCTGAGTCTGGGTTTTGGTTGGGTGGTGGGTTTGGGTTTTGTAGGGCTGGCACAATTAAGCATAGGCAAATTTAACCTTTTTTCATGTTGACCACCAACAGGACTCCAGTTTGTGCGCTTACAGACTATATTCTTTTAGGGCCACCACTTTTAATGTGGTATTGTGTTTGCGATTTTTCAAAGAACATATATGTTTTGTTGTATTTTATATTCTTACTTATTTCTTGTGGGTGGGGGGCTGATTGTGTGTGGATGGGGGAGAGAAAAATGTAAGCAGGTAAAGATAGAATCAAGCTTAGTATGGGGATCTCTAATCTTTAGTATGTTAAGACATTCTGAGAGATTTTGTGGTGATTTTTTGCCTCCCCCGTAGCTGATCTGTGAAATTGGTTTGTGGTGCAGGTTTGTTGGTCAGGTGAATGCATCTATAACCCTTCTCCACCCGATCCACTGCACCAGACAGAGGAAAGTTGACGTGGAGTTTGATATGACAACTATTCCTGCATTCCTGATTGTCCTGGGTGTTCTCTGGTTGGTGTTGCGGCCAAGACGGCCCAAGCCTAAGATTAATTGACAATATCACTAGTACACCATGGTTGGTACTTCAGTTAGAAGAGTAGCAGCCTTCTGGAGATTATGTATGAGGGACATGCGGCACGGCATTTTTTTTTTTTTCCTTTTTTGTATTCTATCTCCATGTTCAGGGCAGCAAAGTGCCTTAAAATGAAAGTTGATCAAAGAACAGGTATAGGACAGGTAAAAAAGAAAAAGAAAAAGGGTGGTGGGACGACCCACTTAGCCAAATATGATGAGATGAGGATGAATGTGAATGCAGATGTTGTAGATTTACCAGTTGTTTTTTGTTGAGTACATGGGAAGGTCTTTTCCTATTCATTAGGCATTCTTGAAACTTCTTTTACGCGGTCAAAATGTTTCAAATAACGTTCCTCAGAAGCATGAAATGGAGAGAATAAATGAATAGTTTTGTACACAGGGATTCAAGTAACATGCACATATGAGCAATTAGTTGACCAAAACTAGCATCTATGCTAAACAATTTATCCAGAACGATCAGTCAAATTTCGATTAGAGCTAATTCCTTTCTAATTTCAATAAACCTATCTTTACTTAGGGATTTAGTAAATATATCATCTAATTGTACTAAGAAATTCTATTGCCATCTTTTTGTGCATGGTATCTAAGAAATCATGTCTAATTTCAATATACTTAGCAAGATTCTTTGAGATACTAATGATACTTGTATTATCACACTTAAGGGTCACATGAGTGTAAGACATATAGTTCTTTAAAGTTTGTTTCATTCACTAAATTTGTGTACAACAAAGACCGATTGCAATATATTCCACTTCCACTATTGATTACAAATCAATTTTACCCAAATTATTTTTGGCGTTGAAGATCAAAATACCTTGAAATGGCTAATGTTAGGTTTTTTTTTTTTCTAAAATTTATGGGAGGTATTTCTTAAAGATGAGCCATTTTGACCTAAAAATATTTCAGAAAATCATCTTCATTGAACATGGTTCTTGTTATTTCTTGTAAAGTATAGTTTTTCCTTTCTACAACCCTATCTAGTTGAGGTGTTCTAGGAATAAAAAAAAAATATGTTCAATCCTATGCTCATTGCAAAATGATTCAAATAATAGTTTTTAAATTTTCTTTGAAGAGAATTTATAATGCGAGTAATTGTAAACTTTTTTCATTTTGAACCTTTTTGCAAAATTTTAAAAAGTAAGAAAGCTTAATTCCCGTAACTAAACAAATCTAAAAAAAAACAATCCATAATCACATATGCATAGTATTTTTCTCCAAGACTAGAAGTCCTAAAGGATTAAACAAATCCACATGAAATAATTTCAAATGTGTAGAAATAGTGTATTGTTTATAAAATAGTTTTTTTTTTCTTTCCTCTTTGACATGCTCACAAACTCTATCTTTTTAAAAAATAATTTTGGAAAGACCCTTTACAAGTTCATGTCATTTGAGTTATATAATGAGGTTCATGTTTACAAGTCCTAACCTCCCATGACACAACAAATCATGCATGAAAAAAAAAACACATTTATTATGATTAATATATCCTTCAATATCAATTATATAAACAATTTCGTTTGTGTGACCCATGAAAATGGTTTAGTCATTTTGAATATCTTCAATGATGTAACAAGATAGTTCAAAAATGACTTTAAAACTTTTGTCATACAATTGACTAATGTTTAAAAAAACCATGCTTTGAACCATCGAGAAGAAGGACATTTTCAATAAAAGAAAATGTACCATTACCAATATGTTTGCCTATTAATTCTCTCCTTTGCATTGTCTCCAAAAATTCACTTTTGACTTGCTAGAATCATGTCAAGAGAGGAATCAAACATTCATTCTTTTCTTTCTTTCCTTTTTTTTTTTCCGGAACTTTCAAAAGATGTTTTTCCTTTTTTAGTGCTTTGAATTTTTTTGTGTTTATTTTCAGGAGGAAAAAAATCCTTTTTTTTGTTTTTTTTTTTTGAGAAAGGTATTTTTCAAACGAAGTTTTTCAAAATCAAAATACAATTCCTCAAAATCATATTGTAATTCATCATAATTTGGAAAAGAATTTATCTCATCTTCATGATCCTCTAAAGCCATCAAGCATTGCCTACTCCATTCTTACAATTTTCTTTGGTGGAGTCTTCAACAACATCGCTCCATGTTGTTAACATTGCTTCTTTTTCCTTTTCTTTGCCTCATTTATGTGAAGGATACATTCATGCTTGATATGCCCCAACTTTTTACACTTGTAGCATATTAGTTCATTCTTCTATTTCTCCATGCTTGAAGCTTCATTCTTATCATGAAGTCATCTTCCTATGTGTTTTTCAAATTTGATGAACTTTTTAAATTTTCTTACAATGAGAGCAAGTTCTTCATTCTTGTTATTTTATTTGTCTTCTTCATCGTAAATTGTTGAAGCTTGAAGTGCATTGTTTTTCTTCTTTGTTTTCAACTTCTTGATCACTTTTCATAATAATCTCATAAGTTTTATATAAGTGACCCAATGAGTTCTTCAAGAAGATGTTTTTGTGACTCTTGGTTTCTTGTATAGCGGTGACTTTGGCTTCCCCTTACTTTCATAAAGATCTTAGTATATTCATCATCTTTTTCAATTTTGTGTAGACTTTTCCTAATACTTAAGGCCATTGATGATATCCATGAACCTAGTAAGCATCTTAACAATAATCTCATTATCCTTCATATTGAACAAGTTACAACTATTCACAAGCATGCTTATCTTGGATTCTTTTCCTTGATTGGTTCCTTCACAAGTTATTTTTAAGTCTCCATATATCCTTAGCTAGTTTATATTATATCCTATTGTATTTATTTTTATCTATGATACTATGGAGATAATATATAGCTTTTGTATTTAATTGAGCTTTTCTTTTATTTAGCTCATGTCACTTTTAGCTTAGCTTAGGAATAGCCATCCCATTATCTATATTGATATGCACATGAGAGTCATTTTACATGGCATTCCAATGATCATAATCAATAGATTTTAGAAACCATGTAATTCTAGTAGTCCAATATGAATAATTATTACCCATAAAGAGTGAGAGTCTATTAATTAAGAAAAACTTTCCATGTGTGATAAACTTGATGGATTAGATTATCCTTTTAGAGAATTGAATCCTAAATAGGAGGCCTTGCTTTAATATCAATTGTGAAGTTTTTGCTAATCCAGCTTAGGAAGACACTCAAAAGGGAGGGTGAATTGGGAGTTGTCCATTTTTTTTTTTTTTTTTTTTAACAAAGATGAATTCAAATGAGAAAAAGTATATAAAATATATAGAATAAGAGAGATGGTAAACTATTTATATTGGTTCAATGCAATTTGATTTATATCCATATTAAGATAAAACCCATGGTTTTGAAAACCAGACTGGACCGATTGGTTTCACTAGTTCAATTGTCGATCGATGGCATTTCATGTCGGGTTCACTATATTGACCCACCTAAATCGGCGGTTTGATCGATAAACTAAACAAACTAGGTAGTTCTTGATGAACTAAACAGTTCAATGATGAGCCTCCTCTTTATCTTTCAAGCCCACCACCTTCCACATTTATTTTTGGCAAAAACCCAACCCTACAAGCCCATAGCCCATCTTACCTTAAGCCAATTGTTGGCCTGCATCTTGGGTCCACAAGAAGGACATGCCTCTATGTGTTGTTTTTATAGATTTTTTATTCTTATCAAGATCCATGTGAGATTGATGATATTAATTAATGAAAAACAATCACAAACCACCAGACCCACCTAAAAGGACTTGAACCCTTGACTTCAAGTTAAGGAAAAGGCATACGACACCACTCAGCTACACACTATTAGGATAGTCTAAGATGTTATGTACCTATCTTAAAGAAGAGAGGAATTGGTTGCAAAATTGGTGCACTTAAAAAAATCACTTAAGTTATGTACCCTCCTTCATCAACTAAGTTTATGCACCCAAGAATCCAAAGAAAGTGGAGCACCTAAAAAAATCACATAAGTTGCAAATCCTCTTTCATTAACTAAGTTTGTGCATCCTATAATCCAGAGGAAAGTGGCACATCAATAAACCCAAAGAGAAGATAAAAGTTGCTCACCTCCAATTATTGTTTATGTTGTACAACTAAATTAGGATAAAATGTAATGTACCATAAAGTTGCACACATCCCTTCCAATTGAACATTTAAGTGATGCACCTCTGAAGAAAAGTAAGTGGGTAAACCTTATCAGTCACTCCTAAGCATGTAAGTAGCATACCCATCCTCCATTACCCATGTTGTACACATGTTCTTTCTATGCAAAAGTGGTCCACTTGTAGACATTTTTCCATGATTAATGTACTTGCTTTAATAATCTATGTGTGCCAAAGCCTAAAATCCATCAAATCCATTGTTTAATTGACCAATACCATACCTTTGTCTATAGTTTCTGCTCCATAGATATGTAGCCATCATGAGAAAAAGGGAGCATAAATTTAGAAGAAAAAAGGTTACCTTCATGCTAATTGGTAAGAAGAAAGGTGCAACCACCAACTTTATTCACCTAATTGAGTTGACAATGATAAGAAAAAAAGGTTGTATTGAGAAGTAGGTGGCCACAAAAAAGCTCAAGCATGGGGATTAGAACATGCAGTTAAAAGGGAATGACTGGAAAGAGCTAACAACAAAGCAAGGGAAGAAAAAGTGATTTTTTATCCCTATACACAAGGGAACGTGTAAAGTTTAAGGGGATCTTTTTCTGTTTTCTTTTCTTTTTGTACTCTTCTTCTAAATTCTTCTTAGATGGTTCTCTAAGAATAACTTTAAGCTTTCTCGAATAGTGTTATAAGTCTCTCTAAGAAGTTAACTATGAAAAACAATTGAATAAAAGCTTATATTCAATTTCCATAAATCAACACAATCAACTCAATTGAAATATTCATTTTATTTTGTTTTGTCTTTCTCTTTTCCTTTTATTGTGTTGAAACTTTGAAATAGCTATGCATCAAAGTATTGTGGAGAGGTCAAGGAGGAAGTATTTACAACTCACACTCTAGTTATAAGTGTTCAAAGTGTAATGGGAAGGATAATTGAAGCCTTTGGTTATAGCAAATGAAGGTTGCAAGACTATGAAGGTCACAAGCTAAACAATCTTGGGAGTATGTTTAAATCTAAATGTGTGGCTTTCACTCCCTTATCACAAGACCTAGAAAGGCTAAGTTGATTAATATTGTAACAAATGCTTCTTATAAGAGTGTGAAGATTGTAAGTCAAGCAACCTTAGGAGTAAGTTTGAGAAATATTGAAATATCTAACTTAGTTGTACCTAGTATTTTAGTTCCCCTAAGATTAAATGGCTACCAAGATGATCTATTTTGAGGGAAGAAAACTATAGTAGATGATTAAATACCTTCTCACTCATCTCTCCCATAAAATTGCTTTTCAATTAGTTAAACTTAACCTAATTCAAATTAACACCTTTAATGTCTTTGGCTAATAGGATTTGCTTGGTTTATCTGATACTTCCCTATGAAAAATATTAATTCCCTATGGAGACAACCTAACAACTATACTAGTTGTTACTTCTTTATAAGTTTCTAGTTAGAAGCTAGTAATTTCAATGACAACTCTAGTTTAACCTCTCAAGTGAATTTTGAATTATTGATAGAGATCACAAATCAAAGAGCAACAAAAAAATCGACACCATTGTCATGCATATACCATTTTTTAACTTCTTTGTTTTTTTATTTGTTTATACTTGGTTGGACTATAAATACTATAGGCAAACTTATGAATTTAAAATCATACTCATTTGAGGGTTATGAAGGAGTCAAAGCCCTATAGTTGAACTATGATTCACTTCCTTAGCTTACATCACTCATTTTTCCCAACTTATGATTTTCAAATTTTCTTAATTTTGAAAACATGGACTATTCTTGCAAATCCTAAATTAATGGGATTAATTCTAGCCCTTATGGGCCTCCTCCCATGCTCATTAGAGGGCTAAAATGTTGATTTGTCCTTGGAAATTAATTTAAGCTTATCTCAAAGCCCACATATTTACTTATTAAGATTTGACTCTTTAATGCTCTATTTTTAACCCCCAAAGTGTTTTTGAAAATCTAGATTATTTGTCTTGTTTTAAAATCTTTGAGGCTTGGGTTGTGTTTTGGACTTCTTAAATGGGTCAAAGATTTTTTATTTAATTTTTGTTAAAAAAACCCTTTCCAAGTTGGAGGAATAATCCAATTTTTTTCAATTGACTCTCTATTGCCTTGTTCTGCATGTTAAAATGTTTTTGCAAATCAATCCCAATTATTTGGTTTTTAATTACTTTTGAAATTTTTTTTTCTATATTCTAGTCATCTTAAATAAACTTAGGAGCTTTGGCCTTGTTACAAAATCCTTTCTTATACTTGTTAATTAAATCAACCTTTGCATGCTTGTTGTGTTGTCTTGATTTTGAGTTGTGAGATGTTCTTTAAAATATACATGTATATCTATATCTATATCTATATATATATATATAATCATATGATGCATGTTTTCGCTTCTTGGGCTAATTAATAAATTAGAACCTATTTTGGGCTAAATTGAGTGACTCAAACTCTTAGTGGAGTCAAATCACTTAAGCTCAATGGGGAACCCTATAAATACCCCCTTTAGGAATTAAGGTTTCCATAACTTTTCAATAGACTTGTCGTCTTCCACCTCTAATGAGGAAAAGAGCCAAAGTCTTTACCATATTTTCCTTTCCATTGAAAGAATGCCAAAGTCAAGGAAGAGTCATCAAACAAAAGATTGTGAGTCTACGAGACTTCCTACGACAACAATCTTCATCTTCGCTGCATGGAATAGATTTGGGAATATCCAAATTTCAGGTATGGTTTTCTTTTGCACATTCTAAATTCCTTTTATATAAAATTGTGTTTGTTTCCATTGTACATAGGATTTAGAAAGCCTAGGAAAGTTTTCACATGCACATAACCTAAAAGAGATCTGAGATTCCCTACAAATAAATCCATATTTGTTACATTATATCATGTTTTTAAGTGTTCTATTCTAACACCAAATGATAAAGGGAGATAACAAAGACTTGTAGGGAGATTGATGTACTTTGCACACACAAGATCAAAGCTTACTTATGCATCAAGTGTTGTAGTTATGCACATTTTGAGAGCAACATATGAATACGGTTATGCACCTTTTGAGGTATTTGAAGTTTGGTCTTAGAAAGGGAATCTTATTCACTAAGAATGTAGATTGTTAAAGTGTGGATGCATATGTTGCTGCTGATTGGACTAGAGCAATAGATGACATGCAATCTACTTCAAGTTACTTCACCTTTGTAAGTGGTAATCTTGTCACATGAAGATGCAAAAAATAGAATGTTGTTGCATGATCAAGTGTAGAAGCTAAATTTAGGAATACGTCACTTGGGCTTTGTGAAGCATTATGGTTAAGATTTCTCTTGCAAAATTTAGGCTATCCATTTAAACAACTAATTTGCTATATTATGACAAAAAGCAACATGTGATATTGTCGATAATCTTGTTTAACTTGATCGTACAAAGCATGTCAAGGTAGATGAATTCTTCATTAAGAAAAAGTTGGATATAAAAAGAGTAGAGTTACCTAAGATTTGATTAGAGGATCAGTCAGTCAATATCCTCACCAAAGCTGTCTCAAATTGAGTGTTCTCAAAGTTCTTATACAAATTGGCATGTGTAACATCAATGCACCAACTTGAGAGTGAGTGTTAAAATTGTCAACGATCCTTATAATCTTCTTGGTAATTCTTTCTTAATTTAAAGACAATATAGATGTACAATAGGTGTGAATAGATTAATTAGGCTTGATTATAACAATTGATTTTAGGTTTCTTAATTGTAATTCCTCTTCATATTATACTGTACATATTCATCAAAAAATAAAAATGAAAAATATTCTTCCCTATATATTTTTCGATACTCTATCCTACTTTTCGTTATAAGTTGAAAAGGAGTTGCAAGCTATTTTCTTTCGACAAGAGTAGGGGAGCATTCCTTACCCTTAATCAACTCCATTGGCATCCATACTCTTCCTTGTTCCTTCTTCCCTAATCTCCATATCAGAAGGAACAACAAAAATGGCATTCACAACTGTCTCTATTCATCCAAACAATTTTCATTTTCATTTAAAGAAAAAAAATCAGGATATGTAAGAAAATTGAGTATGAGATGGTAGCCAAATATACTTGAGCAACCAACCCATAAGCCGGCATACTTGGTAGTACAAAGTATCAACCACCTTATCTTTGACCTATTGAAATTCATTTATGAAGGCTATTAATAAAGTTTTTTTTTTTTTTTTTTAATTTTTATTTTATTGATCACGTGTTGAGGAAAAAGAAGGGTGTGGGGATGGGGAAAGTGTGGGTAATGGGCCCCACTGGTCTTCCTTCCAAGAAACCCAAGGCAAAGAGATACAGGAGAGGGGAAAAGGAGGGAGGACCGAGGCGAGTGGGAGGCGGAAGCGCATTCAATAATAATAATGTAAATTTAGAGAAGTTATATATGGTTATTAGAAAATTTTGGTCAAAGCGACCGGAAACTTCCGGAAGAACACGGTGAATAAAAAGGAACCATCTCTCTAGTTTCTTCTCCACATTGTGGTCACAAATTATAGGCGACGCCTTCCTCCTCCTCTTGGTTGGACTTGGGGGGTTTCTGACGACTGCCTTGCCTTTTGCCTTGAGATCTGCTGGAGGAATCATGGAGGGAGCGGTTTCTGAGAAACAGGCGTCCTCTTCCTACACCTATTGGGTTAGGGAAGCGGGGGATGATGCAGCTCCTCTCCCAGTTCCTCGGAAGCTCACACAGGATGATCTTCTTTCCCAACAATCTCAGACGTCTGCCCTCGGTTCCGTCTGGAATAAAGTAAGACTCTTGGGATTCCGATCCCTTTATCCTCAATTTCCAGCAACTCTTTCTCGCATCTCGTCTTGATTTATTCATGCGTTCTTGCTTGCTAACGCCGTACCTCTGCCTTCAATGCATGTTCATCTTGTCCTTCATTCTGTAATTCATTTGATGATTTTATGGAATTCTGTCCCTGTTTTGTTGCCAAATCTGCGTCTCATATTAGGTTATGGTTTCTATTGGCTTTATAGCAGACATGGACATCCTTGGCTTTCCTTCCTGTACCTTAAGAAAATCACCCCAGTGTATGGCTTCTAGTTTCAATCTTTAATGACACAACTAGGCATCTTTTGGAAAGAGAAATGATGAATGAGCTGATAAAATACATCTTTAGCTTCACCGTATAAGCACCCGCTTGTCAGTTTCAAATTCTTGCTCCTGACAATTATTGGCACTTTATTCCTCCGCGTTCTTTTGAGTGGCTTCTATTTAGTTCTATGTTATTATTTATTCCTTGGTTGGAACATTAACAACTTATTTGTCTAACATATATATGTACATACATACATGCATGCTTCTCAATGTCTTTCAATCCACTTGCCCTTTTTTTTCTTTTTTTTCTTTTTTTTTTTTGTGTTTGATGTAGCAATGCCATTAGTTTATTTTGATTAAGTGGTGTTTATACCTGCATACGCCAATGAGAGGAGGTTGGCCACAGCGATGGTGAGGTGGTGAGGTGTTCTGAATTGAAGGGAGAGTGGAGTGGCTTGAGAGGTGAGAGGGATTGGAGAAAGAATGACAATACATTCTTGAGAGCAAATCCCTTCAAGAGCAAAATTTTCATCTCTTTACAATGGTGATCCGTCAGGCCTAATCTTAGGGAATTTTAGATAAAAACTAATTTTATGTTATCGCATGTGCCAATAAAATGTTGCCATATGTATATGAATCAACAAGATGATGTCATGCGAATATGGACAAACATTATGCCAGCACTTATCTGTTCAAGTGAGTGATTGTAGAACCATGTGGTAGCTGCAACACATGTTCTGCAAAGTTATTCCCCCTTCCTGTCAATTTGACCAAAATGGGCTTAGTAGTATTTGGGCCAATTTCACCTTGATAGACTTCTAGTTCTAGCCATCAAACCAAGAATCTCGAACCATTCCATATACTTAATGGTAGGGCAAGCCAAGACCACCACCAAGGGGCATTGGGCCCCATGAGCCTTGCTTTTGACTTAGGTAGGCAAAAAGCATATCAGTGAAGTATTAACTTAGGCAACTACCCTCATGAATGAGGGTGGTGGCAATTATTTGAAATGCTCCTTTAATTATCTAAGAAGGGTTAATGAAACTAATAAATGAAGATGGGGATGCGGCCTCTCATCACCCATCTAAGCATGTTAGGGATAACTCATTCTTTCATCCATGGTACCAAGTGGATGCTTCCACCTTGAGGTGAGAAAGAGACATGGATTGACATTTTCCCAAAGGTAGGTACGGCAAAATAAGGTAATTAAGGTCAAAGTTTTAAGAAATCCATGTGAAAGCAAAGCAATAGATCACCCTCAAAGACTTCGTGTGGAGAGAACCCTTTAGTATCACAACCTTAAGAGATATATATACATATTTACCCTTGTGCATCATTATAGATATATGCATATTCTTATATATCCAATTGGTAATACAAAGCTCAGATATTGGGTTCATATTTAGTCTTCAAAATGCTTTGACCAACTTATCATTTGTCTTTACATCAACCTTGGTGTCTTGGTGGATGTCTAATACCCATGTCATATATGACACTTCAAGTTAACTATGTCATATTATTGTTAAACCATGCACTACTCTTAAGTTGGTCAGACTCCTTTGTGGGGAAGAAAAGTAAAAAGGTGTGGAACGTTGCTCCTCTTTGTATTTTTTTAGACAATTTGGATGGAATGGAATCAAAGAGCCTTTGAAGATGAGGAACAAAATGACCAATTGTTAAAACTCTCGTTCCTTTGTAATCTCTCATCTTGGGTTAGTATGTACTTAAGGCAAGGCTCAATGCCTTTGTTTGATTTTGTAGAGTGGGTGGGGTCTTGTTGAGTGCTAGGGTGTTTTTTGGTGCTCTTTTATGAGGGCTTGCTTTAGGTGTTCCTTGTATACATTTTGTGTACATTGGTATACTTTGTTCTTTTACTAATTTATGCATATATTCCTTTACCAATAAAAAAAAAAAGGTGCCCTAATTGTAAATCATTTATGTTGTAGAACAAGCATGGAAAGACTTAACTCTCTTTATTGACTTGTTATTCTTGACTGAGGAATGGACATGGGCCAACCATTTTGAGTTCAAGATCTTATCTATGAGTTAAATGTTTCTTATTTAGTAGTTTTTGTATGAGTTATGAGCTACAAAGCCAATCTTATGACCATATTGCTTTAAGCCAAAGGCACCTCTGAATGGGGCCCCATAGAGGGGTAGCTTATAATGTTATAACTATTTGTACCTAAGAAAGGATATCAATATCTAAGGTCATTATGTCTCAAGGGCAGTTTGACCTGGTATTTAGGCCCTTCACTTTTTGTTTTTTATTTTCTCCTTTGTGTTTTTTGGCTGAGCTGTTCATACTTCCAATTACTAGGGATTGCCTCCCTTTATAGCACTCTCTATCATACAATATTTTCTTATCAAGGCAAAAATACACCCCAATACTATCCTTTCAAGTCCTGCTGGCTGATCTGCTCAAGCCCCCTCAACTTTGTGAATTGCAACATCATCAAACACCTCTTTATTCCGCTTTTTAAAGTCTCTCTTAAGAGCCATCAACAACTTCTGAGCAAGAATGAAGCCAAGTTCCCCCCCCTCCCCTTTTTTCCCCTCTCAATCTTTACTAGACAATAACTATCAATACACTATAAAATTACTCCAAATCATGGAAGAAAATATCGCGATATATCGTGTATCGAAGGGTATGGATACGATATTTTGTGGAGAAATATCGCTTTGGTGAAATTTCGGGAAAAATCGCCAAAAATCAGCGATATTTCCTCATATATCGGCGATATGGAGATAAATTGCCGATTTTTCGCGATATATCGAATGGTCAACGCGCTACAATGCTCTGCTACAATCAGCTACAGTGCTCTGCTACAATTAGCTACAGTGCTCTCGCTACAGTGCACCCTCCAAAAATGCCTCTTTTTTTTGTGCCGTTGAGGTGATTCGAACCCCAAACAAAAGATTTGGGGTTCAGCTCATCAAACCACCAGGGCAAGTTTGCCCTTTGTTAAAAGTAATGCATTATAAATATATATTCAAAGTCATCATGTAAAGAAAATTTTAAAAGAATATCTTAGAGAGCAAATTAATTATAATTAAATACAAAAATTTCTTTTAATTGATTACCAAAAATATAAAAATTATCATAATAATTTTCTTCATAGTGTTTTTAATATCATTAATAAATTAATTAAATATTAAAAAATTGTACATGTTTCATAATTTATTTTATATCATTTAATACAATTGAATTAAATGGATCATAATTTTAATATTAATATATATTTTTAAATTAGACATATTATAATCAAATATCATAATATTATTATGAAATAATATTTGATGTAATTTAATAATAAATGTACACTTATAAAATTCATATTTTTATCGATACATACGATATTATTGTCAAATATGATAAATCATATTATACATATATCAAATTCTTTAATAAAACAATTTTAAAATATCTATTATACTTTTAATTACATTTTTGTGAAGTTTTTTTTATATTTTTATAAATTTTGATCAATTTTATGTCTATCAATATTTTTTTTCCAAAATATCCACCTATATATCTCAAATATATCCATAAAATCAAAGTACCGATATATCCGTAATTTTTGATATTTTTATTCTTGCTTCAAATTATAATGCTTCCTAAATATGCAAAGTAAGTTGGATATTTGGAGATGTAAAGCTTTTTGCTTATTTCACTTTCTCCCTTGGTTTAGAGGTTATTTTGGATCTTGGTACATATTATTATCATCAGATGAATACAATTATCTGAAGTAAGCAAAATCAAGCTCCTCCTTTGTTTTGATAGGTAAATTTTTTTCCCCATTGGGAGTTATGAGCTTAGAACCAACCTCCCACAAACCTCTTGCCCCCCCCCCACAAAACCCTTTGCCCCTACTTAATAGATTTTACTTGTAATTGTTCTCTTCTCTCCCTCCCTCCCTCCCTCTTTACTCTATTTTGGGTGTTTATGCATTTTTATGTCTGTGCATTGATACATGTATTTGTGAGGTTTTTAACTTGTGAGAGCTCAGAAGCTATGATATTACAATAACATTCCAGTTTCTCATTAATTATCAGCACAGCTTGAAACATCAGTTTTAGATGCTCCTTTGAGCTGATTTTAATACTGCTGGCTGAATAGACACCCAGCTTCACTCAAATAGATTTTTTTTTTTTTTTTTTTTCTTTTTTTATAATCAAGGAACCTTCCATGACAAAGCCTTTAGGACTCTCCACGGGGACCCAAACTTTGGGCTGTCGACTGCACCTGCAACAGCCAGCACCAAGTAAATCAGGGTATTTAACCAGCTGTAGGATTCGACCATGTGCCTCTACCACACATCCCAACATTTTCGCCTACCCAACTAGGCCACCTTGGTGGGCTAGCCCCACTTGAATGGATTTTTTCCACTATCCATTTAAGCTGATTGATGTGAGATGCAGATGAGTCTATCATAATAATTTTCCGTTCACAGCAGAACCTCTTCCATTAGTAATACACTGATGTTGTCCCAATATATTGAGTTTTGGATATGTTTGAAGCAAAACAATATAATACCTATAGTTTCAAAGCAGACCAGAACCACTGGCCTTCATATTTTGTTCTGGGTTCCATGTTCTACACTTCTACTAGTCCAATGATAATACAGTCATCACATCTAGAGTCTTGCACACTCATAGCTGCTTATTGTTATGTGTTTGGGAAAGAAACAATGGGGATCATCACCCTAAAGGCCTGGTTTCATTTCTTTGGTAAATTTTCTATGTTTTTCTTTATCAGATTTGGTAAATTTTCTATTGGTTGCTTATTTCTGACTGTATGATGTTTATTTTAAATAGGCTGGGACATGGGAGGAGAAGAACCTTAATAAATGGGCAAGCAACAGAATAAAGGTCTGTTTCTGTACAAACTTCTGAATATTTGGCTTATCTTGTGTAATATGCTGGATATTTTGGACATCTCATTATCTATATAGTATTCTCCTGGGCCCACTTATTAAGTGTTTCAATTGGATTCAACACCATGTGAATTATAATTAAAATGTTTGTTTTGTACCATGTTAGTTGTCACTGGAGCATTGCTAATGCTCCTTTACCCCCCAAAATATTTTCCCGTGTGGGTGGGAGTCATGTTGCTAGACTGCCAGGTGACCTAGTAAATATCCCTGCACACATGCTCGCAGCACACACATGAAGATGTTTGTGCATTTGTGCACATATACATGAAAGCGCACACACATGCACACAAATGTTCTTTTGTTCTTTCAAATTTTCCTTCTGACTTTGGTCTTGAATTGTAGGAGTTGCTGATCTCAGTTGGCTCCTTGGTGTTCTCTGGTGGTAAAGGAGAAATTACTGAAGTATCAAAATGTTCAGGCGATGTGAGTTCTTATAACAATCATTTGACACTTCTCATAACAATCATTTGACATATAAGGCCTCATGCATGTATAGATTTTTTGAGTTTCCTGGACTCTTGTTGCATAGTGCATATGAATAGGCACATGTTTTGCATCAGAGTAACCATTTACCAGTATGGCATTTCTGTGGTTATTTTGTATCTTTGACATCACCCACTGGAGCACTTTTTTCAACCCTTAAGTTCACACAAGATTTTAGGAAAATAAAGAAGATAAAAGTGGTGCATGCAAATTTAATCCTTCTGAGAAAACCTGGAAATTATTATTCCATGCTGTTAACATATCATTTTAAGGTTTGTTTAGGTTGTGTTGCATCATTGAACTCAGTGGTAGTTTCTTTGGAGGCTCCATGCTGGAGCGGACACCACCTATTAATCATGTCACTATTCTATCATGTCTTGGGACATCTTATGTTCTGTTCTGGTTATTGACTACTTTTGAGGGTTCTGGTATCTTTATCTGGTGAGTTTTTCTGAGTTCTGAACAGGCATTCTTGGTAACTGTGCGAAACAAGAAACGCGTTGGCTACACTTATGAGTTAACATTGAAATTCAAAGGCAAGTTGTTTTGGTCTAAAATGGGAAACCCTTTTATTTTTTACCTTTTCTAGTCCTGTTCATCCGAATTGATTGAAGTAGGATGCTACTGTAATTAGGGGAGTGGATCATCAGAGAGGAGAAAAAAATGATCAAGGGTCATGTGGATATCCCTGAATTCTCGTTTGGTGAGCTGGATGATTTGCAGGTATGTCTTATATTCCCATTTGAATGCCTTTGAGAATGAAAAAGGAAAATGATGAATAAGCAACTGGGTAAAAATTCTTGATTTAACCATCTATAAATACACATTTTTAGCTGTCAACATATGATGCATTGCATGCCAAACATACCTTTTGGACAACAATTCATATTTACATTTTACATTTTATTTATTTATTTATTTTTGATAAGTATATTTTATTTATTTATTTATTTTATCACAAACAAACAATTGATTGATATAAATTTTTGAAGTATAAGTGAAGGATGAGAAATCCTTCCAAAAATATGAAGGCTGATTTAAACCCAAAAAAGACAAAAAAAAAAATGGGAGGGGGAATATACCAAACAAGATCTGCATGATAGCTATACAAATCAAGGATGAAACAAGAACATGAACAAAGTATCGAAACAGTGTACAACTCAAGGGGGTTAAAATTCCTTCACAAAAGAAGCCATTTGCTTGGCTTCATTTTTTGCTAATCATATTTGCTAATCAATCTGCAATATGATTAGCTAAATTTGGGGACTAAGAAAGTTCTGAACATTAGAGCATGGTGATCTCTAATTACAACCTCAATTGAAGTTTAACTTAGTCATGCCCATTGGAGGCACAGTCCCTACTAAAAGCAACTCATTATCTATACTCTTTGGCCCACAAACATTGTTCCAATCGAGTTTTAAAATGGTCAAAGAAGTAACTTCAATAGTTTTAGGGATAAAAGCCTAGGTTGAGGAACAGAAGTGTATCAAATCCTAAATAAACTCCATTCATCCTTAAACAATCCTTACATCCGTTTCCCTCCTATTATCCATAACAAAGTGACCCAATGAACATGCCAAATCATCTCTCAGCATCCCAAAATCCCTTAAAAACAATAATAATCATAATCATCATATTTAGTGATGACTATGGGGCAAGTATTTTTGTGCACTTGCCTCGCCCCATCCTTAATAGGATTGGTTTAGGAGAGCTATAAATGGTTATATATATATATATATATTTTGAAAATTGCCTTGCACCACCCCACCTTCATATAATTTATTTATTTTTTTCATTTTTCTATAAATTTACTTCTTATAAAAATAAAATATAAAGGGAAAATGAGAGAGATCGAGGGCGATCCTGCGAGCGAAGGGGGAGAAGGGGAAAGCAGGGCGGAGAATCGAGGGAAGAGGAAGAGAAATAGCTTCGTGGTGGAATCAAAGGAGTTTGAAGTAGTAACTGAGGAGAAAAATGGTAAGAGCTTTGCCATTATCTCGGAGAGCAAGGGAGGGGTAATTTCTTGGGTCCGGCTAGGGCCGGCGAGTGTGGGTCTACTCATAGAAGGGCTGACCCAGTGCTTGAAGGACGGCAAAGATGGCAAATGGGAGAAAGGATGGAAGGAAAAAGGGAGGGTCTACTCTTTGGTAAGAGAGACTAACAGGGCCGGGAGCTTCATCCGCCTAGGGGTGACGGATCAGGAAAAGAGGAGATTTGGGATCTGTATTCCAAAAGGGAGAGGGGAAAAGGGAGGATGGGTGTCTTTGGTGGAGTCCCTCTTGTGGGCTGGATTTCGGCGCGAGGAAAAGGCAGTGGAACAAGGGCCAGGGGAGTCAGGTAGATCATACGCAGAGGTGGCCAGGGGCTCTGGGTTAAAGGATTCCGCAAGGGCTAGAGTAGAGCTGAAGGAGGAGGATATACGGAGCAACGTGAACAGACTGAAGCAATGTCTGATAGGTAAATGGAACCCTAATTCGGCTTGCGAAGAAGAAGATCTAACGAGGTTGGGGTGGACAGCGGCAAGAGCGTGGAGATTGAAAGGAAAGCTAGGGCTGGCCAGATTGGGAAAGGGCTGTGCTTTGCTGGAATTTGAGAAGGTGGAAGAAGCTAAGTGGGTCCTTGCCGCGGGGGAGAGATCAGTGGGAGGATTCCATTTGGGCTTGGAGATGTGGAGCCCGAGTTTTGGATGCGTTGCAGAGGATGAAGAGAGGAAAGATGCGTGGGTAAGGATCCTGGGGCTTCCAATCTCGTTGTGGGTGCCGTCGATTCTGAGGAAAGTGGGGGATGAGTGCGGCGGTTTCGTAGGAATTGATCCTCAAACGGAAAGGAAAGAGGATTTGGAATGGGCAAGGATTAAGGTAAAGATGAACGGAGGTTTCTTGCCGAGTTCGTTGGAGATTGGGGTGGAAGGGGAGATGTACGTCGTATCCCTGTGGTGGGAGATTCTGCCGGCATTAAGGAGAAAACAGGGGGATGGGCGTGAGGATGCTGGACGGCAGAAAGGGGAGGTCAGGGGTGATGGCTATCCACGCGCGGGATGGTGCGTGGGAGAGAAGCTGGGCGCTGGAACCAAGGAGCAGCGCCGGTCAGAGGAAGTGACGGGAGAGCAGGTGGAAGTGTTTGAAAAATGGGCCCAAGTCGGGCGGGTGGCCCGACAGAGCTCTGGTCCAGCGGGTGATGGGTCAAGCTCCTCTGGATCGGGGCTTGGCCTCGTGGGCTTGAAGCGGGACTGCGGGCCAGTGTTCCAAGGCCCATCTCTGTCAAAAGGGGATGGAATGGAAGCAGGTGGGTTAGAGTGTGGGCCGGCTGAGGTCCATGCCCCCGAGGCTGGGGGCCTTCTGGGCCAAAGGCAAGCTAAGTTCATGGGCATAGGCCATGAAGAAGATTTGGGTCTAAAAATGGAATGGGAATTTATTAAGTGTCGCGAGAAGGAGATCTATGGAACGCAGATGCCGGCTCCCCGGTGTTCCATGGCAGAGAGAGAGATCGTGGAGGAAGCTCTCAGGTATGGGTCCTCTTTAAATCTTAGGGTTGGGGATTCCTCTCCTTCTTCTTCTTCTCTTTTTGGTCGGACTCCGGCGAGGGAGTATTGCGACCTTTCTGGGGATTTAAGGGTGAGCCGCCAGCAAGAAAACTATATAGAAGATGCAGCTTCAGGGGGGGAGCCAGCGCGAAGAGAGGGCTGTTGGGACTTAGTTGCGAGTAATGGCGATGCTTTAGAGGTCCAGAACCCGGATTGGATTCCAGCCGTGTCTGGATCCCAGGTCCTAAGGAGTGAGAAGGAGACTAATTGGGAAGAAAGCAGCTTGGCTAAGTTTAGCAAGCTGTTGGGATTCTCAATAGAGGGACTGGAGAGGGAGATTCTGGATTTCTTGTCTAAAATAAGGAAAAGACGGGAAAGGATACACAGCAAGGGACTATTGGAGAAAACAAAATTTGAGAGGGAGCTCAAAAGGCTAGAATGCTCAGTCAAATTCAAGGGGAAGGAAAAGAAGAATAATTTCATGAAAGAGAGAGGGGGCCAATTGCTGTTGGGTTAATGAACCTCAAGCTGATGAGCTGGAATGTGAGGGGTGCAAATGACGTCAATAAAAGAAGGATTATTAAGTCTGTAATTAGAAAACAGAGGGTGGATTTGGTGTGTATCCAGGAGACAAAAATTCAGTTAATGACTGATGGGGTGGCGAAAAGCTTAGGGGTGGGGAGATTCTTAGACTGGAGATCTATTGAAGCTGCTGGTGCAGCTGGAGGTGTATTGGTTTGTTGGGACAAAAGGTCTTTGGATTTGTTGGAGTGGGAGGAGGGCATTTTCTCAGTTTCTTGTAAATTTAGAACTGTGGAAAATGGGGCAATATGGGTGTTCACGGGTGTGTATGGCCCCTTCAACAAAGAGGATAGGGAGTGCTTCTGGAATGAGCTTGGAGCAGTGAGAGGTCTTTGGGGTGATCCATGGTGTGTTGGGGGTGACTTTAATGCTATTCTCGCGCAAGGAGAAAGAAGCAGGCAAGGGAGGGTGACCTCAGTTATGAGGAGGTTTGCTCAAGTTATGGATGACCTCGAGCTCATTGATCTTCCCCTTCAAGGGGGAAATTTCACGTGGAGTGGGGGCTTCATAATCAAGCCTGGGCAAGGCTTGACAGATTTCTGGTATCTTCCAGTTGGCTTGACCAGTTCAGCATTGTGACTCAGAAGAGGTTATCTCGGCCTACATCAGACCACTTTCCAATTACAATTGAGGGGGGTGGCAAAAGAAGAGGCCCCTCACCTTTCAGGTTCGAGAACATGTGGCTAAAAGTGGAAGGCTTTAAAGAACTTTTGAGGAGTTGGTGGCAGGGGATGTCGGTTAGTGGTAGGGCTAGCTATAAATTGGCAACAAAGCTGAAGGGAATTAAACAAAACCTAAAAATTTGGAACAAGGAGGTGTTTGGGAATGTGGAGAGCAATAAACTGGCTGCCTTGCAGCAAGTGGACTATTGGGACCAAGTGGAAAGTGAGAGGAGGTTGTCGGAGGAGGAATTTTCTAGAAAGAAAGAAGCAAAAGAAGGATATGCTAAGTGGGTCAAGCTGGAAGAGACTCACTGGCGGCAGCTATCTAGGGAGCTGTGGCTAAGAGAAGGGGACAAAAATACGGGGTATTTTCATAGAATGGCAAACACGCACCGAAGAAGGAATACCATGGAAAGAGTTAAAATCAGGGGGGCCTGGCTGTCAGAGGAGAATCCAATTAGGACCGGGATAGTAGACGCTTTTCATCGGATATTAACGGAAGACTCGGAGTGGAAGGCAGATATAGGGGGTTTAAATCTGAATCAGATTAGCCAACAAGAGGCGGACATCTTGGAGCTGCCATTCATGGAAGAGGAAGTCCACTCGGCTCTAATGGACATGAATGGGGACAAGGCTCCAGGTCCGGATGGCTTTACGGGAGCTTTTTGGCAATTCAGCTGGGAGTTTATGAAGGAGGAGGTGATGGAGATGTTCAAGGAATTCCATGAACATAACACCTTTCTCAAGAGCCTCAATGCCACGTTCTTGGTGCTGATTCCCAAAAAAGGAGGAGCGGAGGAGCTGGGGGACTTCAGGCCGATCAGTCTTTTGGGCGGATTATACAAACTATTGGCTAAGGTGTTGGCCAATAGGGTTAAAAAGGTGATGGATAGAGTGATTTCCTATGACCAGAATGCGTTTGTAAGGGGAAGGCAGATTTTGGACGCGTCTCTAATCGCAAATGAGGTGATTGACTCATGGAAAAAAGAAGGAAAGAAGGGCTTAATCTGCAAACTAGACATTGAAAAGGCGTACGATAGCGTCAATTGGCAGTTTTTGATGAGGGTAATGGAGAAAATGGGCTTTGGGACTAAGTGGAGGGAGTGGATATGGAGCTGCATATCGACGGCCAAGTTCTCAGTTTTAGTAAATGGGGAGCCAGCTGGTTTCTTCCCTAGCTCTAAGGGACTTCGGCAAGGCGACCCCTTATCTCCATATTTGTTTATCATGGGAATGGAGGTGCTGAGTGTTCTGATTCGAAGGGCTGTGGAAGGGGGCTGCATCACTGGATGTAGAATCCAGAGGGGTAGGGGGCAGGCTGTTAGCATCTCTCACCTCCTCTTTGCGGATGATGCCATTGTTTTTTGTGAGGCTAAGAAGGAAGATATGACCTGTTTGAGTTGGACTCTATGCTGGTTTGAAGCTGCTTCAGGGCTGAGGATTAACTTGGCTAAAAGCGAAATTATTCCGGTGGGGGAGGTGGAGGAGATCCTGGAGATGGCTGTGGAATTGGGATGCAAGGTAGGGCAGCTGCCTTCAACCTATCTGGGGCTGCCCCTGGGTGCGCCAAATAAAGCTAGCTACGTGTGGGATGGGGTGGAAGAACGGATGAGGCGGAAACTAGCCCTTTGGAAGCGGCAATACCTCTCTAAGGGTGGTAGAATCACCCTCATAAAGAGTACACTGGCTAGCATGCCATTATACCAGCTGTCCCTATTCCGTATGCCTAAGATAGTGGCGAGAAGACTAGAAAAATTGCAAAGAGACTTCTTGTGGGGAGGGGGAAGTTTGGAGAGGAAAGCTCACCTTGTCAGTTGGGAGAGGGTGTGCGTGAGCAAAGAGAAGGGGGGGCTTGGCTTGAGGAAATTAGTTTTCTTGAACAAAGCCCTCCTTGGAAAATGGGTATGGAGGTTTGCTCATGCCAAGGAGGAGATGTGGAAACGTGTTCTTGTGGCAAAGTACGGGCAAGAGGAATTTGGGTGGAGAACTAAAAAAGCAAATGGGGCTTTTGGTGTTGGGCTATGGAAGGAGATTATGAAAGAAGCTGATTGGTGTTGGAACAATATGGTTTTTAAGGTTGGAAAAGGCACCAAAATCAGTTTTTGGAAGGACACTTGGTGTGGGGAGGTGGGGCTGGCCAGGAGATTCCCTAATCTCTTTAATGTGGCTGCACAAAAAAATGCCACTGTGGGGGAGTTATGGGACCAGTCTGCTGGCCAAGGAGGCTGGAACCTTAGGTTTATTAGAAGGTTCAATGATTGGGAGCTGACCCTGGTTGACGAATTGCTGCAAATCTTGAGGAGTCAAAGAATATCCTTGGAGGAAGACTTGGCCGTATGGAAGGGGGGGAAAAATGGGAAGTATGAAGTCAAGGATGCGTATGGGCTGGTGACCAGCCATAGCACCCCTATGTTTCCCAAAAAAGGAGTTTGGGTGGAGAATGTTCCTTCCAAGTTAGCGTTTTTTGCATGGGAAGCTACTTGGGGGAGGGTTCTCACTATTGATAGGCTTCAAAAGAGAGGATGGCAGATGCCTAACCGGTGTTACCTTTGTGGTAGTGAGGAGGAAAATGTAAATCATCTTCTTATTCAGTGTACAGTGGCTGGAGGGTTGTGGGGGATGGTTCTTAGCCTGTTTGGAGCCCAGTGGGTCTTTCCAGAAACTGTAAAGGAGGTGATTATCAGCTGGAAGGGTTCTTTTGTGGGCAAAAAGAGGAAGAGAATTTGGAGATCCATACCGTTATTTATTTTTTGGACGGTGTGGAAAGAAAGGAATAGATTAGCATTTAGGGGGGGGGGGGGGGGGGGGGGGGGGAGCTTGCTATACAGAAAATTAAATACTCTTTTGTTTGTAATTTGTGGGGGTGGGCAAAGTTGTATAATGGTGCAGAGTCCCGCTCCCTTATAGGTTTCCTGGAGTGGATAGCCTCCAGTTGAGGGCTGGTGAGTTTTTTGTTTGTTTTTTGGTCCTTTGTTGTGAGGCCGTCGTCGCCTCGTATACTCCCTGTGTACCTTGCGGCGTTTTGCCTTTGCTAATATATTTGTGTTTACGTATCAAAAAAAAAAATAAAAATAAAATATAAAGATTTAGGAAAATTTATTATTTAAATATTGTATTTATTTGAATATAACTAAAACTTTTTTTAAAAATAACAAAAAGAATTTTAAACGAAGTGGGGCAAGGTAGGTATAGTAAAACTTCGATAAATTAATAAACTCGCTTGAATAATAAAATCTTTTGATCTAAACTTGAGTTAGTGTATTAAATCAATAATTTGGCTATATGCATAAAATAACACTTTTTTAAGGTATGCTTAAGGGCCCAAGGAAATATAAATTGATGATCGATGAAGTACATAAAAAAATAGTAAACAAAAATTCATAATACAGTATTAAGTAACTTTTTACAACTTTTATTTTCTTAATTCAACTTCATGTACAAGTATTGTAATAGAAACATAATATTTTCTCTAAATTAATAAATAAATAATTTATTGATAAATTAATAACCTTGTGAAGATAATGTCTTTTGATCCTAAAAATCTTATTTAACATAGGTTTTACAATATGTGAAATTTCTTTACCTCCCTTGCCTTGCCCTAATAAGAGCTTGAGACAAAACCCAACTCAAATCCGTCCTATTGATGCCCCTAATCATCTTTGTCACACTCTAGAGGATACCCTATCTATTTTAACAAGGCTAAATGGTTTATGCCAAAAACTCAAAGTTATTGGGCAATGTAAAAAAAGATGATCAATCAATTTTCTATTCCTTAGAATTAGTAACATAAAAATTTGGGTTGGGAACTTTGAAGGGCCTCCTCATCTACAATACATCATTGGTGTTGACTTTCTTATTAGACACCAACCATGTAAAAATCTTAAACTTAGATGAGGCTTTAGATTCCTAAATGATATTAGCATGGGAAAGAGGTTTAAGTGCGAGGATCAAAAAGTGCTAAGAAGAAAGACTTTACAGAAATTAAGTTTGATGAAGTTAATGATAACTCTCGCATTCATGAAGGAGATAAACTCATGAGGGTAAGAGATGTCATGAGAAGATTGAGCTCTTTAGATTTTGGATCAGTGAGGTTGTAACAATAATTAAAGTTCCAAGCCAAAGGGGAAGAAGAAAATCTAGAATAGATGAAATTGAGGAGCCTCTAACTCTTAAAACTCTGAAGAAATTTGGAAATTGAGTGCAAAGTGGTTGAACTCTGTACCTAAATCTTCTCAAAAATGAAGCTTTGCACTATCACCAATAGGAAAGAAAAACTATAACAAGAAAAATCATAAAAATCTTGTAAAATGGATTTCCAAGGGCAACAATGGGACCGTCTAACTGCATTAATGACATCTCAACCATTAGAATGTGACTCATAAGGCTCAAGCTAACCATATACCATAAAACATGAATGTCCCTTGAGAACCTTCATAGGCACTTTCTTAAGAGGACTTTGTTTCTAAAAGAGATCTTTCCCAAACCCAACCCCCCTTCATCCTAGCTCACACACTCAGTCCCAACTTATGAAGGGGTCTCTTCTTCCTTCTCTAACACCTCACCAAAGAAAATCCCTATGTGATATATTAATTCTAAATGCTATTTTGGAAGAGATCTTAAACATTAAAAGGACCAAAATGGGTATTTGGAATAAATAAGGCTACACTAAGGTTATTCCACTGCCTCAGAAGAAGGCTTTCTTTCCTTCTTCCAATCGTCCAAACTTCGGTAAATCTTATCAACTGAAATGAAGCAACTCTAGGATGTCAACCCCTCCTCACCCCTTCCCCACCCCAAAATATAGAAGGACCCAATATGAGAGATATCATTATCTAGCAAGATGGTCAAGTGTGTGAAATGTTTCTCACAATGTTGATGCCCAAAAGAGTAAGGCCCTGTTTGACAACTATTTTTTAAAATGGTTTTCTGTGCTCCAAAACAACAAACAAAAAGGAAAATATGTTTGGCAACAAAAAGAATAAGGTGTTTTCAGAGAATATTTTTTAATTGTTTTCAATAGTTTTCACTTGTTTGTTGATGTTGTTTTAAAAAATAGTTATACAATTATGAAGAATAAATAAAAATAAAGCACTATAGGTAATTATCAAAACATATTTAAAAAAATAGAAAATAGGTTAAGAATATTTCTAGTTTTCAAATAGACTTTTGTTCTAAAAGAAGTGAACATTTTTTCAGAACTATTTTAAAAAATACTTCCCAAATAGAGCTTAATATTTTCTACGTTGATCTTAAGACCTGAAGTGCACCCAAAAACTATCAAAATGAGCTAAAGCCTTTGCAAATCTTTTGATGTAGCTGTAGAGGAAAAAATGGTGATGTTCTTTGCCCAGTCATACAATAAAGACAGAAATATTATCCCATGAAATATGGTGTACAAAGTATTGGGCCTGAACTTTGCCCTCTTGTGTATTGAGCTTAGGGCTGAATTTGAGTTGTTCCAAGATGAACTGCCAGCAAAATAAGGCACTTGTAGTTAAACTCACAATAAAAGTAAATTAATTCACCAATGACACTAAGTTGGTAAACCAAGCTTGGAAAAAAAGCTATCATTGCATGTCTTAGTCCAGTCAAAATTAATGCCAAAATTTTCCCAGGCTGGTCCAATTTGCACCCTTGGTTCATGCTGCGATCAATTTGTTCAAGACTTGATTCCACACGTCCCTGGAAAATGCAATTCATGGTGAACTTGCATGTTCTGGTTGGGGAATTTGGTTAAGCATGATCTCTCAAATCATGGTCTCAACTTAGAAGTTGACTCCACACCTTTGCCCAAATAGCTGACTCATTCTTTGCCTTGTAATGAGAGGGCATGATCAGGGGTATTTATCGGTATCCTCTTTTTTGTCTTCCTAAGGTTTGTATTTCAATACAGTTGGCATTTTATTACTCATGAACAATTTAATGGGCCAGATGTTAACCCTAATGTATCTATGAACAACCTGAGTTTGCCGTCAAGTTAATCACAACTGAACCACCATTAGTCACACCATCATTTTCATTGCAAACAAAATAATGGCTCGTCCGCCTCAATTTCTATTTGGCTAGCAATGGAACTAGTTAAAGCTGATAAAAAATTAATTGTGAATCCGTATTTATCCTGTACCTTGTAGATTGAAGTGAGACTCGGTGAAGAGGACCTTTTGCATCAAGATAAGCTGCAAATTAGCCAGGATTTGAAGCAGTTTTTGCAGCCAGTCCGTGAAAAGTTGCTTCAATTTGAAGAGGAGCTCAAAGACAGGTAGAAGGGGACATGCCTGGCATCGTCTCTATTGAAGCTTTGTGACAGTTAATTCGACTGTAATTGTAGGTTACAATTTATGAGACTATTTAGGATACAAAGTTTTTCTTGCTGCCACTCGTAGGATTTGGCATAAACTTTATTGGTTGCATCCTGCATTTGATAAGGGAATCGACAGGGTCTTACACAATGTTGTAGTTCTATTTGATGAAGATTTTGGTGGCAGTTATGTAAACTTTGTTGTATGTGTCAGAAGATGGAATTGAGTAATTGGTTTGCTGTTTCTTTTAATTGAATATGTTTTGCTGGCTGTACATGCCAACATTGAAACACAGAGATTAGAGAGCCCCTATCTTTGGCTGCCGGATTATGCAGTATCCTAAGTTCTAGCCTAGGGTGGAAATGACAAGTATATTTTCTGTTTGTTTGGCAACAAGCTGGGATAGTGAAATTTTTAATTAATTTCTGGATTTTCAATTTGAGAAAAAAAAAAATTATATTCTAATTTTTATTTTTAAAATTAATTGAATTTATTAATTGTACTAAATATTTAAACGTTTAAATTAGTTTTTGGAGTTCCAATTGAAAAAAACTTTATTGGAATGGATGATATAACTCGTCTATTTTGGTTTTGTTGTGTTGTAAGGGTGGTAAATTTATTTCTTATAAAAAATTTATGAATTTAATGTTATTATTTTTATTTTTGAATAAAGAATTTATAGAAATTTATAGAATTTAATTTGTTTTAAAATTAGATGAGCTATGAGACAAAAATTGTGATCAAATGCGGGAGAGGGCGGGACTATTTTTAAAAATGGTTTTTCATTTTTTAAAATAAAAAATACAGAAAATATATTTGACAATTAAAAATTGTTTTTTATCTTTTGTTATTAGAAAAAAGAAAATAGTGTGTTTTTATATAATATTTTTTTAGTCATTTTCACCTATTTTATGAGAGTTATTTTAAAAAATAATTATATAAATATAAAGAATAATTAAAAATAAAATATTAGATATAAAAATTATTTTTAAAATATTAAAAATAAATTAAAAATATTTTAGGTTTTGAAATAATTTTTTCATAGAAATAATTTTTAAAAATTATTTTTTATAATTATTTTTTAAAATAATTATCGAACCATGAAATTTAAGTTTTGGTTTTTAAAACTTTTTAGATTTATTTTATATTTATGTCTTAAATTTTATTTTTGAGTAAGAGTTAATGAAAAAAAATTTAATGTAAAGAGGTATATTTAATCTTTATTTTGTGTATTTGATGATGTTTTTTTAAAACAATTATTAAAAATATATTTTAGAATTTTTTTTAACTCTTTAAATAAATAAAATTTTATTTGAAATTCAAATCTGAAAAACAATTTTTTTTCCTTATATATAGAATAGGTTCATAAAAATATTTTTCATATGTAAAAAAATAATTAAAAATATTTCAAATTTGTCTAACATATAAGAATAATTTATTAAAAAAAATCTGAGAATTCTAAAAAAATTATTCTTTTTGTTTTCTTTTATGATGTGGAGATGTCCGCGCTTGTTTGAAATGGGCGTGTCTCCGAGGACGTCGTCCCATCTATTTTATTGGCCACCTTTTAATGCCAACTTTGACTGTAGCTTTCTTTCCTGGAAGTTGGAACACATCTGCTTGACTCATTCTCCCTCTCTTAAACAAATTCATTTACAGACAGGGCCTTAATTCATTACAGTCCAAATGAAGGAGCCAAAATCGTGCTTTAGGATGAGGAACATAAGGTGAAAAATTGTACCCTGCCTGTCAAGAAACCTGCAGGTGGGGAATCAATTCCAGAGTCTCAGGGATTCTGTCCTTCTCCACTTGAATGCTTCCCCAAAAGGAAAACAGACAAACTTAAAAAAAGGAAAATACTTCACCATATATTCACATGCACCTTCCCTCCACTCTTCTCACTTCATGGCCTCTCTTCCATCTCTCGTTGTATTTCTCCTTTTGGGTGCCTTGCTTGTGTCCTCAGCAGCTCAGAATATGACCCCAGGCATGGAAGCTGGAGAGTTTTTGGGGTTGTCTGAAGTGATGGGTGCTCTTCTGGACAACCCCAACTGGACCCAAATGCATCCGCATCCATGCACCCACACCCCATGGCCTGGTATTCAGTGTGATGTTATTCATCATGGACATGATAGCCTACCGATTCTCCATGTTACCAAGCTCCATATTGGCCCAGATGTGGCCAACCCACAAGTTTGCAAAACCACTGCGTATTTGTCTGCTTCATTGCTCAAGTTGCCTCACCTTAATTCTCTCTCTATCGTAGGCTGTTTCCGTATGTCCAGGGTCTTCCTTCCTGCATCCATCTTTGGTTCCTTCTCTTCCTTAGAACAACTTGTCGTCAAATCCAATCCTGGCTTATACGGAGAAATCCCTCACTTTGGCAGACACTACTGCCCTAAGAGTTCTCAGCCTGTCACAGAACAGCCTGCATGGACAAGTCCCCAAAGGGCTTCGTAGGTTGAGAAAGCTGGAGCAGTTGGACTTGAGCTACAACAATCTAACCGGTAAGATCCCTCAAGAGATTGGTGGGCTCAAGAGTTTGACAATCCTTGACATGAGCTACAATGGTCTTCAAGGGCGCTTGCCTTATTCTCTAGGGCAGCTTCAGACCCTACAGAAAATAGACTTGAGCCATAACATGCTTGTTGGAAGAATACCTAGTGTTATTGGGAGGTTGAAGCAATTGGTTTTTGTTGGATTTAAGCCACAATAACCTGACAGGGCCAATACCTGACACCCTCTCTGGCTTGAAGAGTTTTGAGTACTTGTTGATGGAAAACAACCCTCTAAACACAAAACTGCCTTGGTTTATGGGGACACTTGTCAATCTGACTGTTCTGAGTCTCTCCACGTGTGGACTCGTGGGAACAATACCACCATCTTTTTGTTGGTTGGATCAGCTCATTGTTCTTTCTCTGGACAGAAACAATCTTCATGGAACGGTTCCTCCAAAATTAGGGGCGCTTCCTAACCTTTGTCAGCTAAATTTGAGTCAAAATCAGCTGAGTGGTGAGTTGTACTTTTCATCTGAATTCGTCCAACGACTCGGCAAAAAATTAGATGCGAGTGGTAACGATGGGTTGTGCACAGGCCACCAGTTCAATGAACAAGTTTCCCAGTATTTAGGCATTCCTCCTTGTGCAGATCAAACTGCCAAATCCAGTGACACTTCTCACCATGAAAATTCAAACCCATACTGGACTGACGCCTCAAATGCAATTATTAAGAAACCAATGCTTCTTTATCTTATATGGTGTAATCTAATTGGGTTTCTTTGAATTTTTAGCCTCAGATATGATATCTTCGCCATCTTCTCATAACCAAATTAGTTCTGATCCATGGCTTAGAATTTCAACATGCCCAGTTTATATAACACAGTGCTTTCTATGTTGTTCTGTCACTTGATATTTAAGGTAAAGACCATTATCTTTGTATTTCAATGCTTGTGCCAAGCATCAACCACCTTCGAAATTTTAACTCAAACAAATTCGCAGCACATCAGAAATGATGATGTGGCTCCTGTTTTAATTTTATACACAAGTTACATGTTAAGAGTTCGGTGACCCAAATTCTATTTAGTTTGATTTGAAAAGCTCATGGTGCGACATATATGGTGAAGCTATAATTATGAGATTTTTTGAAGGGTTTGCAGCCGATCCCCTAGCCCATCATTGATCCTGTTGGAGGTGTGTTTGTTAATTATTCTCACATATATATATATATATATATATATATATATATATATTTATGTGTGTGTGTGATTATTATGTTTCTCCTCTCTTGTACCAATCTTTTGATATAGTGGATTTCCTTCTTCTTTACTCATGGTTTCTACTATCTAGGATTTTTCACGTAAATTTGTATATTTTTATTGCCTATTCTCGTTTTTGAGAAGATCGTATAGAGACTAAGGAGTCGTTCTATTTCATTTATTCCATCACAATTAAATTTTCACCTGAATTTGGTTGGATTTATTCTCAAAAGGAATTTCATTAATGATGCATGCTTAGGAATAAGATATGGAAATCCTTTTGATTCGCAAATAAACATTTTTACAGGAAAAAACAGAAAAGAGAAACATACAAGAAAGACAGATAGCAATTAGCAGGCACTGAAAAATTGTTGGAAGCTTCAACCTGCTGGTTGCTGGCTATCTAATAAACTACGGATATGTTGTTTGTGTGGTTCAAGGCTAACTCTGGCTGTGGCTCATGTATTGGTTGTAAAAGACAGATACCCTGTCCCCAATTGCTGTGGCACGTGGCAACAAAACCTTGGGTTCCTTGTTATGATGTAAACTATGTTGTTGGATGAACCTGCAGCTTGTTTCAATCCACCAACCCAACATTTTCTTTTATTCTATTCATCTTCATATGGAGAGAGACAAAAAGACGCGTAGCGGGCTTTCTCTTTATTTAATTTATGGCTAATTTTACTGTTTATGGTGAATGAGAAGAAGGAAAAGAGGGCTGTTGAATGGTGCAGATAAAAGACGGGAAGCACAAGAATGTTGTTGAAGCCCTTCAAGGTCATCTCACTTCTTTCTCTTCTATTCTTTCACTTGTGGTTTTGCTTATTGTGGATTTGTAAGTTGAGATTATCCAGTGTTTGCGTTTTTGTTTAACATGTTGACTTTGGAATCTAACAGCTTAATCTTTCAATTTTGACAGTGTTGACGAGAATTGAGCTGTCTCCTGAGCACCATGAATCTCCATGCAATCATGTCCTTGAACCAAATGGATAATCTGAAGAAAGTGATGCAAACCCATTACTCTGTCCCCTCCCGGGTACCTAATTTATTGGGTGCTGAATCAGTTGGTGATACTCATTGCATGGAAAAGAGTCACCTGCAGGTATTCCTCCATGTATACAAAGAGAACAAGTCCTCAATTCCCTTGCACAATTGACTCTGTTTAAACACCATATTTTGAATACAGGCCGTGTGTCCCACAAACCTTTCCCTGTGGGATCTTATATCATGAATCCACATGCCATGCCTACTCAGTCTTCTATGTTCCCTGCCGCTGTATATTTGCCATCTTCGACCAGCTTTGAGACCCATCAGCACCTTGGAAATCCACACTTTCCTCCACAATATCCCCCGTGCGTTTCTCCTGCTACTTCATCAGAATCTCCCCTGCTTTTGGGTGACGAGGTAGCTGATAAATATGACAAAGAGAATTCAGAGGGCTTGATGAAGGACTTCTTTAGCATCCCGGAGGAAAGTTCTGATCAAAGCTTGCAAGGTTTGGATGCTGAGAAGGACAGTTTGACATTAATGGACCTGTTGGAACTGCGATATTTGTCTGAAGAGCTAGACATACCTGTAAGCAAGAAAGGGGAAAATCCCAGTGTTGATGTGAGTACTATTTTCCTGATTTTGATTTGTTCTTTAATAGGTATTGTCATTGTAAAGGAACTCCCAGGTATCACAGATACAGCACATTTAAGAACTGCCATACCTTCAGAGTCTCATTCTCTGCTTGCTTGGACAAAATTTACATGTTCAACAAATCTATATAAGCAGTCGAGTTTTAGATGGCGTGTGTTGATTGTTATCATGTCATGCATCCAAATATGAATATACCTAGTTGGACATTTCATTGGATGTTAATTGGTGTTCATTTGGTGTAGGAAATATGCCAAGCACCAAACGTTTCATCAATCCCACCCCAAAACCACCCACATGCTTTGGTTCCCCCCATGGATAATCAGGCTCCCGAGGCTGCAGCTGCCCAGAAGCAAAGAATAAGGTGGACACTCGAGCTCCATGAGCTTTTCGTAGATGCAATCATCAAACTTGGTGGCCCTGATAGTAAGTCAATCACCTTTGAATCTTTTGTGAAATCCATCTTTTCCAAGGCTAACAATCTTATGTGAAATTCAGAGGCAACTCCAAAGTGTATATTGAGGCTTATGAATGTTGAAGGTTTAAACATCTGCCATGTGAAGAGCCACTTGCAGGTGATTTTTATTCTCAAAAATATGGATTAGATCTTTGAGCGAGCTACTTCTCTGTTTCAACTTACATTGTTATATGGACCTATAAATTTGCAGAAATACCGACTAGCCAAGACTGTGCCAGAGATGAAACAAGGTAAAAGATATAATAATACTAGATGAAGGAAGCTCATCAATAGCATAGCAGTAATATCTTATCTTAATTACTATATTTTTGCAGCAGCCAGATCCCTTAACTATCCTAGTAGGTTTAAGACAAAACACATGAAAAGTTGGATAAGTAGGTTGTAATGAAATTCAACCATTTCAAACCCCCGCAAGCTTCTGAATTTAGAGTGCGTTTGATACTAATTTTAAAAAATATTTCTAGATTTTCTAATATTTGAATGATAAAAATTTTGAAGTATGAGAAATATTAGAAGCGTTTCCTAAAATCATAGTCAAATGGGCTCTTAATCCACATGCTCAACAAAAATAATTCAAGGCATGCATAAAACTCAAGATATAGGTAAAACATCTCCCCTACAAAAATTACATTTCTTTTGGGGTAAAAATTAGAGGCTTAGGCTACTTCCCATCAATCCATCCATCCTTTCCTCCATACACACTCCAATTCCACCATCATCCCCCAAACTACATAATCTTATTACCCACTATCTCATTGATGAATTAGATACAAATTATTAAAATTTATTAAAGATATTTTGAAATTATTTTTTATTGTTTGGATAGAATGTGAAGTTTGATTTTAATTTAAGATAGCTTTTGCATAGTATTGTTATTTTTATGATCATCCTTATCACTTAACAAATAAAAATTTAACTTAAAATTAATATAATATTTCAAAATAGTGAATAAGTTTGGAGTATGATTTGAGCCTCAGTGTGAATTAATTTTAATGATTAGGGGAAAAAAACTTGTAGTAAGATGGGTGAATTAAGTTAACTTGAAGTTGTTGATTCAAAACTTATCTCTTAATTTATAAAATTAACTGAAAATTTATTCAAAATCATCAAATTTGCCTATCTACCCTCATATTTAAAATATTATGGATGCATAATATAACCACAAAAATATTTATTATGAAAGATAAGTTGTAAATATAAAATTATGGTTATAAAATATATTCTCATTTAATATGAATAGATGAAATAAAAATATATATTTCAAATTAAAAATAAATAAATTATTTTAATTTCGATTTATCAAACCGTCTCTGGCTAATTAGGACTACAACTTGGGTAGATTAGTTAGGTTGATGGTTAACCTACGCCTAACCCAAATTAAGAAATAATCAATTTAAGTTTAACCCAACCTGGTCTGTAATATGAGATATTCAACCCAAGCTAACCTCAATCTTATTTTTCTAAACTTAGATTAATCGAGTTAAACTCAGGTTGGTTGGGTTAAACTCAGATTTGTTGAGTTAATTAGGTTACATGATTCAAAATCTCTTCATCATGAGTTTATTTATATATATTTGTACCAAAATTTAAATAATAAATAAGAAAAAATTTCAAGATAATAATCAACATAAAAAACAAACTTATATATCTGAAAAATAAAAAATAAAAAAGTATATGACATAATAATAATTTAATATTTTTTTCTCTAAAATCTAAAAAGAAAATGAATATATTATATATGATATAAACACTATAGGCTCAAGTTATTCGTTAAAGTCCAATCCAAATTAAGTTTGGGTTGAAAAAACTTAACCAATCTAAATATTCAAAACAATTTGTCCAAGTCCATCCAAATATCATATTGGGTAGGGTTAACTTCTCCAAGTTGGGTTGGGCTAATTACTCCAAGTTGCACGCCTATGGCGCATTCGGAGTATTAGTTATTATCAAAGAGAGTCCTTGGGGCTCTTTTATGATTTGGAGCTCTCTCTTTTAAAATCTTGACCATGCAATTATCATTATATCTGGCTGCTGCTTTTAATGATTGCAAGGGTGGACACGATTGAGTATTTATAAATTACAATGTTGTCACTTTTCAAAGACAAGAAGGCTTCCAGCTCTGAAGAAAGGAAGGTAGCTACAAAGACTGATGAAAGGGAGACGCCTATAGAAAGGTAAACCCGGAGCACAATTGGCGCCTACTCCTTTAAAATGCTTGCTTCATGCTAACGATGGTTGGGTGGCAGGGCAATGCAAGTCACAGAAGCTTTGCGCGTACAAGTCGAATTTCAGAAAATACTTCATGAACAGCTCAAGGTTTATTTCTTCACATTGCTTCGATCCATAGCTTGTTGATTGGTTAGGCTTATTTTTCATTTCTACTGTACTTTTATTTTGGCTTCTGCAGCTTCAAAAGGCCCTCCAGCTCAATTTGGAGCAAAACGGAGAGTACTTGCGAAGGATTTTGGAAGAGCAACATAAAGCTGGGGTGGCCTTGCCATCATTGATGGGCTCCTATTCGAACCCTCAACCGATATCTCTTTCTTCATCCGATGGTGCATCCTCACCAAAACTATACGACTTTGAAGTTGACTGCTTTCCATCTCTACTGTCAAAGCATAAAGCCTCTCACACTACTGAATCAGAGCAGCCAAGATGTCATAAAAAACTCCGGCGATCAAGCAGTGTGGAAATAATTTACATCGATTCTCCGGACGAAAATGTGGAAGGATGATAGTTCACTACCCATAAAATCTCTATATCATGCTTGAAACCCTTTGTGATTATTTACAAGTGTGGGCTTGTATATATGCCTTTCTTCTGGAGCCAAGAATCATGATTGCCTTGGGCTTCTTATCCCTTTTGGCTGGAATGTGCCATCCTAGCTTTAAGTCTTTGCATTCCTTATTCACTTTTTTTTTTCCTTGATGACCCTTTTTGCTCAATCTTGTTTCCAAGGAGGGGTGCCTGGTAGCGTTTGTGAGAGTCAATATGATGCTTCTCGTGACTCCATAAAAACTTGGATGGGCATCAAAATCGATTTGAAAGAAAATGAGGGAAAGCTATTGGCATCGTGTGAGGAGATGAGGACAGAGGAGAGTCGTTATTTGGATTTTCAAAAGTTTTTATAAACATAAAAACCAATCTTTTTGCTCTGCCTATTTTGGATGACAAAGCAAACGTGGAATTACCTCATTTTAAATTAGAAAAAAACATACAAGATAATAAAAATTAAAACCTTTATTCCAACTTTTTATTTTTATTTTTTATTTTATCCTTTGAAATTGTTGTAAACTTTGTTGAAATTCTCACACCAAATAATCTTCATGCTATGTTTGGTTTCTGGAAAGCACTAAAGAAAGAAAAAAAATATTTAGGAAAATGATTTTCTCATATTTGATTTCATTATAAAAAATATGAAAGAAAATCAAATGTAATTAAAATTAATTAGAAATTTATGCAAGTCGAAATTATTTAATCTTAGCACAATGAAGAAAAATAAGTTAAATAAATTTAAAGAAATATATAAAAATAATTTATTATTTTTTCATCTATTTTTTATTTTCCTTTACTTTTTCTTTTCTTCAACTTCTCTTCTCTTTTTTCTTTCCCTCACATTTTCCAGGAACAAAACATAGCCTAAAATTGTCCTTCTCAACCTTCAACAACATATTACTAATATTGAATATATTTTAATTCTTACTTACTACACCTTTTGTATGATAAAAATAAAATTATAATTTGGATAAATACCTATGGAAAATATTTGTACCTTGAATTATGCTCTCTAATTCCGTAGCTTCTTTCTTCAAAGAACTACTAAAGTTTCTTGTAATACACTCTTTAGGTTTTAGGTGTAGATGGATACCATGAAGAACTTGATTGGGAGAAAATAGTGGATGCAAAGAAGCTCAAATACTCTAAAAAAACAAATTATTGAACTCACCAATAATTGTATTATTTGTTGGTACATTAGGCTATGTATTTTAAAGTTGACAATATTGTTCAAAATATTATAGCTTAGGGCATTTCTAGATTGTGTCTTACTCTCCTATGAAGATTTAAGGTTGTTGCATGATCAACGGAGATCAAGAATGAAAATATCAATTTTTTAAGATATATAAGTAGTTGGATTTTACGAATATAGCGAAAAATATTGATGAAAATTTTGACAAAAAATATCAGTAAACTGAAAATAATGAAAACTCAGTATATCGAAAATAATGAAAACTCATTAAAATATTGAAGAAAACTTTAAAAAGAATAATAAAAAAAGAATCAATAATACATATATTGAAGTTTTTTTGTTAAAAAAAATAATATAAGTATAATTTTTTTTTATATATCAAGTAATAATATATATACAAATTGAAAATATATTTGTAGATATCTATTTAATTTGGATGTATTCAAAGATTAAAAAAATTATTATAATTTTATTTTTAAATTTATATTTATCTTGTATTTAATTAAAATATAAAAGAAATAAGGAAAGCCTCATTAAAAAACTATGTAATGATTTTTATATTTAAATACTTAGTGAAATGGGATTTGAATATAAGATCATTAAAATTAATTTATTATCAAAATTTTAATTCTAGAATTTTTATTTTTATTACAATAAGAGAAAACAAATTAGAATACATTGAATTTTAGCATTTAAATAATTTAAAATCCTCATGGTTAACTCTTTTTTTGCTATGTTAGAGGACAAAGTTCGAGTCCTAGCAAAGAAAAGGGAATTTTTTTAGTTTAACCATCTGTTAACTATCATTGACCACAGATAAAATCGTTCGTTGACAACCAAAAAATTGGATTTATTGGAAAAATTTTGAAAAATACCCAAATATCAACAAAAAATCAAGAAATATCGTTGGTAATAAACAAAATTCTTCAAGGTCAATTTTTTCATTCAAATATCATTTTGGTGGCCAACAACATCTAAAATTTCAGCGAAATATCAACAATATTTCTCGAAATTTTCATCCTTGACTAGGATGACACGAGTAAGTATAAAAAGGTTCAAAAAAAAGGAAATTGGAGTTAGTTAAGGCATGATGTGGGTAATAATTTATAAAACTAAGCTCAAATGGATTTAACCAAGCTTAAAGTACTCCTTGAGTGCTCATACTTTAAGGAGAGTGCTCAAGCACTCTAAGGGCACTCAGCCCTCGTGGTAGAATTTTAAAGAATTCTAGAACGTCGTTTTTCTATTTATAAAAGTTTTTACTTTGGAAACTCTAGATCTCATCCACCAAGTTTTTTTCACTATAAATACCTTGACTAGAAAAAGAATTCCCCTTTGATGTGAAAATTAGAAAAATCCTAATTTGCCTTCTCGTTCATGAAACTCTCGAAAACTTTTGTTTTTGCATTCATTGGGTTGAGAAGATCTGAATTCTCTTAAACACAAGGTAAGATCCACTAGGAGGACATGCGGTGTCACATCGTATAGTGAAGTTCAATATAAGTATTGGGGAGTACCACTTAAGGACAGTTTCTTCAATATAAATTTAGATATTATTCTTTCAAATAATGAATTTGTGATTATAGGTCTCTAATCCTGTGGTTTATATTAATACAATGTGGGTGGTTTTCTACATAAAAAATTCTTGTGCCTTTTGCATTATTTATATTTATTATATTTCCTATCAAAGGAGAATGTTCAAGGACTAAAAATAATTATTTTTGGGCTAAAAAGTTTCCATCACCTAACCTAAACTAGATCTATAAACTTCCAATTGGTATTAGAATAAAAAAAAACCTTTAAAAATCTCAAAATTTTCCAATCCTACTAGATGCAGTCAAGTAATAACAAAAGGGTTGGATTTTATATTAATAATCTACCCTATTTTGATGGCCATAACTATCCTCACTAGAAGGCTCCTATGAAGTTTTTCTTGAAAATGCAAGTAGAGCGAGTTTGGAATTCAATGAAATTTGGATGAGGATTGCCATTAAAATTGGATAGAATTGGAAGATCTACTAGAAAAATCAAGCTTAAACAAGAATGGGACATACTAGACAATAAAGACGGTGAAGCAAATTCTCAGGCTCCCAACAACATTTTTCATGGGGTTAGTCTTAACAAATTTCACAAGATAGTCACCCTTAGAACAAACATATCTATTGTCATGGTTTATGATATTCTTTTTAAAGTTGTAGGGGTTATTTGGTGGTAAGGGCAAATTAACTAGACAAGTTACCCTTAGAACCATTATGAACACTATGATTCTTATGATCTTAGAGATTTTACTAGATTCCTTTGGGATGGGTAAGAGGATTCTCAAAGATTAGAAGGGTGTTCATGTGGTAGTTAAGGTTTTTTAGGCTCTTCTACCAAGAAAAAGAACAACAATCCAAATAAGGAAAGTTCAAGAAAGAAAATAAGAAAGCAAGCTCAAGGGTAATGATTCCTTTGTAACCCTTTGGGATACTAAAAAGGAATGTTTGGTTTACCTAAAGAAAAAAAAATACACATCGTGTTCTTGTTGTTGAATATGTAGTGGTGGATTTCACCAATTGTGGTGGATAGATTCCATGACCACTATCTATAGTCCTTTATAAAGTTTTCAACAAGTGAGAAAGTTACATGATAGGATTGTACTTGTCTTAGCTTCATTTACAAGGTTAACTATGTAGGTTAACTATTGTACTCAAACACCCATTTTTTCGGTTTAAAAATGAATAAAATTGTTAAATTATTGGAGGCTCAGAGATAATTAAGGTATAATGGAAGACAACAAAGATGCTCAAGGCTAACTAGTTAAGGTGGTGGAGTATAGGTACTGCATACATGTAGATATGTCCTCAAAGAGGCCTGTATTTTGACTTTGATTGAAAATGGTGTCTCTATTGCATGACTAGAGAGGCCTTACTTTGCAGCTAACCCATGTTTCCTTCCTTCCCTCCTTTTCATACCTGCGATCTCGTTAGATTAAACTAATGTTTTCTACTATGGTGGATAACTATTGTTTTCTCTCATTATTAGGGTGGGTAAGAGTTTTTTTTCCTTCAATTACTTACTTTTATAGATGTAGACTCTAGTTATCGTTAAATCTGAATGGGAGGCATGGCTTCATTTTGCCCTTCTTCTATAAATAGAGATAAAGAATAACATCATTATATCAATTCCATTATTATTCACAAAAGGTAAAAAAAACAAAAGAAGGATTTTAAAGGTTATGTTAGTTGTATTAGTCGAGATGAGGAATATTGCCCTTCTTCAACCTCGGGCTGGTAGTGATGATACAACCATCAACTACTTCTTCTAGGTAAAAATTTTGAATATTGTTTTGATTTAACACTGATGTTGTTTTGTATTTTAACTATTTGTTTGTTACATTGAAGGCGGAGTGTGAACAATACGATCGGGTTTCCCTGGATGAAGTTTGTGTTTCTTTGGGATTCAAAGAAAAGCCCACTACAGGGAGCAGGAGAAGGAATTACAAGACTATATCTCTTAGAGTGGGCTATATTACTTAAGCTTATGTTGTTTTCTTTGCTATTACCACTGTTTTATTTTTTTTCATCATTCGTCTGCCTATGATTTCTGTTCTTTTTTCTGCGGTTGATGGATGTGACAGACAAGGTGTCATCTCACCGATCCCAGGAGATAGGAATCCACTAAGCGAGCATCACTGTAGAGAGGTGGGACTGATGTTGTTTAATTGCGATAGCTTATCTCTGTGACCTATTCGTGCAACGGTGGATGGCTAGTGGTGACGGTATACCATTGTCACCATAATTTAATCATTTTTCTTCTTATTAATTTGAGGTCAAGTCACTAATGTTTTTTTTTTTTTGTTTTTTTTTTTTTTGCACATTTGGCCAAGAGATCCATGTTGATTTTGTTGGTTGAGAGAACAGGAATGTGATTCATGGAAAGGAGGTCAAAATCATGAACCTGAAAGCTAAATTTGTGCCTGGGGGCTAAGATTGTTCATTTTGGATCTATCCTTTATGGTTGTTATTTGGATCTTCTTTTAGACATTTTGGATGTTTGGGATATTTTGGATGTCTAGTTAGGATGTGTATGCGTGGATGTTATTATGGATATTTGGATGGTTATGTGTGGATGCTATAGATGTTTGGATGTTTATGTGTGGATGTTTTATGACACTGATAGTGTAAAAATATGAATGAAAAAAAAAAAAAGTTTGATAACATTTTGCAAATTTTTTTAATAACACAAACAACGTAATTTTTTTTTTTTTTTTTTTTATGTTTTTTTTTACACCTTTTACTATTAAGTTAATAAAAGCTAGCCATTACAAGCATATCTATAACCATGTGACCAACATGTAGATTTTAAAATTCAATTTATTTTACAATGGGCATTAAAATAACATTTTAAGGAAATAATATAATAGTAAATATTGTCAATATTAACATTAGCAATCAAGACAGAAAACTCAAACACCCATTTTTTCGATTTAAAAATGAATAAAATTGTTAAATTATTGGAAGCTCAGAGATAATTAAGGCATAATAGAAGATAGCAAAGATGCTCAAGGCTAATTAGCTAAGGTGGTGGAAGATAGGTACTGCATAGTTGTAGATATGTCCTCAGAAGGCTTGAATTTTGACTTTGATTGAAAATGGTGTCTCTATTGCGTGAGCAGAGAAGCCTAGCTCTGCAACCAACCCCTGTTTCATTCATTCCCTCCATTTCATCCCTACTATCTTATTGGACAAAACCAATGTTTTCTACTATGGTGGATAACCATTGTTTTCTCTCATTATTAAGGTGGGTAAGAGTTCTTTTCCTTCAATTACTTACTTCTACAGATGCAGACACTCATTATCGTTCAAGCTGAATGGGAAGCATGACTTCATTTTGTCATTCTCCTATAAATAGAGATGATGAATAACCTCATTGTATCAATTCCATTGTTATTCACAAAAGGTAAAACAAAGAAAAGAAATATGTCAAAGGTTATGTTGGTTATATCATCCGAGATGAGGAATATTGCCCTTCTTCAACCTTGGGCTGGTAGGGATGATACAACCATCAACTACTTTTTCCAAAAAAAAAATTTAAGTATTGTTTTGATTTAACACTAATGTTGTTCTGTGTTTTAACTATTTATTTGTTACATTGAAGGTAGAATGTGAACAGCGTGGTTGGGTTTTCTTGGAGGAAGTTGTGTTTTTTTGGGAGTCAAAGAAAAGCCCATTGCATGGAACAGGAAAATGAATTATAACAATGCATCTCTTAGAATGGGTTATATTACTTAAGCTTTTGTTGTTTTCTTTGTTATTGCCACTGTGTTTTTTTTTTTTCCTTATTCGTTTTCCCATGATTTTTGTTCATTTTTTTGTAGTGTAATGGATGTGACAGATGAGGTGTCCTCTCACTGATCCCAGGCCATGGAAATCCACTGAGCAAGCATCATTGTAGAGAAGTGGGACTGATGTTGTTTAGTTGCGATGGGCTTATCCCTATGACCTATTCGTTCAACGGTGGATGGCTAGCAATGACGGTATACTATTGTCACAATATTTTTATCATTTTTCTTGTTATTAATTTGAGCTCAAGTCACTAAGGGTTGTTCTATTTTTTTTTTTCAAACATCCATGTTGATCTTGTCGGTCGAGAGTACAAGAACGTGATTGATGGAGAGAAGGTCACAATCACGAACCTGGAAGCTAAATTTGTGCCAAGGGGCTGAGAATATTCCTTTTGGAACTATTATCCTTTATGGTTGTTATTTGGATATTCTTTTAGACATTTTAGATGTTTAGGATATTTTGAATGTCTTATTAGGATGTTTATGTGTGGATGTTATTATGGATATTCAAATGTTTATGTGTAGATGCTATAGATGTTTGGATGTTTATGACATTGACAGTGTAAAATATGATTGAAAAAAAAAATGATAACATTTTGCAAATTTGTTGAAGACACTAACAATGTAATTTTTTGTTTTTTTGTTTTTTTATACCTTTTGCGATTATGTTAATAAAAACTGACCATTGCAAGTATATCTATAACCATGTGACCAACATGTAGATTTTAAAATTTCAATTTATTTTACAATGGGCATTAATGTAACATTTTAAGGAAATAATATAATAGTAAATATTGTCAATATTAGCATTAGCAATCATGACAGAAAACTCAAACACTCATTTTTTTGGTTTAAAAATGAATAGAATTGTTAAATTATTGGAATCTCAAAGATAATTAAGGTATAATAGAAGATAACAAAGATGCTCAAGGCTAACTGGCCAAGGTGGTGGAATATAAGTCCTACATACGTGTAGATATGCCCTTAAAGAGGCCTGTCTTTTGACTTTGATTGAAAATGGTGTCTCTGTTGCGTGAGCAGAGAGGCCTGACTCTGCAACCAACCCCCGTTTCCTTCCTTCTCTCTCTTTCATCCGTTCAATCTCGTTGGACGAAACCAATGTTTTCTACTATGGTGGATAACCATTGTTTTCTCTCATTATTAAGATGGGTAAGAATTTTTTTCCTTCAATTACTTACTTCTACATATACAGACTTTGGTTATCGTTCAAGCCAAATAGAAGGCATGACTTCATTTTGCCCTTCTCCTATAAATAGAGATGAGAAATAGCCTCATTGTATCAATTCCACTGTTATTCATAAAAGGGAAAACAAAGAAAAGAAATATGCCAAAGGTTATGTTGGTTGTATCAGCCGATATGAGGAATATTGCCCTTCTTCAACCTCGGGCTAGTAATGATGATACAACCATCAACTATTTCTTCCAAATAAAAATTTTGAGTATTGTTTTGATTTAACACTGATGTTGTTTTGTATTTTAACTATTTGTTTGTTACATTGAAAGTGGAGTGTAAACAGTGTGGTTGGGTTTCCATGGAGGAAGTTTGTGTTTCTTTGAGAGTCAAAGAAAAGCGCATAGCAAGAAGTAGGATAAGGAATTATAACAATGCATCTCTTAGAGTGGGTTATATTACTTAAGCTTCTGTTGTTTCCTTTGCTATTGCCACTGTTTTTTTTTTTTTCTCATTTGTCATCCCATGATTTTTCTTTTCTTTTTTTTATTTGCGGTTGATGGATGTGACAGACGAGGTGTCATCTCACTGATCCTAGGCCATGAAAATCCAATGAGAGAGTATCACTGTAGAGAGGTGTGACTAATGTTGTTTAATTGCGATGGGCTAACCCTGTGACGTATTTGCTCAACGGTGGATGGCTAGTAATGACGGTATACCATTGTCACCATTATTTTATCATTTTTCTTGTTATTAATTTGAGCTCAAGTCACTAGTGGTTTTTCTTCTTCTTCTTTTTTCAGACATCTAGCGAAGAGATCCATGTTGATTTTGTCGGTCGAGAGTACAAGAATGTGATTAATGGAGAAAACGTTACAATCACGAACCTAGAAGCTAAATTTGTGCCTAGGGGCTGAGATTGTTCCTTTTGGATCTGTCCTTTATGGTTGTTATTTGAATTTTCTTTTAAGACATTTTGGATGTTTGGGATATTTTGGACGTCTTGTTAGGATGTTTATGTGTGGATGTTATTATGGATATTTGGATGTTTATGTGTGGATGCTATGGACATTTGGATGTTTATGACATTGACAGTGTAAAATATGATTGAAAAAAAAAAGTTTGATAACATTTTTCAAATTTTTTGAAGACACTAACAATGTAATTTTTTGTTTTTTTTTTTTTTTTTGTTTTGTTTTTATACCTTTTGCTATTAAGTTAATAAAATCTGACCTTTACAAGCATATCTATAACCATGTGACCAATATGTAGATTTTAAAATTTAAATTTATTTTACAATGGGCATTAAAATAACATTTTAAGGAAATAATATAATAGTAAATATTGTCAATATTAGCATTAGCAATCAAGACAGAAAACTCAAACACCCATTTTTTCGATTTAAAAATGAATAAAATAGTGAAATTATTGGAATCTCAAAGATAATTAAGGTATAATAGAAGATAACAAAGATGCTCAAGGCTAATTGGCTAAAGTGGTGGAATATAGGTACTGCATACATGTAGATATGTCCCCAGAAAGGCCTAGCTTTCGACTTTGATTGAAAAGAGTGTTTCTATTGCATGAGCAGAGAGGCCTGGCTCTGCAGCCAACTCTTATTTGTTTTTTTCCTTCCCTTTCATCCATGCGATCTTGTTGCACGAAACCAATGCTTTCTACTATGGTGGATAACCATTGTTTTCTCTCATTATTAGGTTGGGTAAGAGTTCATTTCCTTCAATTACTTCTACGAATGGAGACTCTAGTTATTGTTCAAGTGGAATGGAATACATGGCTTCATTTTGCCCTTCTCCTATAAATAGAGATGTGGAATAGTCTCATTGTATCAATTCCACTATTATTCACAAAAGGTAAAACAAAAAAAAGAAAGATGTCAAATGTTAGGTTGGTTATATCAGCCGATATGAGGAATATTGTTGTTCTTCAACCTTGGCCTAGTAGTGATGATACAATTATCAACTACTTCTTCCAAATAAAAATTTTGAGTATTATTTTCATTTAACACTGACATTGTTTTGTATTTTAATTATTTGTTTGTTACATTAAAGGTGGAGTGTGAACAGTGTGGTTGGGTTTCCGTCAAGGAAGTTTGTGTTTCTTTGGGAGTCGAAGAAAAGCGCACTACAGGAAGCAAAAGAAGGAATTATAACAACGCATTTCTTAGAGTGGGTTATATTACTTACGTTTTTGTTGTTTTCTTTGTTATTGCCACTAATTTTTTTCTTATTTTTCTGCTCATGATTTCTGTTCTTTTTTTTGCAGTTGATAGATGTGACAGACGAAGTGTCATCTCACTAATCCCAAGCCATGGAAATCTACTGAGAGAGCATCACTTTAAAGAGGTGGGACTGATGTTGTTTAATTGCAATGGGCTTATCCCTATGACCTATATGTTCAACGGTGGATGGCTAGCAGTGACGGTATACCATTGTCACCATAATTTTATCATTTTTCTTATTATTAATTTGAGCTCAAGTAACTAGTAGTTTTTTTTTTTTTCTTTTAACATTTGGCCAAGAGATCCATGTTGATCTTGTTGGTTAAGAGTACAAGAACATGATTGATGAAAAGGTCACAATCACAAACCAGGAAGCTAAATTTGTGCCCAGGGGTTGAGATTGTTCTTTTTGGATTTATCCTTTATGGTTGTTATTTGGATCTTCTTTTAGACATTTTGGATGCTTGGGATATTATGGATGTCTTGTTAGGATGTTTATGTGTGGATGTTATTATGGATATTTGGATGTTAATGTGTGGATGTTTATGACACTGACAATGTAAAATATGATTGAAAAAAAAAAGTTTCATAACATTTTGCAAATTTTCTGATGACACTAACAATGTAATTTTTTTTTTTTTTTATACCTTTTGCTATTAAATTAGTAAAAGTTGGTCATTGCAAACATATCTATAACCATGTGACCAACATGTAGATATTAAAATTTCAATTTATTTTACAATGGGCATTAAAATAACATTTTAAGGAAATAATATAATAGTAAATATTGTCAATATTAGCATTAGCAATCAAGACAGAAAACTCAAACACCCATTTTTTCGGTTTAAAAATGAATAAAAATGTTAAATTATTGGAAGCTCAGAGATAATTAAGGTATAATGGAAAACAACAAAGATGCTCAAGGCTAACTAGTTAAGGTGGTGGAGTATAGGTACTGCATACATGTAGATATGTCCTCAGAGAGGCCTAACTTTTGACTATGATTGAAAAGGGTGTCTCTATTGCGTGAGTAGAAAGGCCTAGCTCTGCAACCAACCCTTGTTTCCTTCATTCTCTTCCTTTCATCTATGCGATCTCATTGGACGAAATCAACGCTTTTTGCTATGGTGGATAGTCATTGTTTTATCTCATTATTAGGGTGGGTAAGAGTTTTTTTCCTTAAATTACTTATTTTTATAGATGTAGACTCTTGTTATCGTTTAAGATGAATGGGAGGCATGGTTTCATTTTGCCCTTGTAGACCCTCAATTTTGTCTCTATAGCACATAACTTTAAATGGTCTTTCAATACTCCACAGTAGTTCTTTTGTGGCCCATTACTACTCGTACAGCTTACCTTTTTCTAAGTCACCTCGGAGACTTTGGTTGAGGGATTATCTGACCCCCTTATTGTGACCCTTGACAGCCCTAATTTAGACTTAGACTTTTCATTCCTTTTAGGATAGCTTTCAGGCCCACAAAGCACCTCCCTAGGCCCACTTAGATTCACCTGGACCCGCTTAGACTCACCTAGGCACCTTCTAGCCTACACACACTCACCTTAGGTCCACTTAGGCATCCGAGCCCACCTATGTCACCTTTTCGGTAATTCCTACATGACTTACATAATTTGCATGATTTGCATTTTTTAACGCTTGCGTGTACTTGATTTCTTATTTATTTATTTATTTATTATTTAGTTATTTGTTTTTTATTTATTTATTTATTTTATAGAATATTGCATGAGATTGATGTTATTAATTGCGTAAACTAATATCTTAATTTATTTATTTATTTATTTATTTATTTTTTGTGCACCCATGATAGACATAATGTTTTTAATTGCATAATTTTAATTAGTTTTAATTTTCAATTTCATTACCTTTACTGATTTTAATTCTTATTTTATTTTGGCATGAGATTTGAATGCACACATTGGATAAGATCCTTGATGTACACGACTGCATATATGTGGGGATATTCTATGCAACATGGAATAGGAGAATATAGGATTCTGGAGAAGCTGCCACGCACCATAAGATGCATCATCGAGGGCCACTTTGGGAACCCACCATCAGCATCCCCACTCCAAGAACACGCCATTATCTCCATTGGCACACCGAAAATCTGCATCAACTCCTTTGACTCGCCAAAGTGGGTATCATTCAGAGGAACGCATCATCAGCAGAGTCTAGATTAGTGCACAATCAGCAACACCACGACTGGTGGGGCACATCACCATGAGCATCTAGACGGTTTTGAGGCATCACTAGCTTAATCATCTCCAACGGCGACCAGCACCGCACATCCCTCTCGTTTTCTCTTTCCGCGATCTCATCGGAGCTCTCCTCGTGTTTATCAGAGCAAGATGTGCATTCAATTGCAGGAGCCTATGGAATCTCTCTGATTGTCACGTTCTTATATGCAAGCTGCATTGCAATGCCCTAGATCCTTCCAAGAAGAAGTTATTTGAACTTCATGAAATTTTTAAGAGCTTGTCCAGTGTAGCAATCAAGGGACCTAAAAGCAATGGAGCTTGATGTGGACCGCTTTATTAAGGACATGGAATCGGTAATGAGGCGTCCAGTTCACGAAGATGTCACAGTTGACGTTGACTCTGAAGAAGGCTCGTCATCTGACATGGATTTTGATGAATCTGAAGATGACAACAATGTAATAGAACCATATGGGGATAAGAGGTGTGCGAAGGCTTGGTGCTGCTACAGTGGACATGCACCATGATGCTCTTGGGATTGTAGAAGTGTATTCGGAATAAAACCATGGGATTGACGCCGCCAAGGATGATGCACAGTCCATGCATGAGGAGAAGTGGACATGTAGTCCACCATTAGTGCACAATACGCATATAGTGGGCTGTGAGGAGATTCTTTTTTGTTTTTTTTAGAAAGAAAAGTCAACATGGTAAGGATTTGATTACTTACCAAGGAGGACATACGGCTGCATCCTATGGAAACCTCTAAGTGAGTCATATACTTCCTATATCACGTGCATCTTTGAAAAGGAAATAAAATATTCGAGTGGCTGCCATATAAATAAGACGGGATTTTTCGGCAAAAGAAAGGGAAGAAAGGCAATTTTTTGGCAGAGAAAGATCCAAACAGAGAGGGATTTTTCTTTGGCAAAGAGAGGGACACAGGGAGGACATTCTTTTCTTTGATAGGGAGATCAAGACATTGGAGGGCACACAAGGAATTTTAGGACCAGTGGGAGACTTCAGACCGGCATCGAATTGCCACTTTGATTGGCATCAAGAGGGGATTTGGATTTTTCTATAACACAGGTTAGTTTTCAATTGAGCATTTTTTTTAGTTCTTTGGTTAATTTGATTCTTAGTGATAAATTTCCTAAATCTCAATTCGTATAATTTCTATTTATCTCTTAGATTACATGTTTTTTTATCGTTTTGGTTCATTAGTTTAAATAGTTGTAAGAATTTATATTTTTTAGTTCTACATTAGTTTATCTTTAATCTACCTGTTAGTTTAAGCCTGTTCGTGATTTTAATTCTTTAACTTAATTAATCTTGTTAGACAAAGCACGTATTTTTAACTTTGATTTAATTTAGTTGCAATTTATGATTTAATTTAAATGAGTTAGTAATTTTAATTCCTTAGTTTAAATAATTTGTGAAGTAAAGTTTATTTTTTTAATTCTGGATTAACTTAATTTTAGTTTAGGATTTAATTTGAATGTGTTAGTGACTTTTATTCCTGAGTTTAAGTAATTTGTGAAGTAAAGTTTATTTTTTTAATTCCGGATTAACTTAATTTTAGTTTATGATTTAATTTGAATATGTTAGTGACTTTAATTTACTAGTTTAAATAACCTTGTGAGATAAAGTTTATATTTTTAATTCCGCATTAGTCTAGTTTTAGTTTATGTTTTAGTTTGAATGTATTAGAAATTTGAATTCATTAGTTAAATACTTTTATTGATAAAATTCATGTTCCTGATCTTGTTTTAGTTTAATTGCAATTTATTTGTTTGGTTTGCATTTTTTTACAATGATCTTAGTTCATTAATTTAACCAATTCTATTGATAAAGTTCATGTTTTTAACCTTGCTTTAGTTTTGTTTTACTTTATCCATTTAGTTTAGGTGTTTCTTTAGAATTTTAGTTTATCAATTTGGTTGATCCACGTAATTAATCTCATGTCTTTTAAAATTATTTATCCTTGTTTTGATTCATGTTATCTAGTTTAAGTGGTTTTAGAATTCTAGTTTATTAGTTTAATTGATCCTAGGTGATTGAATTCATGTTTCCAAATATTAATCTTATTTTTTTATTCATCTTTCAGTAAATGAGTTTTTAAAACTTGGGTTGTTTAAGTTGATTGGTTCCATGTTATTTTCATATTCTGAACTTGTTAATTCTATTTCTTGGTTGATCCACTTTTAGTTTGCATGTTTTTCAAGGCTTTAGATAACTTGTTTAATTGATCTTAAGTTGTATTATTTCTATCTTAAATATATAAATTTTCATTCTTGGATTGATCATAATTTAGTTCATATGTTTCTCTAAAATTTCAGTTAATTAGCTTAATTGGTCTTATGTTAGTTTTTTATTATTCTTCTATGTTCGATCCCCCATTTTTAACTCTTGATTAATATCTTCTAATTTTATTTGATCTAAAGTCATTTAGTTTATTGCTTTGATAGTTTTTTGTGAAGTTTAATTTTTAGAGGCCATTGGAAAATCATGAAGATTGGCTTCTACCCTCACCTTTATTAGTTTTGTTGATTATTGAGAAAATTTTACTTTATGATTTTGTTTTATTTTGGGTTGCCTATATTTGATCTTTGCGAATTATTTGTTTGTGAATAATGTCTTTCCTTTTAAAATAAAATACTTTTCTCAAAATATTCCTTATAAAAGCCTATTTCAAAAATTCATTTAGAGTCCTTAGAATCAAAAACCCCATTTTCTTAAAATAATATGCAACCATTTTTTTTTATCAGTTTGCATCTTTCTCGGTTTTTAATGAAAATTTTGGTTTTAAATCAAACACGAATCAAAGCTTATGGTCCCATATAAATGGGATAATTCTGGGCTAAATTCCTATATATTAATTGGGGGACTAGTGAAACCCCTACATAAAAAAAAAATAATAAAATAAAATAAAATAAAATAAAAAAATCTTTTTTAAAAATTCTTTTTTTTATTACCACCTTTGCTACTTATTGAAATCATGTTTATCTTTTTTTTAAGAATTCTATACAAGACATGTGTGATGACTGGTAATTTAGTGTACTTCGATCATTCTTTGTTATATTAATTAGATGTACACGTTAGGATTTCTTGCTCTATTATTTATTATCTAACCTCTCTCTGTCCTGCGAAAGCACGCTATGAGTTATATATGCTATCCAGGTACGTTCCCTAATACCCACTTTTTAAACCCTGTGAATATGATTATCATTGCGTACTATGCCCATGCTTACTATCCTATTTGATTGCCTTGATATATATTTGATGCTTGTTTGATTATTTTTGACAAAAACACATGTTGTGTGATATATCTCTATACTAACTTTTATGTTTCATGATAGCGCTTGAGAAGCCGTTCAGGTACACACTTTGACTCTCTCCTATGATCGGACTTTCTTGCTTGACATACTATTTTTCGAAAACACCTAGCTTACCTAGGTATCCATGATCAACCATTTAATTGTCACGTTTCCCTCAACTTAGTCAGTAGAGACCTTTATAGGGCTTAGAGGGGTGCTACCTTTTAGAGGTACCTTCCCAATAGGTAACCTAATCCCCGGACCTAGACTCGGGTTTTTCAAAGACATGCTTTTTCCAAAAATTATGGAGTCACATTTTAGGGTTTTTCTTTCTTGTTTTATTTTCCCTTTAAAATAAAAATAAAATAAGTGGCGACTCTGACTTTTTCCAAAATTAATTTTTCACAAATAAAAGCGAGTCTTGTCAATCAAGTGGAGACGCACGTGAAAAATGCGGGTCCACAGCCCTTCTACTACAAATAGAGATGAGGAATAGCTTCATTGTATCAATTCCACTATTATTCACAAAATGTAAAACAAAAAAAACAAATATGTCAAATGTTATGTTGGTTGTATCAGCTGAGATGAGGAATATTGCCCTTCTTCAACCTTGGGCTAGTAGGAATGATACAACCATCAACTACTTTTTGCAAAAAAAAAAAAAAAAATTGAGTATTGTTTTGATTTTACACTGATGTTGTTCCATGTTTTAACTATTTGTTTGTTACATTGAAAGTAGAGTGTGAACAGTGTGGTTGGATTTTCCTACAAGAAGTTTGTGTTTTTTTGGGAGTCAAAGAAAAAGCCCACTGCATGGAACAAGAGAAGGAATTATAACAATGCATCTCTTAAAATGGGTTATATTACTTAAGCTTCTGTTGTTTTCTTTGCTATTGCCACTATTTTTTTTTTTCTCATTCGTTTTCCTATAATTTCTAGACTCTTTTTTTTTTTTTTTTTTGCAGTTGATGGATGTGACAGACGAGGTGTCATCTCACTGATCTCAGGCCATGGAAATCCTCTGAGCAAGCATCACTATAGAAAGGTGGGACTAATGTTGTTTAATTGCGATGGACTTATCTTTGTGACCTATTCGTTCAACGGTGGATGGCTAGCGGTGATGGTATACCATTATCACCATAATTTTATTGTTTTTCTTGTTATTAATTTGAACTTAAGTCACTAGTGGTTTTTCTTTCTTTCTTTTTTCTTCAAACATCTAGCCACGAGATCCATGTTGATCTTGTTGCTCAAGAGTATAGGAACGTGATTGATGGAGAGGAGGTTACAATCACAAACCTAGAAGCTAAATTTGTGCCCAAGGGCTAAGATTGTTCATTTTTTTGTCCTTTATGATTGTTATTTGGATCTAGACATTTTGGATGCTTGGGATATTTTGGATGTCTTATCAGGATGTTTATGTGTGGATGTTATTATGGATATTTGGATGTTTATATGTGAATGCTATGAATGTTTGGATGTTTATGTATGGATATTTATGACATTGCTAGTGTAAAATATGATTGAAAAAAGAAATTGATAACATTTTGCAAATTTTCTGATGACACTAACAATATAATTTTTTGTCTTTTTATCTTATACCTTTTGCTATTAAATTAATAAAAGCTGGTCATTGCAAGCATATCTATAACCATGTGACCAACATGTAGATTTTAAAATTGCAATTTATTTTACAATGGGCATTAAAATAATATTTTAAGGAAATAATATAATAGTAAATATTGTCAATATTAGCATTAGCAATCAAGATAGAAAACTTAAACACCCATTTTTTTCGGTTTAAAAATGAATAAAATTGTTAAATTATTGGAAGCTTAGAGATAATTAAGGTATAATAAAAGATAACAAAGATGCTTAAGGCTAACTAGTTAAGGTGGTGGAGTATAGGTACTGCATACATGTAGATATGTCCTCAGAGAGGCCTGACTTTTGACTTTGATTGAAAAGAATGTCTCTATTGCGTGAGTAGAAAGGCCTGACTCTGCAACCAACCCTTGTTTCCTACCTTCTCTTCCTTTCATCCGTGCGATCTTGTTGAACGAAACCAATGCTTTCTGCTATGGTGGAGAACCATTGTTTTCTCTCATTATTAAGGTGGGTAAGAGTTCATTCTCTTCAATTACTTACTTCTACAAATGTTGACTCTAGTTATCGTTCAAGATGAATGAGAGGCATGACTTCATTTTGCCCTTCTCCTATAAATAGAGATGAAGAATAGCCTCATTGTATCAATTCCATTGTTATTCACAAAAGGTAAAACAAAGAATAGAAATATGTCAAAGGTTATGTTGGTTGTATCAGCCGAGATGAGGAATATTGCCCTTCTTCAACCTCGGGCTAGTAGTTATGATACAACCATTAACTACTTCTTCCAAATAAAAATTTTGAGTATTGTTTTGATTTAACATTGATGTTGTTCTGTATTTTAACTATTTGTTTGTTACATTGAAGGTGGAGTGTGAATAGTGTGGTTGGGTTTCCCTGGAGAAAGTTTGTGTTTCTTTGAGAGTCAAAGAAAAGCCCATTGCAAGGAATAAGAGAAGGAATTATAATTATGCATCTCTTAGAGTGGGTTATATTACTTAAGCTTCTATTGTTTTCTTTGCTATTGCCATTGGTTTTTTTTTTTTCCTCATTCATTTTCCTATGATTTCTGTTCTTGTTTTTGTAGTGTGATGGATGTGACAGACGAGGAGTCATCTCATTGATCTCAGGTCATGGAAATCCACTGAGAGAGCATCACTGTAGAGAGGTGGGACTAATGTCGTTTAATTCCGATGGGCTTATCCTTGTGACTTATTCGTTCAACGGTGGATGGCTACCGGTGACGGTATACCATCGTCACCATAATTTTATTATTTTTCTTGTTATTAATTTGAGTTCAAGTCACTAATCATGTTTCTATTTTTTTTTTTTTTTTCAGACATCTAGTCAAGAGATCCATGTTGATCTTGTTGGTCGAGAGTACAGGAACGTAATTGATGAAAATGAGGCCACAATCACGAACCTGGAAGCTAAATTTGTGCCCAAGGGCTAAGATTGTTTCTTTTGGATCTATCCTTTATGGTTGTTATTTAGATCTTCTTTTAGACATTTTGGATGCTTGGGATATTTTGGATGTCTTGCTAGGATGGTTATGTGTGGATGTTATTATGGATATTTGGATGTTTATGTGTGGATGTTTGGATGTTTATGTGTGGATGTTTATGACACTGACAGTGTAAAATATGATTGAAAAAAAACAATGTTTGATAACATTTTGCAAATTTTCTAATGACACTAACAATATAAGTTTTTTTTTATAACTTTTGTTATTAAATTAATAGTCTTAATAAAATAAGATTGAAGTGTGATAAAATTCTACCAAAATTCATGTAACTTCTTTAACATTTTTAGTTTATAGAAAAAATAGTTATTGAGCATGATTCAACAAGTAACATATTTAAAATCAAACAAATATCTTATAGTTCCATGACAAAGCCTGCATAGTGAGTCTCGAAAAGAAAAATCATAAATGTCTAAAATCAGTTTTCAGAAGTCTAGTTTATAGAAAAAAATGCCCAAGGAAATTAAAGATATTATTTAATAATTCGATTTTATGAACCAAGTTCGAAACAGTGCAAGAACTAAGCATGTTGAAAGCATAACTTTTATCCCTTATTTGAAAAATTATTTATGACTCAAACAAGATCCTACTGACATATTTAAGAAGTTTAGAGCAATATCAAAGCATTGGAATAATTTTGGGGAGCTATGAGTGATTGGATTGTAATTTACAAATTCAAAGGTGCAAAGGACATTTAAGAATGCCAATAGAAAACTAATTTTGGGAAAAACTTTGTATGTAGTGATTTACTAAATCCCTTTCTAATATCTATGAATTCATCCATAATTCCTTACCTCAAATGACCATTATAAGCTCAACAAGGCTAAGAGTGACTCCATTAATCGAAGTTATGGAATTAATTAGTGTATATTCAAAATCAAAATTCATTTTAAAAACCTTTTCAAATATGCATACCGAAAATAACGTAGCCTAGCTTTTTGAAAATTAATTTGCATGCCTAATGACTTAAGATTAATTTTAAAATAAAGTTAGAAGATTGATTAGACTATGAGAAAGGTTGAAAACAATTTTTTTTAAAAAATCTTAAAATACATAAAATTTCAAACACATCTCATCAAAGAAAAGTGTAAGTGTATATACATGAATTCTTTAGTGTACCAAGATGAAACTCAAGTGGCCTAAATATGAAAATAAGACATAGCTGCATTTAAGACTAATTGTGTCTTAATTTAGGTTTTAAATTATGATTAAAAAAAAGTATCCTAAGTGTGTGCCTAATCAAGCCTAAACATGTGATCATCCATTGTTGTCAAATGTGTGTGAATTGTGATAAGTCAAAAGCGTATATTAACCGAAAACATAAAATTAAGGAGACATGAATTCAAATTAATATATTCATTTAAACCAATTATCATACAATCATCCAATGACTTATTTAGGCAAAAGAATGTGTTGAAAAAAAATTACCCTAATCACAATCTTAACTCATCAAACAACCAATATTCTATCAAACAATTCCCTAAATGTCAATTCTAATAACATTCATGTGTGGTCGGGTTCATCCACACCTAAACCATATTCAATATATCAAAATAAATCATGCAATTGAGGAAAAATTAGGAAAAGGAAAGCAAGATAATATAAAAGATAAAAATCAAAGATAGAAAATTCAATAACTTACCTAAGGATCTTCCAAAATTCGACAATGTGTTGGTGTTCTTTCAAGCCATGCTCAGCTCATCTTCATTATGCAGCCAATTTTATCGCTTTTTATTCACTGATTTTCAGCCAAAAGTTTCCCACATGACCACCGAAATCCACCATTTCTCCATGGGAATTCAGCCATTAAAATTCTATTAGCCAAATTATAATGCCCCAAACCCAAATTAGGGGTAAAATCGTAATTTAAAAATTATTAATTAATTAAAGTAATTTAATAAGAGTAAAAATGTCTTTTTGTATTTAAAATCCTTAGATATAAATTAGATTTTTCATATCTTCTCTATTCATAAAACTCTTTTACATAAAGATCAGAAATATCAAAAAGCATAGGGCTGAAGATTTTGAGGTTTAGGGTTCGAAGATCAATTTTTCAGGTAAGATTTTAATCCTTAAATTAATATTTTATATTTGTTAATTAGTTTTAAAAACTATAGATATTATTTGGAAGATCTCAATCTAGATTAGGGTTTGTTAAATTAATTTTTAGATCAAAAGATTAGAAATTTATGAATGTGGATTAATTTGTGATGAAAATAGGAAAATTTGGAAATTTTCAATTAAATAGAAAACAAAATCAATGAAAAATCAATGGAAGAGAAGAAATTTTAGATTTAGAAAATAAATAAATAAATCGTTTGTGTAGGCTTTAGATTTGGAAAAAAAAACGTGTAGATATATGAACTGTGTGAAAAATAAAAATATAAGATTTAAATAACATAAAAAAAATTGGAGTACACGTGTGTTGCTAAGGTGTTGACTTAGGCATTGGAAAAGATTGTATATGTAAATATATTATTATAATAATAAATAATGAGAAGAAACATGAGGCTTACTGTTTTATTCTTAGGGCTTTGTGCGTGTGATGAAGATAGGATGATAATGGGTTGGTTATGCATTGAATTTGAAAATTAATAAAAATTAAATATATTTAGTTTTAAGCTAACAAATGAAATATTAATAATAATAATAGTTTCTTGTATAGGTTTTAATTTAATTTAAGTATATAAAGAAATAAATAATGATGGTAAGATTAGGAAAGAAAATGAATTTTACAATAATTTGGAAACTCACTAAATTAATTTATTATTGTTTAGTAAGTTGAAAAATAATATTGGGTAGTAATAATATTAGCATGAGAAATTAATTACGATCCCTAATACTAAATAAAATATTTTTAGGATTTTCAAATTTATATATTTAGATAAATAATCAATAATCAATCTTGTGTATGATATTATGTTAGGTGAAGAGGAAATTTTTCAGAGTTAAATACTTCTATATTTTGAGTGCTTCTTCAAGGTAAGGGAAATTAATGCAAATTTTTATAAAAGAAAATAATTTTCTTTTTATATTGTATTTTGAAATGTGTAAAAATATTATTTTTATCTTTTCTCATGGATCAAATATGTGTTTTGTATGAAAAGTATATTTTAGAATTTTCTTTGTTTATGAAAAGTGAAAAATTGAGGAGATATGATATTTTGTTTTATAAGTTTGAATTAATGAAATAAAGTGTTTGACTCTGAATTATATGGCCCTAGACAACGGGTTATAATTGTTGATATTTTCAGCCCTAATCAACAGGTTATAATAGTTGATATTATATGGTCTTAGTCAACATGTTATAATAGTTGACCTTATGGCCCTAGTCAACGGGTTATAATTGTTGACATTTGGTTTTGTTCATCTTAACTAAAACAAATTTGAAACTAGTCACTCATTTATGAAGTCCCACCTAATTGGGCACTATTTATTATTTGATAACTAGAGTAAAGATATTTTGAATGAATTTATTTTGGTTTTGATGAGAAATTGTTTTGAATGGATATGAGAAAGTTTTGTCAAAAAGTTTGAATGTATTAGTATTTTGAACTCAAAAGTTTTTATGAAAATAAATATATGTTATATTTCTTATTTGCAAGCATGATTGAAAATATTTGATCCATGAAACTGCATTGATGTTCCTTATTGAGCTGTAAGTTCATGCCTCTTTTATTGATAATTTTTCAGATACTCTCAGTTCGAGCAAGGAATGATGGCTAGGTGGGGGAATTTTTCTTTGTTAGGGTTTTGGTTCAAACTTTATTTTGGATATTGTTTAGATTTTAAAATTTATTTCTCATTTAAATTATTTGAATTTGGAGTTATTTGGATAATAACACTCTAGTTGATGTGTTAGTTTTTTTTTTAAGTTGGTACTTAGAGATTTTAGAATTTTGTCCTACTATTCTGAACATAAATTTGGTAATTAATAAATTTTCAGTTACAATATGAATGTTTGTGTCGTTTCCACTTTTAGCCTTTGGGCTTGAGATCTGAAATGATCATCATACCCTTAGAGTGGGTTTTGGGGTGTGACACAAACACCTTTCTCTCACCATAAAATATTCAATCACCAAAGCACTAACTACTCTATTCATGGCCACATAACCAACAGCCACATTCATGCTCATGCAGTCACCAAAACACCATTCTTTTACCATAAAATTCAACCACAGAATTTTGCTTTTTCTATTGAAAATTTCAACTACAATGCCTTCATTATTTTTTTTCGAATTTCAAGCATTAAAATTCAGCCATAAACTCTTAAGCATTTTGTTTCTTCAATTCCATTAATCAACATGCAACTCTCCCACTAAAATTAAACAGCTGTCATTCTCCATCAACACGCACTATAAGAAGATAAGCTTTTTGTTGTGGCCACCAACCACAACGAAAAGGAAGATTAAGTGCGACTCTAGGATACATGTGTGAACAAAAGAGACTGCAACAAGGCGTAGTCATAAGGGGAATAGAGAAATGTTATAGCTGCGACCACATGTAAAAGCATGACTAAAATTATTGAAACTATAGTTGCCAAAAAATCGGGTAGAAGAAAAATCGATAAATATCGCAAAAAAAATTATTGATATATCAACGATATATCAGCTGAAGGCGATAAATCGTCAATTTTTCTAAATAATCTACTGATGTAGTAGAAAATCGCCAATATATCAACGATAAATCGCTAATTTTTTAAGAAAAATCAACATCCTTATTGAACGTGATATGATGGCTCAGATCACGTCGCAGTGCAACGGTCATGTTGCCAGTCCATTGGACGCTCCAAATTTAATCTAGGTTTGATTCAACGGTTGGGATGACATTCCAATGGTTATTTGATAATCCAACAGTCAGATTTCACTCAGATTTTATTCCAACATGCAAAAATGCTTTTCAACAATAAAATGATATTTCAACAATTATTTTGGCCAAAACTTTTCCTATAAATAGCTCATTTTGCATCCATTTGATCCACATTTCATTGCATTCTTCATTTGATCTCTCATTGCTCATAATTTTTCTAAGGTTGCTCATTTATTCAATTATTTTAAGATATGTTTGTTTGAAATTTTAATTAATTTTGTTTTCAATTGTAAATAATTAATATATTTTCAATTAATTAGTATATTTGCAATATGGATGATTTAATGTTACTTTTACATTCAATTGTAATTAATTGTATATTACCAATGAATTAACTTGGCTTAATTTGATCATTTAATTTAGATAATTATTTAATTTCATTTTCATATTCAATTATAGTGAGATTTAGATTTAGTAAATTAACTTAGCTAAATTATTTAATTAATTTAATTAATAATAATTAGTATATTTAGAATATTTTCATTTTAGAAGAGTACATATGAATATTTACCAATTTATAAACCGAAGTGGCTAAATAGCTCAGTTGTTTCTTTCCTCACCACCTTTTATGGCAAGTTCTCTTTTATTAAACAGAAAATATGTGCCACATCAGAAAATGACAAAGCAAATCTGATGGTGGGCCTTGGAGGGTTGTAGGGGTGCGTAACGTGGCCCAGTTAGGTTGTTGGTCAAACATGGGTTACCCTGTTCTGGAGAATTTGACTTGGAATTATGACTATAGAGATGATATTAAAGGTTCCTTATGGATGATTTCTATTTTTGTTTCGCCACGTGGTTAAAGTGTTTTTATTTTATATTAAAATTGTTTCGCCACGTGGTTAAGTGCCAGGGGTATATCTAAGGATGTGCCATTGATGTTACATGGGCATGAAACAAAATCAATGATGTGCCATTGATGTTATTTGACTGCCATGGAATACTCCCAGTCCAGTATTCCTTCAGTGGGGATGGTCTGGATCACCGTATACCCCTATCAAACTGTTATCGTTATCTTCATTAACAAACCAAGTGAGACTGAGAGTGAGAGAGGAATTAAAAAGTGTCGCTTCAGCACAGTCATTCTCTCCTCCACGTTCTCTCACCGCCACCGCCAGCCCACCGAAACCCACACCTTCATCGCCGGAGATGGCCCCGCCGTGATCTCCCTTTCCCTCCACTAAAATAACATATTATTATTATTATTATGTTAGGCTCATTTTATTACTTAATGGAGAATAAGTGTTTTTAAAGCAAAATGGTGAAATTCTGTTTTTTTAAATAAGGATAAAATTTGAATTTTTTATTTTTAAAAATAAAATTATGGAAATCTTTCCTTTTCTAAAAAATGAATAAAAGACATTTTGTTACCAAAGTTAATATAAATTTGGTTCATAGAAATTTGAAAAAATATATATATAAAAGAAAAAAATAGGATAAAAACTAAAAAAATAATAATTAAAAGATTTAAATTTAATAAATAATTTGTATATGTTACTTGAAACTCAATTTTTTATAAAAAAGATAAAATAATTTTAAATTGTAAGAATTTTTAATTAATTTTAATTATATTTAATTTTTTTTACAATTTTATAATAAAATTAAATAAAAAAATTGTTTTTTAAATATTTTTTCTTGGCATTTTTCTTAAATAAAACATACTATTAAAAATTACGAAATTGTAATTTTTAATATTTTTCCCTGGTATTTTTTATTTTGTATAAAATCAAAATTTGTTTGAATATATTCTAACTTTTTCAATTATTTTAAAGAATAAAATTCTATTTAGGAACTGAAATATAAAAACAACATTTTTGGAGCATATATACCAATTACTGACTTTGGAATTACGATAAAATTATTTTAGTAAATTACAAATTTTGATTCGATGTTTTTAAAGAGAAAAGAGTAACATGGGATGGAACAAAAATCATTGATTGTGAATGCCCCAAAAAGGAAAGTCTTAAAGCACGTTTGTGAACTTACATTAAAATTATTATTATTATTATTTAAAAGAATGATAATATTTTAAACTATTAATAAGGAATAATATTATTTTAAATTTTTAAATAAAATTTAATTTATTTAAAATATGGATATTATACTAAAACTGCTAACTGACTTAAGAAAGGGAGTTCACTATAGATTTTTTATAGGAGACAATCTTCCTTGAGTTTCAGCAATGGCGGAGGAGCAAATTGATCGAATATCGCAACTGTCAGATGACATATTGATAAGTATCTTGAGTTTACTTCCCACCAGGGACGTTGCTCGAACCAATTTGCTGTCAAAGGCATGGCGAAAGCTATCTGCTTTTTCCTCTCTCCCAGTTTTGATGTTCGAGTCTCCGGATTTTCTCGCTTCACCTCGCAAAGACACTGATGTCTCCTCCTTTATCAATGCCATCGATTCCTACCTAAAACTCCGTCAGAAAGACGCAAGTCTTGCGAAACTCCGGCTCTATCTGCATCTCAATGACGTCGAATCGCGTGCGCTGATAGACTCGTGGATCGACGCGGCACTTGAGAGGAAGGTGAAGGAGCTGGATCTATTTATGCTACCCAGGGGAAGGGCGAGAGGAAAGCCTTACAGCTTGCCGGCTAAAATTTTTGCTGCCAGAACAATTAATGTTCTCAGTTTACGGCGTGTCATATTGGAAATCTGTGGTGATATAGATCTTCCGGCGCTACGAAAGTTGTATTTAGGAGAAATCCTGTGTGATGAACAACCAATTCAGAAACTGATATCAAGTTGTATCAAGTTGCCCTTTGATCGATTGTTTGCACATCGAATCTTGCCACGGGTTGCAAAATGTTTCGGGGCTTGCTAATCTACGTAGGCTGGAAGTACTTTGGTGTTATGAATTGAAAAGGATTGAAATCAATGCGCCAAGCCTTCAATATCTCAGCTATCAACAAGGAAAATGCCCGTGTGACGTGGTCTTGAGGGCCTGTGAATTTCTCAGAGTTAACATTTTGGGACACAACCATAACAGAGGATTTGTTCAAAAATCTTGTCTCTGGACTTCCGAGTCTTGAGGGATTGGGGATAAGGCGCACTCAATTGCAAAGGATTGAGATTTCGCATCATCAGCTCAAGCGATTAGACCTAAGTCTAACTGAAAAGCAGAGCAAGGCGAAACTCAAGATTGATACCCCAAATCTCCAGTCATTCAAGTATGATGATACCCCAAATCTCCAGTCATTCAAGTATGATGGCCATAGAATGCCTTTAGCCTCTCTCATATCATCTATGAACACTTCATCTCTACAGGAAGCTGAGATTCATTTTCTCAGCTTTGATAATTATAGCCATCTCTTCATCCCTCAATTGAGAGAATTTTTTGAAAAATTAAAGCATTGTCAAGTTATAAAACTACTCATAAAATCCAAACGAGTAAATTTCCCTTCATCTCATCTCATCTCTCTCTCTCTTTTCTGTCAAAAATCTTTGTTATGAATCATTGCTTATTTCGGCTTGCTTGATTGAAGGAGCTCATTCTTCCCAGAAAGTTGAGGCCAATTTTATCTCCCCCTGTTTATGATATCAAGCATCTATACATAACAGTAAATTACCGCAGTAGATACCAGTACATCATATATCGCTTGCTTTGGATGTTTCACCCTCAAACTTTATCCATTTCACCAAGTTTTTAAAGGTAATAAATTTTCTTCCTTAATGTTAATTTAAGTTCGGCTCTATTTGAATTAATTTATATAGTAAGTTAAATAATTTTTTTAAGCATTCTGAAAATGATATCTTTAGAAACTTTTATTTAGCTTAAGACAGAGCTTTTGATTTCTTAGAAATCGATCCAAACAAGGGCCTTAGTCTAACTATGATGTTAAAATGTGATTACAATGTAGGTCCTGTATAACAAGTTTAGCAACAAAGAAGAGCACCCCAAGTATTGCACATCTTGTACCACCAAATGTTGGCGGCATTATTTGGAAGATGTTCAAATTGATGGTGATGAAAGCAAATCGGAAATTGACAGAATTACTACGATGCCAGAGTCATCTACATTTATGAATTGTGAAGTTAGGTTTAGATTAAAATGGAGATCTCAACTACTATAGAATATTAGACTTCTTTACACTCTTTATACAAATTGATGGGATTTGCATAGGACTTGATATTTGGTCAGCTCCTTATGAATGTCCCTATCATAAGGTTTATAAGCCTTCAAAATGCATGTGGAGGTTAAATTTTTTGACTTCCCATACTTTGTGGGAGCATTAGTTGCAGTGTTTGGCATGTCCTCTTTGATAAAATTTCACCTATCCCCGTATATTGTTGTGCAGAATGCCTCAATACCTCTAACCATGCTTCAGCATTGATTTCTTATTCTTCATTTGGTTTTTGGTTCCTTATAAATCATTTAGTGGTCAAGATATTTTGGGCACCCTTATGATAAAAAAGTTGCTCCATAAATTTGATAACTGATTTTTCTAATAAAATTTTTAGAAAAAATATTTTAATTAAAAAACACTTCTAATGAAAACATTCCTGAGATATCAAACATGATTATTTTTAAAGGATGTTTGAAGGATCTAACATAGTAGTTGGCCATTGCAAGCATGTTTATAACCACATGACCAACAAATGTACTTCCAAATTTTAAAATTTCAATTTACTTTACAATTGGCATTACATAACAAAACTGCAAAATAACCTTGTAAGGAAATATTAGCATTAACAATATAAACAGCCGAGGCACCCATATTTTCAGGCTAGCTCAAAGACAAGGTGGTGGAAAATAGGTAGGCAGATAGGCTATCAAGTTGGTAAGTGGGTGGATGGAAGTAAATTATAATAAGAATTGGTGTATATATAAGGATGAAAATATCGGTAATTATGGATATATCAGAAATATCTAAAAAATATTGATGGATATTTTTTCACAAATATTGGTAGAGCAAAAATTATTTAAAATTCGTAAAAATGTTTGAAAAAACTCTAAAAAAATAATAAAATAAATAAAATACACATTTTTAAAGTTATTTTATAATTGTAATTAATATAAACATGATCAAGAAAAAAAAACATCGATAAACAAAAATATATTGTTAGATGAAGGAAACTCATCTTATTGAAGATAATATTTATTTTAAAATATTTTTATTACAACATATTTTATTATATTTTAAATGAAAAATTAAATTAATTTATATAAAATATTTTATTTAAAATTTAATTTTTAAAATTTTATTAAAAATATGTAATAATAATTTTTTCTATTAACATTAATTTATTTAAATAATTAAAATTATTAATAATTTATCTTATCACATTAATTTTAATTTATTAAATATCACTGATAAAATTTGAAATTTTAATTCGGTAGTGATTTAATAAAAATAAAGATGGATAATTAATAATTATTTATATACAGAGAGGAATATTGTTCTCATGTTTGTTTGTTTTTTTTTTTTTGTTTTTTTTAAAACTCTACTAAAACTAAAAATCAAGAGGGCCACCCACTTCTCAGACTCGGGCATCAAGAAGCCCTGTTCTGAAGTTGCCATCCAGACGAGAGAATCCCTAAAAAGGCCCTATTTTCCTCTGCCACTCTCAATCCTCGCAGGTACTAATCTAATCATGTTATAATATTATGTTTTTTTGCAACCCCCGTTTGATTCCCAAGAAAATCCATCCCTCATTCGATTTCCGGGAAAATTCATCCTCGTTTGATTTCCGAGAAAATCCATGCAAAACCCCCAAGGAAAACCAAAAAAATTGCTTTTTTTTTCTCCCTGTGTTTTCTGGATCTGTTCTAGGGGTCTCTTTGCTTTTGTGCCGTTGGGTTTCAATTTCACGAACCCTAAATCCACGATTTTTGAGCCAGGCTGAAAAACACAACCTTTGCCTGCAAATCATGATCAGATTACCAAATAGCATCTTATGTTTTTTTATAAAAAAAAAAAAAAAATTGGACAGATTCTGTATCCTGTGCGCGGGCTGGACTGGTAGGAAATATCGGGAAAATTCCGGAAATTTTTCCCGAAAAATCGGTAAAAATACCTACGAAATATCGGCGATATTTTCCGAAAATTACCGAAATTTCTGTCGACCGATAATGAGTGACGAATATTGTATCGGAGCCGGCCGATAAGCGATATTTCGGGTCGCCGAAATTTTTCGACATTTTAATCCTTGCAGAATATATATTAGAGGTTGTCAATGTTCTGGGACTGGAAGAGTTGGCTGCTGTAAGCTTTTGATTTTTCCGATCTTATCACCAGGCTATGTCAATTGTCACTTCTGGGACTGGAAGAGTTGGTTGCTGTAAGCTTTTGATTTTTCCGATCTTATCACCAGGCTATGTCAATTGTCACGGTGCTGCTGCCATTGTGGATAAAAATAGTTTTCTGTCATTACTTCAGCTAAGTGGGTAAATGTAATTTTCTGGCATTATTTCTTGGTAGGTAAAAGTTGCTGTCTATCATTACTTCTACCCTGTTTTTTGGGTGCCGGTCAGCAACAGAACACTTGGCAAGGGAATCGAGCTGCATTGGATTTTTGACTTTGAACAACAGAGTTGATGAGAGGACTTCAAGCTGCATGCGGTAGTCGGTAAGGAGAAACTCACTCCTTTTGCCCTCCTCTCCTCCTATAAATAGAGGAGGGAGAGACCTCAATATTCCACAAGAAAGAAGGGTTGTGCTTCTTGTATAAGCTCATTTGCATAACGTTGCCCTCCTCAAACCGAGGATGGCACCGATGATGAGGAAATGAACTATTTCTTTAAGGTAAACATTCAATATTGTTCATCATTTGTTGTTTGATTTAACATTGATGTTGTTTTGTAGTTTAACATTTTAGTTTCTCTTACCTTGCTGTGAACAACGTGGATGGGTTTCTCAGAAGGAAGTATCAATATCGGAGTTCAAGAAAAAGCCCCAGGGGAAGCAGGAGAAAGAGTCATGTGAACATATCTCCTACGGTGGATTGTGAACATATCTCCTACGGTGGATAGTATAAGCGTCATCCTCTGCTCTTTCTGCTTCTATTATTGTTTGTTTCTTGGTTTTGCAGTGTTATAGGTGCCAGCGGCGGGGATTATCTCACTGATCCTGGACATAGACGTCCACTGAGGGGAGATGACTTTATAGACGTGCCATATGGTGTATGATTATGATGGAATCCTCTCAATGGCACGTCTGTAAAATCATCTTGCCTCAATGGGGCGTCCATGTCCTGGGATTAGTGAGATAGTCCCCTGCCTCTCGCACCCATCACACTGCAAAACCAAGAAACAAACAATAACACAAGCAATGCTGTCGTTGATGGGGAGTATATTGAAATCAACATGTGAGAAGCCAAGTTCGAACCCTACAATGGATGACAGAATGCTTGGTTTTTAGTTAGGCAGTTTATGTTGGTTTTTAGTTAACCAAGTCGTTTCTGTTTTTCCTTTTTGTTCTGTTTCCTTTTCATTTTCTCTTTGTTTGTAATCCCTTTTCTATTATAAGTATCAAACGTATCGATTCCTTATGACTGAAACTCGTCTTTCCAATCCAAGAGAGCCCTAGTGGAGTGAGCAGTAAAATAAAAACCAGGAAAATTTGTCCCCACTAAAAAAATACAAATTTAATTTTAAAAAATAAAAATAATGACAACTAAATATTATTATAAAAAAAAAAAATTCATCATTAATTAATTACTAATATTTTACACTATTTCAATATTCAATATTCTCGAGCCTGAATTTGTTTGGCCAAAATTGGTGCATGGGCCACCATTCACCCGCATATTTTGTGTGGGCAAACCACAATATAAAGATATTTTATTACTGGTACCGTTCTGGATCAACCTTTGAAACTGGGAAAACAAAATAAAACAAAATACAATATGGTCTCATAACCTTAAGGGTTACATTGTCATGATACCACTACTATGCTATTTATTTCTTTATGTAAACATTTTCATGTTAGCTAAAAAAAATTCCTCCCAAAATTTTTGTAATAATAAAAATGCAAATAATTTAAAGTAACAGAATATATATATTTTTTAAAACTTATAAAATAATAAGATATATAAATTTTAATATATATATATATATATGAATTAAATAACTTTCAACAAATAACTTCACATTTAAATATTACATATATTTTATTTAATAAAATGTTAAAATATTAATGTATCTATATCTTAATATGATAATGTTAAAAATACAAAAAAATAAATATTATTAATTTTTAATTTCTTTACATACTTAAAATTTTTTATAAATATTTTAAATTATAATAATATATAAATTATATATTTATGACATCATTGATTCAACCATCGATATAACCAATAAACCATAAAATGATAATTGATTGGTCCGATTATGAAAATATTAAAATAATAAATCAAATACTATAGTAAGAAAAAAAAATTATTGTGATATAAACTATCACACAAAGACCATATTAGAGATATGATTATTATATTCAGATGGGAAAAGATATAATTATCATATTCACTAATTGATTAATCAAGAAAGAGGACTATAATACTTTAATTTATTATATAGTTCATAAATCAAATATTATAGTAAAGAAAAAAATTATTGTGTTATAGACTATCACACAAAGACTAAATGAGAAATACGATTATCATATTTGGATGAAAAAAAACTACAATTATCATATTCACTAACTAATTAATCAATAAAGAGGACTATAATACTTTAATTTATTATATATAACTATAAAATAAACCATCTTTTATATTTAAATTCTAAAATAAGATTTTGGTGTTAAAAGCATTTAAGAATAATTTTTAAATTTTATTTTTAAAAAATATTGTCAAACTAATTTTTATATAAGTATTTTTTTTAAAATAAAAATATGGTAGTTGTTACTTTTGTATATTTTGGTAAGGCAAAAAAAAAAAAGGCATATCCTTAACATCACATTCCACTTCTATGAAACGACACTGTTTCAAAGCTGCAAAACGTTCCACCCAGTTCATACTAAAAGCTGTTATTTTTCAAACGTTCATTACCTCCCTTACCCAAATCCTCATCCATGACCTCTCACCTCAAACCCGCCTTATGTCGTAGCTGATCAGCCTTAATTCAATTGATTATGCTCGTTTCATCCTTGATCAAACCCTTTCTTCTTGATCAAAGCCTACACCCTCCACGACTCTCCACAAAATTCCTTGTTTCTCTATCTCTAAATGCTTTAGAACAATGCTAAACCAAGTAATTTCACATATCCATTTGTCCTAAAAGCTTGTTCTACCCTTGGTTGGGTGCTTGACGATGAACAAATTCATAGTCTCTCCTACCCCTTCTATGGATAACAGTCTTAGCTTTATGGGTCTTTGAAACGTCCCTTCAAACCCAAACTTTTCAGCTAAATAAAAGGGCAAGTGATCAGTGCAAGGAGGAACCAAAAAAGAACAGTTCAACAAACCATTAATCCTTGCAATTGAGTTATAAGGAGAATCGAATTAATGGGACAATGGAGAGAGAGAGAGAGAGAAAGGTTGACGTTAAGAACTGTAACAAACGTGGCATACCATATCATATGTTATCACGACCCAATATCTTCGCATCAAGATACATGCGGCATTTGTCAATGATTACCTGGCTAGTTGTCTTTGCTTTAAGGTTGTTAAGAACAACCTATTTAAGGGTGAGATTAATCAATACAAACATCAACAAATAGTATTCTATTTTGACACGAAGTAAAATTAATAAATATTAATATTAATAACATAATTAATAAATATTATAAATTTTAATTTTATATGTATACTTTTTGGTTTAACTTCCGATACTATCTTTTTTTTTTCAAATAGAAAATCCAGAATCAAAGCTGCTTATTTTGATTGTATGTTTAGAAAATCAAAATCGTTAAACAACATTTAAAAATAATGTTAGGCTTTGGTAGTGATGTCTATCGAACAAAAACTTCGAATTGTTAAGATATAATTCGTTGACCAAGAGTTCAATCAAATGAGCCCAAAGCAATTATGATACCATCAATAAATCTTAAAAATAGATACCTAATTGATCATTTTTATTTTTTATTTTTGTTAATTAGATGGTTACTACCGATCATTTTATCAAATTACAAAAGCATTCTAAAAAGATTGTCACCCAGCTTGAATTTTTTTTTCCCTCAATTCATATATTCAACTCTATCAACCAAAGACCAAGGAGACAACAATAAAACCATACACACAATCAAATTGGCATTCAAAAGAATCAATATAACACAATAAGTGATGATGAAGGTCCAACTACCTAGATAGGATGGCCACAAACACAAACACAAACTGAAACTGAGTCCATTTCCTTCTCTACCTACATATTTCACAAGCTAATACAAACGAAAAAAATAATACACCATTTTTTTGAGACTTACAACATCCATGCTAAAAAATGATGGAGACAACTAAAGGAAACCCATCATCTAAATTTAAAAAGTGGAAAATAAGATAGGCGTGACCTTTTTAATTTTTCATAGTTCTAAGATCCATGTAATCCCAATCAAACACATATACATCTCAAAACAACAACGCCAACTTCCTAAAATTGAACACGAAACTATGAAAGAAACCTATAAATCTTCAAACTTTAGGGCATCATAGATCCAAAGAAGCCTTAGAACATAGAGAAGGTTTCACAACAAGAGATTGACCTCTCAATTAAAAAGAATAGAACAAAAATTACATGATGATTCACACCTAAAAACTTGGTTAGCTTGAAATCTTGAAACAGTCTCCTACATTCAACTTTTGTCATCAAATCAACCAACCCACTTCCTCAAAACCAATGACATACACAAAAACTAATTCAAATTTTGAACAACCCAAATTTCTTAGTTTGCTCTACCATAGGAAAGGAAAAACTAAACTCAAATCAATAAACATACTCATCAGAAATACAAATCCAATTAAATAAACACTTCAAATTGCGAAAAACTTTGCTCCATAAATCATTCTTGTCTCAATGTAAAAACCTAGACGCCAAAATTTGAGACACAACTAATTGAGAAAAAAGCTAGACAAATAGGAGATTTGAGTGAATGTGAATGTAAATGCAAGATAAAGAAGGAATGGGTTACCTCGAGAGAGAAAATTTGAGCCTCAACCCCACAAAAGCGACTCCCTCTATCACTCACTCCTCTCAATGTCTAGCAAAATTGTGTCTTTCTCACTCCAAAACACTCACTATATGTCTCCACAAATCTAAGAGAAAAAATGGTGTGATTTCTGACGACAAAAGAGAGTAGTGTAAGAAGAGACCCAAAGGATGGACCTGACGAGGATGTGGTTGGCAGGAAACACAGTGGGGTTAGGGAAAAATGAAAGGATGAAGTTTTGGGAAATTTGGTATGATCGAGTTCGGATGGTCAAATTTTGATTTTTGTGTTTTTCAGTGGTTCAGTTTCACTCTGTGCTGACATGGACTCGAGGATGCTGCTGACCTGGAGATCCGGAGGGCCAATCTCGACATAAAAAATGGAGTCGACTTAGAGTGTATAAAAAATATATTACTTTCCACATTAAAAGTTGGTTATCATATTTCATAAAGTTGGGTTCCGAAAATCATATATTTCCAAAATGGCCGCATCAAAACACAAGTTTCCCTTGAATTTAACTTGGGACAATTATTTTCAATACTTTAGTTGGAATGAGTTTAAATCAATTTGAGACGATCATTTTCAATACTTTAGTCTTTGTAATTCATAACCAATTTGGGTTGAGTTTGAGTCAAAGTTCAAATGACTTGAGTCTAACTTGAACCCAATTTAATATATTATCCTATATAATAATATTCATTTTATTTTTAGATTTTTTTTAAATATTAAATTTTATTATATCATAATACTCTTTCATTTGTTAGAAAAATACATAAATTCATTTTTATTTATTTTTATTATTTTAAAATATTTTCCTATTTACTATTTAAATTTTTATATAAATATATAAAAAATGTTTCTTTTTTTTTTAAAAAAATATTATAAATGGATTTGAATAATGTAATTTGGTTAAATGTCTAACTCGAACAATCCGCGGTTAACTCGTTTCGTTCCAACTTAATATGAGAATTAGTTGGATTCAACTTAAGTTGAAAACCTGTCTGAGTGAAAGTCCGATTGGGTTGGGCTCTCGGGTTACCGATCATCTCGGACATTTTGCAGCCCCTTTTTAGGCGTTGCCCCAATCTCTTTCGTTCATCCTAATTCCGGTACCCACTGAAACCCTTGCTTGAAAAGCAGAGACCAGTCGTTACTCTGATAGCCGGTGGTCGCTGCAGTCTCTAGCTCCACTATCCCCGACAGGTAAACCTCACTGCAATCACCTCCACAGCCGTTCCTAGCCGCTTCGAGCTGCTCTCATCTGCACCATCGTCATTCATCTCCAGCAAGGCGCCAACGAGAATAGCTTTCGTTTTCTGGTGCCTTTGGATATACCATCACGACTGTCATCTCACCGACGGCCACCGCTTCGCTGCCATCATTACTCTTTCTGTTCTATAGTTCTGGCACGAGCACCGGCATTGCAGTCAATGACTACCAACAATAAGCAGCGTTATTTCAGGTTTATATAATTCCCCGCTCCATTTAGTTTTCTCATCATGACTCTTCGGTTTTTTCATTGCCTTTCATCTGGTTTTCACACTCTGATTTCTCGCCTATCATCTGTGTTTATTTTTATTTTTTATTTTTTATTGCCTTTCATCTGATTTTCACTCTCCCATTTTCTCTGATTTTCACTCGCTTTTTCACTCTCCGATTTTCTCTGATTTCTTGCCTATCATCTGGTTTTTTTAGGGCCTTCCTCAGAGAATTTAGAGGCAGATTTTAGGGTTCGACTGTTGCCAGGTATGACTTCTACATATTTTGCTCTTTACAACACCTATTTTGGTGTCGTGTTCGAGTTGATTGAGTGTTAGGCATTTAGTATTCAATCGATTTCCCCACTTCTTTCCTAATTTGTTCTGTTTTTTTCTGGAGGGTTTTGAGTTGTCAATATTCAGACGTTCCTTATACGATTTGCTTAAGCATAGTGTGCAGAGAAGACTTCTCTTATTCATTTTTTTTAAATGATTTGCTTTGCAATCAGTGAGACTCTTGTGACCATTCACCCCTCTTAAAAAAAATACCCTAACGCATGTTTTAATATATTCATAAAAAATGGAATATTAAATGCAACTGATTATTAAAATTTATTTAACTGATTATTAAAAATATAAAAAACAATAGTAAAAATCATGTTAATGAGTTTTTTTAAATATATTTTTATAATAATTAAATATAAAAGAAACATAAACTTATAAATAAAATTATAAATATTTTTGTAGTTATAAATATTTTTGAGCCCATCAAGGTAACCTAGTTGATCCAAGCGAATGTTGGGAAGTGTGGTCCTAGTAAGAGGCATATGGTCCCGAGTTTGAATTCTGCCATTGATGATACCTTGATTTACCCGGTGTTGGTTGTTTCGGGTTCAGTCAGCACCCTAAGTTCTACTATTATTACCTTATGTCACAAACTTTTTTGATAAGTATCCTATGTCACAAATTTTGTCATATGTTTATAAAATTGTTTTATTACCCTACTAATAAATGGTATCGGCTTAACTCAACTGATTCAAGTAGCCATGTCATGTGTAGTTTAGTATGGTTCTATTTTCTTAGGTTTAGAATAGTGAAAATTTTTTAGGTTTTACTTGTATTTCTTCTTTCCTTACATTTTCCTAGCAACCAAGCGGAGCCTAAATATTAATATAAATCCAACCCAACTCTAGAGTGAACCTTTTATAACAACATTATACTAATTAAATGATCAAAGCAAAACATCAAATTAATTCCAGTTGGGAGAGTTGCTAATGTGGAGGGATCAACTTTTGTGTTGGGCTGTTAGGCGGGGAATCTAACCAATAAATACTTAGGCCTGCCTTGGGGGGCTCCTTACAAAACAATTAAGGGTTTCGAACATGGTGGAGGAGAGGTTTAAAGAAGGCTTGGTGCATGGAAAAGGCTATATATACATATGTGTGTATGTGTGTATCAAAAGGAGGGATACTTTGATCAAAAGTATGCTATTTAGCCTACCTATTTATTTCATGTCTCAGTTCATCATTTTGAAAAAGATGAGCTTAAGATTGGAGTAGATTCAAAGAGATTTCCTTTGAGGTCCACACTTGTGAAAAAACCCCATTGAGTGAATTGGTTTTTTGCCAACTCAAACAAAAAGAATGGGGGCTTGGTTTTTTGCTAGCTCGAATGAAAAGAATGGGGGCCTCGATATTAGAAATCCATTCACTTTAAACAAGGCTCTCCTTGGTAAGTGGAGTTGTAGATTCACAATTAAGAGAGAATCCCTTTGGAAATAAGCTAAAATAAAATATTTTGGGGAAGAAGGGGATGGTGCTCAAGGGGTGTGAGGGATGGTTCTAGGGTGGGGTTATGGGAGACAATAGAAACAGGTGGGAGGTCTTTAAAAGTAAATCTCACTTCATAGTTGGTAATAGAAGAAGGGTAAAATTTTGGAATGATAGATGGTGTGGAGACTTATATTTGGAAGTCTTTACCAACATTATTCTCTATGACATCCTAAAGGTCCATGCATAGCAAAGATGTGGGAGCAAGTTAGGGAGGGAGTTTGGTGGAGTCCTTGCTTCTCAAGATAGTTCTAGGACTGGGAATTGAAGGAGTGACACATTTCTTATGAAGATTGCAAATGAACTTAGTTAAGAGATATGAGAAGATAGAATGAGTTAGAAGGAATCTAAGTGTGTCGAATAGATGCTTTATGTGCAAAGATGAGGAAAATCAATTGATCATATGCTTCTTTATTTGCGCTAAAGCAAGTATTAGATGGTAGTTGGTTTTTTCTCTGTTAGGTGTGGTTTGGGTGATGCACTTTATAGTAGAGGATTCTTTTGAGTTGACATGGATCATTCATTCATGAGAAAAAAAGGAAAAAAGCTTGGAGGGCCGATGGAAGAAAAGAAACAGAAGGTCATTGAACTGTTGGACTAGGCAATTAAATCTTCTTTTCTAGGAGATGATCATTCATTGACCATGATAAACTTTGTTGATTGGTTTAGCTTTGAGAAGGAATTGTTTTTTTTTTTGGTTTTCTCTCTTCTTTGGGCTTGCTTATTGTATATATCATTTGTACTTTGCTACACCCTTTGCTTTGGTGTTGTATATATATTTGCTATGTCTATAAAAAAAGAAAATAATCAGAGCTAAAAATTGAAAGAGAAACCCTAAAAAAACCAATGGGACCAGGAGTATCCAATTCCTCCCCATCTACCCATGTTGACACATGGGTATGGGTGTGGGATCCTTGTTGGATATTCCTCAGTTATGAGTATTTGATTTGGTTGATTTACCTTTTATTTTCAAGTTCTTTGATAGATTATTACATTAAAAAAAGAAAAAGATAAAGAAAGTTAAGAAGGGATAAGAAAGTGGGGTGAATGAGGTTTCTCTACCAGAGGTTGCCATTAAGGTGAATGAGGTTTTTGACGAGGGAAAAAGTGGGGTGTCTAAAGGTTTAAGGTTGGAAGGAAAGGAACTTTTTGGCGGAGGAAGGGTCTCTGAGGGTGGACAGCTTGGTCTAAAGACCAGGTGGGTAGGGTTGGTGACTAAAAGGCTGTTGGGTGGGCCTGCTAGCACACGGAAGCTGTCACACACGCAATTTCTAGGTTAAGTTTTTGTGTCTGTGCGGCATCTAGGCATGCCCTAGACTAGCCTTTCCTCAAGCCACAAAGCACACAAAATATTTATAGGGCTCTCCCCAAATTGAATCTCATTGATTTCCAACAAATTACAAGGGCTCTTTGCAAGGACTCCCACAATCTCACTGGGTAGTTCACTTGCCTTTAGGAGGCACGAGGCTCTCCTTTTATAGAGGCTGCAACAATCAGTCCTAATCCCACTAGGGAACTGACATTTGAGTCCTAGTTTGACTCTGATTCCAAGATCAACAGACGCCACCTTGAGTAGAACTCGGAGTCCTATTCAATCTCAAACTCCCAAGCCACAGCCTGCTGCATGAAGACTCAGTCTTCCAATCTGATTTATAGTCTTTGTGTGTTAGGAGTCCCTCTCCTCCTGCATCAGGTCTCTGTCTCCCACTTTGACTAGAAGTCCCATGCCAATGGGAGTCTCCCCTGCTACATATACCAGCCCACAGTGCTTGCTGCTGCAGATGATCGCACCTTGCTTGGCTCATTCCAATGCCAAAACGTGCTTGACTCAGTTTGCTTGCTCAAGACTCGTGTTGCTGCATCAGTTCGTGTTAGGCTCACGCATCAAGACCTTTGCTGCTGAGGCCATGCTTGTCCTTGTTGCAGCAAGGCTCCTTCATCCGAGGCGTCCATCTAAGTTCCCTTTAGTACTTGTGTCATTGCATCCATAGGTTGCACCACATTGAGGCATCAAGCCTGTGCCTGTTTGCTAGTCTTAGCATACTGTCGCGTCAGCCATGCTGTGTGTTGCTGCTGCTCAAGCGTGCCAGCAGCTAGCCTACCATTGCGAGGTAACCTTCCCAAACTTTTGCACCTTGCTTTGCTCATGGGTCACCCAGGGGCTAAGGTGCTGCTCACTTGAAGCCCTAGTGCCGCCAAGCCTAGTTTGAGGGGCTGAGAGAAGCCCAGTATTCCTCGGGCCAAGTCTTTTAATAAGAGAGTGGGCTTGGGCTTCTCTAAAATGGTGGGGCGTTGGGCTGTTCCTATTAGGCCCAAAAGCAAGAAAGGGTTTAAAAAGGGGCTGAACCCAAGTCTCTCCCCTTGGGCCCCCCTTTTCTGAGACTGTGAATTTTTTGCTTGAGCTCCCAAAGCTAGTTTCTGTTGAGGAGGGCTCGCTACAGGAGTCGCCCCCGCTGGACCAAGGTCTTAATCGAGCCATCTTGGAGAGGTGTCTTTCAGGTATGCACCCCATCTCATGTTCTCCTGCTCTTGGGGGGTGGTCGGGGACTTTTCTGGCACTTCTTCTCCTTCTCTCTTGAGGTTGGGTGATTCTATGTGGAGCACCTGGACAAGGGACACTAAAAGGGAGATCGAAAATCCTTTGAAGCCTGAGTTAACAAGTGTGCCGCTGTGTATGATTCTCAAGGATGGACTCTCTGTTACCTTGTCAGGTCACGACAGGGTCACTCGTTCGGGGGGAGGGGCTGAGGCAGTAACCCTAAGGGTTCGAAATAAAGAAGCTCTCACCCTGCACGACAATCTTGATTCTTCAAAAGAGGAGACACCACATCTTTAGATCACTGTAGCAGGAGAATTGGAGAGGGAGGAATCCTCTTGTGTGAATAAGAAATTCCTTTGGTTTTGCAAGTCTGTGGGGGTTTCAATTAAAGGCTTCGAAGAGGATATTTTGAGAATCCTTATGGAGATTGAGAATAGGAGGTGCTCTGCCAATAAGCCGAAAGGGAGCAAAAGGGGAATAGTGTCGTGTTCAAGGATAAAGAGTTGAAGAAGCTTGTCAACACCATTAATTTTGACGGCTTGGCTGGAAGAGAAGCAGAGGAGGGGGAGTTGGGAAGGCAAGTTTTTGTGGTCCCTTATGAAGCTTAGAATTTTATCCTGGAATGTTAGAGGATTGCATGACCTAGATAAATGGATGGTCATTAAGTCGATGGTGAGAAACATAAGCCAGATTTGGTGTGTTTTCAGGAGACAAAAATGAATGAGATGTTTGATAGGTTTGTTAAAAGCTTGGGGGTTGGTAGGAACTAGAGTAGGGTGTCTTTAGACGCTAGGGGCACAACAGGAGGGGTGTTATTAATATGGGATAAGATAGTTCTGGAAGGGTTAGAGGTTGAAGTGGGTTCTTTTTCTATTTCTTACCGCTTTAGAAATTGCGAGGAGGGGTTTGTTTGGGTGCTCTCTGGGTTATATGGCCCTCTTAAATTAAGGGAGAGGAGGGGCTTGTGGGAGGAGCTAGCCGCTGTCAAGGGGCTTTGGAATGAGCCTTGGTGTATAGTAGGGGACTTTAATGTGGTGCGGTTTCCAAGTGAAACGAGTAATGGTAGGCAGATGTCAACCGCTATGAGAGTTCTCCAGCTTTGTTGATGATTTCGAACTAGTAGACTCGCCACTGGGCGATGGTGCCTACACTTGGAGTGGAGGGGAAGGAGGTTTGCTAAAGGCTTGGTTGGACCGCTTTTTGTTTTCAGGAGACTAGGAGGATCTTGTGTCGGGGGCAATGCAAATTCTTCTACCAAGACCAGTTTTTGATCACTGTCCTATTTTGTTAGATTGTGGAGGGGTGAGAAGAGGTAAAAGCCCGTTTAGGTTTGAAAACATGTGGCTGAGGGTGGAAGGTTTTACGAATAAGATTAAAGAGTGGTGGTAGTCTTACAATTTTAGGGGAAACCTGAGCTTTGTGCTTGCTAAAAAGTTATAGGCTTTGAAATGTGACTTGAAGAAATGGAACAAAGAGGCCCTTGGTAATGTGTCAACCAAGAAGGGTGTGGCCTTGGGGCAGTTAAACTATTGGGACAATATAGAAAGGCTAAGACCTCTCTTAGAGGAAGATGGGAGAAGTCAATGGACAACCAGAGATGAGTATAGTCACTTTGCCATCCTTGAAGAAACTTCTTGGAGGCAGAAATCAAGGGCTTTATGGTTGAAGGAAGGAGACAATAATACCAAGTTCTTTCATCGCATGGCTAATGCAAGGAGAAAGGGAAATTTTATCAGTAGCCTTACGGTCAAGGGCGTTCGGTTGGATAAAGAGGAGGAGCTTAAAGAGGGGATTGGGTCCTACTTTAAATCCACGTTTGAAGAAACTCAAGTGAGAAGACCTGTTGTGGATTCAGGGCTTTTTAGAAATCTTGACCCCTTGGATAATGAGACCTTGGAGGGGCCATTTTCAACGGAGGAGGTAACTAAAGCTCTCTCAAATTTGGGGGGTGACAAGGCGTCAAGGCCGGATGGTTTTTCGTTGGCTTTCTAGAAGTTTTGTTGCCTATAGTTGGGGGGGAAGCAATGTAGGTGTTTGAGGAACTCCATATGCAGCATGTTGTTTGTTGAAGCCTTAACGCAACCTTCTTAGTTTTTATCCCAAAGAAAGGTGGGGCTAGTGATGTGCAGGATTTCAAGCTTGTTAGTTTTGCGGGGAGCTTTTATAAGATTATTGCAAAAGCCCTAGCTAATAGGCTGAAAAGGGTGATGAGAAAAGTGGTTTTGAACTTGTGGGGGTAGGCAGATTTTGGACGCAGCTTTGGTAGCCAATGAGGCGATTGACTTGAGGAAACGAATCTCCAGTGCAGGTTTAGTGTGCAAATTGGACATTAAAAAGGCTTATGATCATGTAAATTGAAATTTCCTTTCAGTTTTGGAGAAAATGGGATTTGGTTCCAAATAGCGAAAGTGAATTTTTTTTTTCTGCATTTCAACTATGAGAATGACAATCTTAGTCAATGACACTTCTACAGATTTCTTCTTAACGTATAGAGGTCTGAGGCAAGGGGATCCAATCTCACCTTATCCGTTTGTGTTGATTATGGAAGCTTTCAGTTGTTTAATTGCAAGAGCTGAGGAGAAAGGTTTCATTAGGGGTTTTAAGGTAATGGGGAGAGGTGGAGAAGGGGTTTATGTCTTTCATTTGTTGTTTGCAGACAATACTCTTCTATTTTGTGAGGATAATGGAGATAGTTGAAATTTTGGAAGTGGCTTGTTATTTGTTTTGAAGTGGTGTAAGGCTTGAAGATAAACCTGCAAAAAGGAAAAATAATACCAGTAGGGGGTACGAAGGATGTGGACAGAGCAGTTGCATTTTTTGGGTGTAAAGTAGGGAAACTCCCTACTACTTATCTAGGTTTACCCCTTGGAGCCCCTCATAAATTGTGTAGAGTTTGGGACGGTCTAGGGGAAAGATTCAAGAGGAAATTGATTGCTTGGAAAAAACAATACTTGTTAAAGGGAGGAAGACTTACCCTTATTAAGTGCACTCTTTCAAACCTCCCCATCTATTTTATATCGCTTTTTGTAATCCCAAAGAAAGTGAGATTTAGATTGGAGAGAATTCAAAGGGAGTTTTTGTGGTGAGATTTGGAGGAGAGAAGAAAGATCCACTTGGTAAGATGATCGGTTGTTTGTAAAGATAAGAAGCATGGAGGGTTGGGGTTAAGGCATTTGGAGGTTAGGAAAATGACTTTGGAGATTTCCCTTAGAAAGGGAGAGTTTTTGGAGGAAAGTCATTGTTGGAAAATTTGGAGAGGAGGAAGGGGGTTGGATCACTAGAGTGGTGAGAGATTCTTTTGGGATGGGCCTTTGGAAAGACATTGGAAAAGGATGGGAGGATTTCTTTCTTGGAACTAGTATCTATATTGGAAATGGTAGACACACGAGATTTTGGTGGGACATTTGGGTTAGGGATTCTAAGTTGAAGGATCTTTTCCCTGTACTGTTCAAAATTGCAGCCCATAATTCTGCTGCATTGGCTAACCTATGGGGGAGGCAAGGAAGTGGAGGTGGATGTTGGGAGGTGCACTTTAGAAGATTCTTCCAAGATTGGGAATTGGAGGAGTTGACTTGTTTTTGGAGCATATTTTGGCGGTAAAGGTTCAAGAAGGGGAGGATTGCTTTGTTTGGAAGATCGATGGGAGGGGAAAGTTTAATGTCAAATCGTATTATAAGTCTTTAAGGGCTGAGAATAACTTTTTATTTCCAACCAAAGAGATTTGGGGTTCGCATGCCCCTCTTAGAACTCGTTTTTTTGCTTGGGAAAAATTTTAACAGTAGACATGTTAATGAAGAGGGGTTGGTCCATGGTAGGAATCAGCGGATCACATTTTGATTCATTGTGGTAAGACAAGGGAGTTATGAACTTTGCTGCTATCATCTTTTGGACTGGTGTGGGTGTTCCCGAATGCAATGGGAAATCTGCTTCTGGAATGGAAAGTCAAGGGGCTAGGGAAGAAGAGGAGAGCAGTTTGGAGATTGGCGCCTATTTGTCTTTTTTGGTACATTTGGAGGGAGCAAAACCGAAGAATGTTCCAAGAGGAAAAGTTGTCAGACCAATGTTTGAGGAAGCTTTTTCGTTCTCTTCTAGAGTGGTCTCAACAATTTTTGGATTTATACTCTCCCTCTTTTTTGAATTTTTTGGGTGATTGGCATGGTGGCTTAGCTTTTATCTCTCTAGGTTTTTTCGTTCTTTTTGTAGCCTTATTTTGGCTCTTTTTGTATACTGCCTGTATATGTAGGATGCACCCCCTGTTTTGGCGTTTTCTCAATTCAATGTCTTTGTCTATCAAAAAAAAAAAAAGAAAAAGAAAAAAAGAAAAGATAAATATGAGGGAGTTCTAATGAAATTTGTCTTTTTGCTTTGAGTTGATTTCTAATAATGGGACCCATGCAACAGAGGAAAAATCTAATAAAATTTCAGTTTAATTAGTTTTAGGACAATTCAATACAGACCCAAAAAAGGCTCAGTTATAAAGGAGCATGAACCCAAATATTCATCATCACTTATGTTTAGTTGAGAGAGTAGCAAGAGACAGCATACATTGATAAAGGGATGATTAAGTTTATTGCCAAGAGAGGAGCGAGAATGATCACAAGTTGAGTAAGAGTTGGGAATGGTGACCAGTTAGGATATAAAGTGTAGCAAGGGAGATCAGCAACAAAAACAAACAGAAAGCATCATATCCATATTCTTGTATTTAATTTCTACATTTTTTAGGTAATTAGATTAAAAATTTGACACACATTGTCCACTCAATTCAACCAAATGCTCTTTTGTATTTTTTTACTGCTAGAAAATTAAGGAAATTTAATTTTTTGTACCAGTGGGAAAATACACGAGAAATAGAGGAAAAAAGATTTCTACAAAAGTGGATGACATTTAGCAAGAACTTGAAGAGGACCGGATGATGGGTGCCTAAGACGCTGATGCCAAAGATTGGAATGTTTATGAATGGCGTAAGCCAAGGCTGGATTTTGGTCTTGTGCAAGGTAGTAAAGGCCATTATGTTGCTTGCCCAGGCCAATCGTCTTCCTCATAGTAGCATCCTGCACAACACAAAAATCGAAAAAGAACATCACTATACATTGTAATGCCTGTGTTAGTTTACTAACTGACGATAAATTAACTTGAAATTGCGGAACTTTGAGTTCTTCATCAAGTTTAATGTGGGGTGTAATATGCAATGAACCAATCGACTTAATATGTACTTGACCACCATTTGACAAACTAATGGTAGTTGTCCTGGGCAAAATTTTCGAATCTAATCATTCGGCTGAGGAAGTCTCATGATCCGTGGCTCCACTATCAATAATCCAACACATATTTGAGTGTGGATAACTTGGAATAATTTTGGATGATGACATATTTATACCTGTGGCATTTGCAAAATGCTGTGAATTACCACCGTTGTTTTTCCGAATCATAGCCATTAGTTGGTTATATTCCTCAGTTGTGAGCCTTGGTCCATCACTTGTTGGAAGAAATTTTGCTTCAGTCTCGACAACCTTATTTGTTTCCACCTTCACATTGTTTGCATTTGAGTGACGCTTTGGGAGGCTTCACGTTCTTCTCATGAAGTTTGTGACCTATTGGAAAGCCATGTAGGTAGTAACACTTCTCAATGTTGTGATAATCACGGTCACAATAAGAGCAGTGTAGTGGAGTCTTTTGCCTCTGAACCTATTGTGCTGAAGTCGCCTTGTTGTCCCAATCTGCAAGCATGGCATGATGGTTCATGTTCACATGATTGAGAGAAACTTCAACCTGCTTCTCTTGTTGAAGGACAAGTGAGTAAACTCGATGTGTATTGGGTAGAGGTTGCATCAATAAGATTTGTCCATGAATGGCAGCATAACTATCATTCAATCCCATGAGAAACTGCATAACACTCTCTTTCTCATCCCTTTCCTTAAGTTTCTCCAACCCTCCACAAGAGCAGGATAGCACTTCATGATAGGATGAAAGTTCATCCCAAAAAGCTTTAAGCTTTGTGTAGTAAACCGAAATTGATTGCTGCCCCTGCCTATGTTCCACGATGTCTTGTTTGATTTGATGAATTCTCGAATCGTTTCCTTGAGAAAAATGTTCTTGTAGATTTGCCCAGATTTTTGCTGCAGTTTTGACATAAATCACACTTCTGGCTATGTCTAGATGAATGGAATTCAATAACCATGAGATTACCATATTGTTGCATCGTTGCTAGGAAGGAAAACTATCATCCATTGAAGGAGGTGGTTTAATGGAACTTGTGATGAATCCAATTTTGTCTTTAGCACTCAAATTGATTCTCATAGCCCGACTTCATGTGCTGTAGTTATCTCCTTCAAGTACCTTGGAGACAAGCACCATACCTAGGTGGTCGGAGTGGAGTAGAGAGAAGGGATCTAAGGCTTCTATGGTAGCCTTGGATGATGTCAATCCCATTTTGTTGATGTCCATGGCAGCAGCTGTAACAAGGAATTAAGTTGTGGAAGCGCATGGAATAATTCAGAGTCACTAGGTTTGGTGCTCTGATACCATGTGAAAAACAGAGTAAAACAGAGTATTTGGAAATCTTTAGTATATTGAACATATCAACTTACAGGGAAGAAGATACATATATACAAAACATTGGTTAGCCTATTCTAGGAATCTATGTGCATATGGATCAATTACAATCAGTCAAGAATAATCTCCTATATACAATCAATAAAAAATAATCTCCTATATACAATCAAATCTCATCCTGAAATTATGGGATTCTTGATTCTTTTTCCGTAATACTGTCCCCTCAACTATAAGGTAGATCTCTATTGAACTTAAAAAAATCCTATCATTCTGTTGAATAAAATCATCCAAAGAGTGGTAAGCAACCTACAATTCCTCTTAAATCCCTTGGAAAGCCCAACACAAGCTAAATGATTTAAAATCACTATTTTATTTTCATTTTTAGTGAAAAGATGTGACACACGCATTTTGGAAAAGATGCAACTTACACCATTTGTTGCATGGGTTCAGGTGTTGGTATATGTACATGTCCAATCCTGAAAGTTCCCAAATTTTAAGATATGAGAAATAAACTAAAAACTAAAAAGGATTTCAATGAAGGACATAGGTACTTGGGCATGACTAAAGATTATATATTTGCATGATTAAGGTCTGATTGGTTTGTGTAGAGTTATATTTATTTTGTCATTTGTTGCATGTTTATATTTATTTTGTCATTTGTGGCATCCATAACATCAACTTTTTCTAATGCAAGTGACATCATTTCTGATAAAAATGCAAGTCATATTATTGTAAGGTGTAAAACAGATGTAACAGAATGTTGTCATGTTATTTGTCATATTTCTATTTTTGAAAATTTTGAATTCTTATTGAGATTTTCTTTCTACAAGTATTATTAATAATTACTGAAGTTTTGTGTTGCTAGAAATTTATGTCTCACCAATTTAAAATCCAAATCAGTTGTTTTGATCAAAATAAATAATATTTATCCTTCTTGTAAGAAGTACACATATGGATAGCATTAAATCATCAACTTGTGTATTTGTCTATTTTGTGTCTTTTATCACATATCAATCAACATTAAATTTAGGTTGTTGATCTCTTTATTTTTACTTTACTGGGATAGTAATTTATCTCAACAAATAATTAACAAAATCATGCCACTTGGTGATCAACATGTAATGTTTGATGCCAAAGAGACCTATTCAATTGGGTTTATGTAATTTTATCCATGTCATGTGGTGTTGACATGATGGAATTAAAGAGTCCAAGTATCATATGTTACACCCAATGTTTTTAAAGGCGTTTGTGGGGCGCGCCTTGAGGCGAGGCGCAGCGAAAACGCGTTGAGGCGTTAAAAATAAAACGAAACACCTGAAAGGCGTACGCTTTTCCGGTGAGGCGTGATTGAGGCGTGCTTTGATCGCGCCTTTCACGCTCCAAGAAGAAGGCGTACGCTTCGTCGGATCTGTTGTGGCAATGAACAGAGATTTAAAAAAAAACCCTAAGTAATCCCTAAAACCCTAGTCCCGACTGAAAACAAACCCAAAACGAAACCCTACCTCCAACGACTCAAGCGGCGACGGAGTGCTCACCCTCGGCGGCGACCAATCGCAGTGCATCTTCTCCGGCGGCGATCCCTCTCGTTCATCTCCAGGTATGTTGCGAACTCCCTCTTCCATGGTTTCTCCCTCTTCGTTTCTCTCTCTGCAATCCACACGGGCTTCGTCGGCTCTTCATCCAATTTTTTTTTTTTTTTAATCAAATCAGTTATGTATATCTATTTAAATTTTAAACCCTTTTTTCTCTCTCTTACAGTATATCTATTTAAATTCTCTCTCGGCAGTCCACAGCCCACCCTTCCAGTCCACATTTTTCTCTCTCCCCTAGTAGGCTTTTCATCTTTTTTTTTTTTTTTTTTTTTTTTTTTTTTAAATTATCAAATCAAATGTGCCTTTTGTTAATAAGATTTTTTTTTGAAGTTTTTTATATGTTTGCTTATAGTATTAACAAACAAATATAATTAAAATTATATAAAAGATAATTATTTGTGAATTTTGAATTTTTTATTTCTGGTTTAATTTTAATTTTCATCTTAATTTTCTTTATTTCATTATTAAATTCCAATTAAAATTTATGTGTATAATTTTTAAACTCCTTTAAAAAAAATTGGTTTTTTTTTAATTTAAACCAATTAAATTTTGTATTTCATTTTTAAATTTCTTTCAATTGTGCTTTGTTATTATTTTTTAGTCAATTATATTGTTATATGGAAATTTGAATATTATTATTGGTGATTTTTTTTAGAATGAGTTCCTCCGATTCGAAAAATTCAAGAAAGGATTTTGTGTGGAAGTATGTGATGGAAGTTTCTGGAGAGCAATATATAAGATGTAAATTTTGCAATCAAAGATGTACGGGAGGGGTGAATAGACTAAAGCATCACTTAGCCGGAACTCATCATGGTATGAAACCATGCAACAAAGTTAGTGAAGATGCTAGATTGGAATGTAAAGAGGCATTGGCTAATTTTAAGGATAAAAAAACGAAGAGAAATGAATTGCTCCAAGAAATTGGTATGGGTCCAACTTCAATGCATGAAAGTGCCTTGTCTAAAACAATAGGGACATTAGGGAGTGGGAGTGGGAGTGGGAGTGGGAGTGTAAGTGGGAGTGGGGAACCTATTTCTAGGGGACCCATGGATAAATTTACCACTTCACAACCTAGACAAAGTACTTTGAATTCAAAGTGGAAGCAAGAAGAAAGGAAGGAAGTGTGTAGAAAAATTGGTAGGTTTATGTATTCAAAAGGTCTCCCATTCAACACTGTGAATGATCCTTATTGGCTTCCTATGATAGATGCTGTTGCAAACTTTGGGCCCGGGTTTAAGCCTCCATCTATGCACGAATTGAGGACATGGATTCTTAAAGAAGAGGTGAATGACCTAAGTATCACTATGGAAGATCACAAAAAAGCTTGGAAACAATATGGATGTTCAATTATGTCAGATGGTTGGACAGATGGAAAAAGTAGGTGTCTTATCAATTTTTTGATGAATAGTCCTGCTGGCACTTGGTTTATGAAATCAATTGATGCTTCTGATACAATAAAAAATGGGGAATTGATGTTCAAATATCTTGATGAGGTGGTTGAAGAAATTGGAGAGGAGAATGTTGTGCAAGTCATCACTGATAATGCCTCTAATTATGTGAATGCTGGAATGAGGCTTATGGAAAAAAGGAGTAGATTGTGGTGGACTCCTTGTGCTGCTCATTGCATTGATTTGATGTTAGAGGATATTGGAAAGCTAAATGTTCATGCTACTACACTTTCTCGAGCTAGGCAAGTTGTGAAGTTTATATATGGGCATACTTGGGTTCTTAGCTTGATGAGAACATTTACAAAAAATCATGAACTTATTCGTCCAGCAATTACACGGTTTGCTACTGCATTTCTTACTCTCCAAAGTCTTTATAAGCAAAAGCAAGCTCTTATAGCAATGTTCTCCTCAGAAAAATGGTGTTCAAGCACATGGGCTAAAAAGGTAGAAGGTGTGAAAACTCGAAGTACAGTGTTGTTTGATCCAAATTTTTGGCCTCATGTTGCTTTTTGCATAAAGACCACTGTTCCATTAGTTAGTGTCTTGAGAGAGGTTGATTAAGAGGAAAGACCAGCCATGGGTTATATTTATGAGTTGATGGATTCAGCTAAGGAGAAGATTGCATTTAATTGTCGGGGCATGGAGAGAAAATATGGCCCAATTTGGAGAAAAATTGATGCAAGATGGACTCCGCAACTTCATCGACCTTTACATGCAGCAGACTATTATCTTAATCCTCAATTGCGGTATGAAGATAAGTTCTCTAATGTTGATGAGGTGAGGAAGGGATTATTTGAATGCATGGATAGGATGTTGGATTATCAAGAACGTTTAAAAGCTGACATTCAGTTGGACTCATATGACCAAGCAATGGGTGAATTTGGGAGTCGTATTGCAATTGATTCTCGAACATTAAGAAGTCCTACAAGTTGGTGGATGCGTTTTGGGGGTTCAACACCGGAGTTGCAAAAGTTTGCTATTCGAGTCCTTAGCCTTACTTGTAGTGCTTCGGGATGTGAAAGAAATTGGAGCACATTTGAATCGGTAATACTTCTATTTTTGTAAATTTTTATACATATATTTCTATTTCAATGTTAGAGAACTTTATTTTATTTTAACACGTAAAATTGTTTCTTTTATTATTTGTAGATCCATACAAAAAAAAGAAATAGACTTGAACATCAAAGGTTGAATGCTCTAGTGTATGTAAGGTACAACACTAGATTGAGAGAGCGAAGTCTACAAAGGAAACAAAATGTTGATCCAATCTTGGTAGAGGAGATTGATTCCGATGATGAATGGATTGCGGAGAAAGAAGATCCCCTCCTCCCCCTTGATCTTTGTTGGCTTCAAGATAATGAATTATTCAATGTTGATGCCATTAGAGTTGTGTCATCCAACTCCCAAGAGACGCAAGCATCATCGGATCATATGGTTTCTTCACATTCCTACAAAAGGAAACATAATGAAGTACCAAGTAAGTACTCAAAAATTGAAATCATAAATTTGATTAAATTTAATAAAAAAAAACTTTTAATATTTACACATAATTAATACTTTATGCTAGGTACAAGTGGAGGCAAAGGCAAAGAGAAGGAATTGAATTTGACACCAATTGATGAAGATGAAGATTTAGATGAAATGGGGATACATGATAGTGGACATTTTCCTACTATTGATACATTGGATGAGGATGATGATGACCTTGGAGAGGAGGATTTAAGTTGAAACAATTTACTCTAGTTGTTATTTCATGACTTAGTTATGGATTTTTTGTAAAAGTTTAGAACTATTATTATGGTTGACTCTATTTTCTATTTCATGACTTAGTTATGGCTTTTTGTTAAAGTTTGAAACTATTAGTATAGTTGAATCTATAATCCATTTTATGAATTTGTTATGGTTTTTTGTGAAAGTAGGGAACTAGTATGTTTTTTTTTATGATTCTAATGAATTGTTTTCATGTTTTTATTTATGCTATTTTATTTTATATATTTTAAAATATTAATTAATTATATAATGTGAGGCTCAAAAAGCTTACGCCTCAACGCCTCGAGGCTTACGCCTTGCCTCACGAACACAAAAATGCCTCGCCTTACGCTTTCGCCTTTAAAAACTTTGGTTACACCTAAAATGAAGTAGGCTTAATAAAGTTAAGATTAATTTTGTTCTCTCTCGCTCTCTCTCTCTCTCTCTCTATATATATATATATATATGTGTGTGTGCGTGTGCGCGCACCCGCACGCTGATTTAGTTGTGTATTTCATTTTGGTTTTAATTGTCATTTTCCTATACTTTCTTCTTCTTCTTCTTCTTTATTTATTTAGTTTGTACATTTTTTTCATAACTTTCATATGTTTTCTCCTAGAAGTTGTGTGGGTCAACCCCTCAGAAGGCTTACATGGTACATTTTTCTGACTGCGCACCAGCAAGCTCAATATAGTAAATGTGCATCATCTTCACATAATATAAAGAAGGAAGATGAATCGCAAGAAAGAACTCTGCAGAAACTTCCAACGTGGCAGGTATTAACTGTTTCATTGTTTAGCTAGTGGGGAACCTGCAGAAGAGGGTCCTGGTTTTAGTTTTAACAATTGACTCATCAGGAATGATGGATTTTTTACTGCTAGGAGTAGAGTCAATTCAAGCTGCAGTTCTTCCCTTGTGCCCAAATCTCATTTATTTGTTTATTTTTTCTGAGTTAAGAAATAAGATCACTTCCTCCCTGAGAAGCTTAATTTACTCAGTGCAGCTGTTTTATCCTTGGCATGTATACTGTGGCTGTTCCTTGGTCTAATCATGGGAAGGTTCTATTAGTGAGCTATTTGTGACTGGCTATTATAAATGCTTCTTTCTTTTAACAATTTTTGCTACTAAACAACAATATTTTGGCTGAATTTGATTGAATGGATATTGAATGACAACATTTTATGTTGGACTTGATATTCACAATGCAATAGAGATGTGAATTTGTAAATTGATTATTGATACACCTAGAACACTTGTAATTTGACCCGGGGTTCCAGTCAATTCCATCAGTTTATTTCCGAGTCTGTGTGATCTCGACTGCTTCCTTTGGGATCTGGATTCCATGGTTCAAGGTTTTTTGCTTTTGAGGTTTGAGTTTGGTATCCATGGTGGGAAACATTTGAGACACCAGCAGCAGTGGTGGAAGTTTTTGGAAAAGCACAGAAACCTTCAATCTAACTAATCACTGACTCGGTGAACTTTGTCTACTAGTAGCTAGTATGTTTTAAAATATGGTTTGATTATAAAATTGTTTTGCACAATTACTATCGGAATCTGAATTTATAATTTGATCCATAAATTAACTGTAAAGGGATATTTCAGCAAGTATCTTAAGTATTTAACAGTAACTAGACATGTTATGAGACCTATTGCCTATTCTAGCAATAGAATATCAACACATAGTTTGGACATTGAGGTGGAGATAGCTGCTGAAAGGAATTTTTCTTATATGGGCTCTTGTCTTTTATAATTAAGGATCTTAAAGGGGATTTGGTATTTTATCCTGTTGCCTATTCTAGCAATAGAATATCAACACATAATTGAGACAATGTGGTGGAAATAGCTGCTGAAAGGAATGTTTCTTATATGGTCTCTTGTCCTTTGTAATTAAGGATCTTAAGGGAGATACGATATTTTATCACAAATGGATAACATTCTTCTATATGTCCTATTATGTGTTTGATACATAATTTTTATTGTCTTTTACTTGTACTAAGTTTTCGAAAGTGCACTTTAGGTGTGCCTCAAGGCGTGGCTTTCCCAAAATGCATCAAGGTGGAATAAATTCAGCAATAACCATTAAATGTGTAGACTTTAGGGGTTGAGGCAGTGGTTAGGAGCGCCTCAAGTGTGCTTTTGGCACATGAGGTGCACTGATGGAGACAAGTGGCAACCACCTTTAAAAGTTTACCAAAGGTGCATAGGAATGGGCTCCAAGGTCTAAGCTTTAATTTGACATTCTTTAGATGATAATGGGCTTAGCTGGGATCTTATATAATTCAATATGGGTCAACCTAGAAGTACTTTCTAAAAATAAAATTACGGGCCTAGTCAATAGCCATAAGTTACTATTTTTTAGTCATTAATATTGTCATTTTTCATGAGTCTTTAATGTGGTTTAGTAGTCAGTCCAAGTTTTCGTTATTTTCAAGTTGTAGACTAGTTCCAAGGATTATGAGTCCCTAAAGAAGTTCTATATAGTAGTTGATTTGTCTTTTTAAGCCTCAATGAATGAATGATAAAAATTTCCAACAATCATTGTTTTCTTTGTGTGATACAAAGAGCACTTGGGTGTGAAGCCTAAAGGTTTTTAGGAGTGATTCTTAGAGTTCTTTCAGCTACACTACTACTCTCCTTGCATTTCACTCTCTTGACTTGCATCAATGTTAGTATTAGAGCAAGGTTGAGATCATGATTACATGATTTGGAAGGAGTTTTAGGGGAAGATTAATTGATAGCTAGCATGATGAAATACTAATATGGATGGTGGGTCAGCTTGATTGCTGAATGTGTTGAGATCATGACTACATGATTTGGAAGGAGTTCCAGAGGATGATTAACTGATAGCCAGCGTGATGAGGTACTAATTTGGATGGTCGATTAGCTTGATAACCTCCACATCTGGCTAAGTTACATCAAGACTTGAAAATCTTTGCCCATGAATGATTTATCACATGTTGAGCAAGGGGAAACATCTTAGGATAATGATTAGGAAAATGCGGAGGAGCAAGAGGTTATTCAAGCACCACAACACCCTATGTCTAAATGGGCTAGAGGATTACTTGAAAGAAGATATGAAGCTTGTGACATTATTGGAGATATCACAAAAAAAGTGAAAGTGGAGGTTTTTGACTTCGAACGGAAGGTGGATCCTACTCAATTTATTGATTGGCTAGCTGAAGAGTGTTTTATTTGGCATGACATGATTGACGATTGAAGAGTGAGGTTTGTTAAAATGAAACTTGCAGGCTTAGCAAACGTTTGGTGGACAGGTGTTGAAGGAGATATTAAAGGATGTGCTACTACCAATCAACACATGGCAAGAGATGGAGGCTAAGCTTCAAGAGAAATACATGCTTACAAACTACTGTGATATTTGTGACTGACTCATTAATTTGATGCAGAACAACATACTTGTTGATTATATGCAAAAGTTTGATGAGTTAAAGACAAAGAGTCAAATAATAGAAGACCCTCGACAAACACGTGCAAGATTAAAAGCTGGACTAATACTTGAAATATTAAAGCAGGAGTTTTTGCATTAGCCATTGTACGCTTGGAATATGCTTTTCAAGTTGCATTAAATATGGAGGAATACCTGGGATATCGGTTCAACTGGAAGTCAGGAGTTACCACTATGAAATCTGCATATAAGAAGCTTTGTGACACAAGTTGTAGTATGAGGAGATCATCTCAGCCATTTAATCTACTTGCAGGTCTAAGCCATCTTCTTTTCAAATCGTTGATCCTAAGGGTAAGGGTATCAAATGTTTCAAGTGCCAACAACCAGGTTGCATGGGGTACCATTGTCCAAAAAAGAACTTGCTTATTGGGTTGGAGAATGAAGAGGTACTAGAATAACAAAAGGATGAGTGGAGTGAAAAGTCATTTGACTATGGAGTCTATGAACCTGTTGACGTAGATGAGGAGGAAGTGGACATTTTAGTAGCTTCTATTGTGAGATGTATTCTTGTAGCCCTTAAAGTTGGAGAAAGATTGATGCCGAACATCTATGTTTAAATTGTTGGTCCAATGAGGAACCAATCTTAGAAACTCATTATTGATAGTGGCAATCACATGAATGTTGTCTCAACCTCCACAATTGCGTGTCTTAAACTTCCTGTTGAGCCACACCCACAACCATACAAAGTAGCATGGATAAATAACATGTCTATTCTACTAAATCAACAGTGTCTTGTTTCTCTTTCTTATGGTATTTATAGAGATTCCATTTGGTGTGATGTGATCCCTATGAAAGTAGCACATATCATTCTTGGTCATCCTTGGCTTTATGATCGGGATGTGCATTATCATGGAAAAGAAAACACATAGTTTCATGTTCATGAACCAAAAGGTTGTGTTGAAACCAATGACTTGCTGAAATAGGAAAATGCCGAATTCAAAAGTCAACAAAAGTAGTTGAGGGCATGAAGAGTTCTCTTCATATTCTTACTAAGAAGACATTTCAATATGAAAGCAAGGAAAATGAGGTTTTATATGCTGTGGTGATGAAAGAAGTCAAGTTGCTAGATGCTGGCAACATTTCCTCTATACCTAACAAGGCCACTCAACTGTTCAACGACTTTTCAGATACAACTCTAATAGAGTTGCCTAGTGAACTTCCTCCACTTGGCAACTTCAACATGCTATAGACTTTATACTAGGATCTTAGTTGCATGATCTTCCCACCTGTTGTACGAATCCAATTGAATATGTAGAGCTTAAAAGACAAGTGAAGGAGCTGCTATCCAAGGGATTTATTCACGAATATCTAAGTCCTTGTGCTTACCTTATTAACCCTCAAAAAAGATGGTAGTCGGTGCATGTGTGTAGACAATTGTGCAATCAATAAGATAACTATCAAATATCGGTTTTCCATTCCTTGAATTGATGATATGTTGGATATGATGGCTGGTTCTTGCATCTTTTCGAAGATAGATCTGAAGAGTGGGTACATCAAATATGGTTGAGGCTCAAGGATGAGTGGAAAATTGCTTTTAAAACAAAGGATGGTCTTTATGAGTGGCTGGTCATGCTTTTTGGCCTCTCAAATGCTCCTAGTACATTCATGCTGATCATGAATCAAGTATTTCAACCATTTATTGAAAATTTCTATTTGTTTACTTTGATGGCATTTTAATTTATAGCAAGATCAAGGTAGATCATGTTTCCCATTTGCGACAAGTCATGAGAATTCTTTGACAAGAGAAGCCCTACCTAAACTTGAAAAAATTTTCCTTCATGACCCCAACTATTGTGTTCGTAGGTTTTGTTGTTTTAGCCAAGGGGTTAGAAGTAGACCCTGATAAGGTGAAATGCATCCTAAAATGACCAATTCCTTGCACATTGCTAGAGCTATGAAGTTTTCATGGGTTGTCAAAATTTATTGACGTTTCAAAACAAGTTTCAGCATTGTTATGACTTCTATGACTGATTGTATAAAGAAAAAGCTATTTGTTGGGACCAAAGCGACAACAAAGGCTTTTGAAGAAATAAAGAAGAGGTTAATTGAAGCATCTGTTCTTTAACTTCCTGATTTTTCAAAAGTATTCGAAGTAGTTTGCATTGCATCAAATGTGGGAATTGGAGGTGTACTTAGTCAGGAAGGGCATCTTGTTGCATTTTTTAGCGAAAAATTGAATGAAGCAAAGAAAAACACTCAATCTCAAAATTCTATGCAATGATTCAAGCTTTGCACTATTGGTGTCATTATTTGATTCCAAAGGAGTTTGTTTTATATTCTAATGAACCTTGGCAAGAATGTTTCTAAATGCTGCACATGTCAACTATCAAAGGGAAAGAAGAAAAATATAGGATTGTACATGCCACATGAGCCATGGCAAGACTTAAGCATGGACTTTGTCCTTGGTTTGCCAAAAACTTTTAGGGTCCATGACTCCCTATTTGTCATATTAGATCATTTCTCTAAAATGGTGCACTTTATCTAGTGTTCAAAGACTTTGGATGCTGTGTAGTCTAGTTGTGTATAATTTCATGAATATAATAAATATAGAATACCAAATACTATTAAAACAAAAATGAATTATAAATGGTATAATAAAATAAGATGTACATGTAACCAAGTTCAAGACCTAAAACAAAACCCAAATAGATTTAGAAATATGTCAATTTAAGCCCAATGCAAACAGTTTGGATTGGTGGGTTTCACTGATAAGGTCCAATGGGGCATGAAGGGAGATGATTGAGGATCTTGGAACTCGCCTTAATGAAAAGTAGCTGTCAACTGTTATGCAACAAATAAATGTTCATATGAGAGGGCATAAGAGATTCTCATATCTTCTTAGGAAAACTTAAGTCCTCATTATTAGAGAAGCCTTCTTGAACTGTCAATGTTTTGGTTGAAATAATAATATCTTTGAGAAATGTTGTAGCAACTCTTCATTACTTGGCCAACCTTTCTTGTTTTATTTTGTCCTTTGCATCTTTTATGCCCTGTTTGGCAACTATTTTTTAAAATAGTTTTTAGTTCTATAGAATAAAAAAAAAAAAACAAGAAAACATTTTTAATAACCAAAAAACAAGAAAGAGTTTTTTGTTTTTAGAAACAGAAAACATAGTGTTTTCAAAGAACATATTTTAGTTGTTTTTGCATGTTTTCTAAGGGTTGTTTTAAAAAATAATTATATAAATGTGAAGAATGATTAAAAATAAAGCACTATAGATAAAAGTTATTTTAAAACATAGAAAACTAGTTCAAGAGCATTTCAAGTTCCCAAACAAACTTTTGTTTTATACAACATCATAGAATAGTTTTCAAAAATTGTTTTTTAGAACTTTTTCGATAACACTTCCCAAACGGAGCCATTGTCGTTTTTCCCTTTTAGAAAGGCTCTTCCTTCTCTTTCTTCCTTCTTCAATACTTTTCATTATATTCTCTTTTAAAAAACAAATGATCATATTTCATCAATACATTTCCTTGTCATTATACTTATAAAAAAAAATAAGAGTAAAAAAAAATTAAAAAAAAAAAAAAAATTCCCTTGCCTCTTTGTTATAATTAGTTATTGAGTTTTATCATTTATTAGAATGATAATTGTGTTTTATGCTGTCTTATCCATAAAATGTCTTGATGCTTTATTTCTAATTGCCACATTGTGCATTTACTTGGAAACATTTTTGTGATATTTTTCTTTTATTTTTTTATTTTTACTATACATTTTCCAGCTGTCAGTATGGTGAACGGTGTAAGTTTCTTCACGTGACTCAGCAGCAGCCAAAACCTAATGTCTCTGGATTTGGCGCACAAACTAGCTCAAACTTTCAGCACACAAACGTACAACAGCAAAGGTCTAATCCTTTTGGATTTGGCGTCCAGAGCAACTCTTTGCCAAAAGGGACCACTGATTTTGGATCCAAGCAGAACCATTTCAAGGTTTTTCCTCCTAAACTTTGAGTTAACATCATTAAGAATGTCACTGGAGGACACCATGCTCTTTGAGTTTCTTGAATGAATGAACTCTAAAAGGTTTTAGTTATGCGCATTGCCATTCAAAAAAAGTGTTGAAGAGTTCATCTTTGTCTTAAAATTTTTTTTGTCGATCAGCCTTTTGAAAACAAGTGGACCCGCTTCTCCCCTCTGACTACTGGTAGCTCCTCTTCCTCCTCCCGACAATCTGATAATCAGGCGCAACCTGCTAATCATAAGTAAGTGCTTGGTACACAGGCTAGACTTCTCTCTTTTTCTGTTTTATGGCTTTGGACATCTTGTTCTTTTACTTCATCATGACTTAAGTGACGTACTTTATGGAAATGTTAACTTTGATGTATGTGAAGGTGCACAGATCCTGAGTCATGCAAACGTCAAATTGTTGAAGATTTTGAGCATGAAAGACCAATTTGGAAGCTCACATGTTATGGTCACTGTAAAAGGTATGTTGTTGTGTCTTTTTTTTTTTTTTTTTTCTGTTTTTTTTATCAGAAGTAAAAGGTATGTTCTATTTACCACATGATTCTGGCATTTGATGAATTTGGGACTTTGGACTTGCTTCATGGCATAATTGATTGGAATTCGAATGTCAATAGAGACGTGATTGTAAATAAGCTGGTGAAAAGAAGAAAAAAAAAAAAAAAAAAACCAGTTTTAGGCTATTCTCAAGGATTCCGACGGGATAGCGTTTGATTCTGTAATGAGCACAAAAGCAAGCTTTAGTGGATGGCACATGCTTCAGTCCAGGAATTTTAATATACACACAGAGAGTTGTGCCAAATTGGTGGTGGGCATTATTAATGGTGAAACCAATTTCCACTGGCCAATTTAAACCTATCAGTCCTTTCCACATTTGTGTTTTTTTTTTTTTTTTTTTTTGTTCAATTTGAAAATCACATACCAAACAAGCTTGAAAACTTGGCTTTGGAGGGCTCAAAATGTTTATGGCTTGTTTGATTGCTTGATACGCTATTGCTTAGCGAAGGCTCAAGTTTGCATGCTTTACTTTGTATGCCCTTGTTTTGCCCTTGCCAGCACATTCTCTGGTTTGACATTTGGTTTTCAGCTCCTATTCTTTTATGCAATTAGTTAAATATTTAAAACATGCGGGGAAAGGCAATGCATTTTACTGAAAAGAAGTTGCGTGTTCTAGTGATTTGTTCAGTATAGGTTGGAAGTATCACATATAACTCAACAATTATTCATAATGATCTTATGTGGGTGTGAATAATCATGGGTTTTGAAACTATTTTTAATAAACTCTAGTCAAATATACTCATTGATTAGTCTTAAGGAATTATGCAAAGAAAAATGGGCAATTTTGTTATATTTTCATAATGAGAGGGAGAATAAAGGAATAACCATCTATGTTCTTTTATTCATTTATCTCTTCCTTCTTCAATTGACTCTATCATATTCTGCTTGTTTCTTGTGATTATAAGAGTGGATCAAGCATAGGAAACTGGTGGCCTTGGTTATGAGTTTTTTATTTTTTTTATTTTTGTTTTTGCAGTGCTCCTTGTGACATTGTTGGCGACATTAGCTATGAAGAATTGAGGTTGGCTGCGTATGATGATGCTGGGCGTGGGTTGAGCTTGCAGTCCATTGTAAGATCTGATTCGCTAATTTTTATTTTTTTGATAAGCAAACAGAGAATCTATTAAAAGAGTGCCAGTGAAAGGGAGCACACTCTTATGTATATATGAAGTATAACAGTTGGTATTTACCAAGCCTCAAAACCAACTATCCAGCACTAAGACTATCTATGAGGGCCATCATTGAGAAATTTCCCATTTCTAATGATACTTTAAACCAATTAAGGAGGGGTTTAATGAAGCTCTCCTTTAACCTCTGATGTGCAAGCACTTCTCCATTAAAGATTTTGTGGTGTCTCTCTTTCTATACACACCAGAACAAGCATAGAGGTACCATTCTCCTAACATTGCGACTCTTCTTATTCGAACTTCTAACTTCCATTAGAGGAGTAAATTCCTCATTGTAGTTGGAAACACCTATTTCTGACCAAAACTTGATTAAAAAAAAAGTCCACAATGCCTTTGTCCTTGCACAATGATTCAAAATGTGATTAGTAGGCTCTCCATTCTCTTTGCCAAGACTACATCTATTAATCCTTGTACATCCCCTTTTTGTTAACGTGTCTATAGTTGAGATCTGCCCCCATACCACTACCTAGTGAAAAATGTTATCTCATAGGAGCTTGGGAACCCCAAATTCCTTTGGTTGGGAAGTCCACTCTAGATTCAAACATACAATGAATTCTAGTATGAATTTACACTGAAGATTCCCTTCCAATTCTCCTTCCAAACTAAGATATCTTCTCCTTCTTCTTGCACTTTCTCTACATAAATAAGCTTTAAAAATTGGGACACTCCCTCTATTTCCCAATCTTGGAAAGGGCTTCTGAAATGCACTAGCTCTTGGCCTTCACAACCTCTCCCTTCCCATAGGTTAGAAATAGTAGCATTCTTATGAGAAGCTAGTTTGAACAATCAAGGAAATGCTTCTTTCAGATAGATCTCCCCCAACCACCTATACCATCAAAATTTGTTTGTCTTCCATTTTTAACATGGGTAGCTATCTTATGGCTAATTCCCTCCCAACCTTTTCTTATGTCTTTCCATGGACTCATACCAAAAGTCTCCCTCACCTCACAACTTGACCCATTCCTCAAAGTTTCCTTGGATGATCTTCCTCCACAAGCACTCTTGCTCAAGGGCAAACCCCTATAACACTTAATAGTTGTAGAGTTTTAGAGTGGCCACTATTTTATTTGGGTCTTCCTTTACAAGGGAATCCAAATATAATAGGATTTTGGGGCCCTGTGGTTGATAGAGTCTTGAGGAGGTTGGATGGGTGGAAAAAGACCTTTTTGTATTTGGGGCTGCGGGGGGAGGAGTATAACCTTAATTCAATCTTGATTGTTTCACATCCCTAGTTATTTTCTCGCTCTTTTCAAGATTCCAATTTCATTAACCTTAAAGATTGAGAAAATGCAAAGGGATTTCCTTTGGTCAGGGACTGGGGAGGGAAAGAAAGATCATCTTATCAGTTGGGATGTAGTGTGTAGGCCAACGGAGTTTGGGGATTTGGGAATTGGGAAGACTTGAGAAATCATGCTCTCTTAGGGAAGTGACTTTGGAGGTTTCCTAAGGAAAGCTATGGTCACATAGAGTTAGATGGCTTTGGAGGTGCTCTTTGTTGCAAGTTATTTCGAGCATTTTTATGCAACACATCCTAATGGATAGGATAACAACATTTTGGTTAGATGGTTACATAGATGTCCTTCGAAGGTTATTGCATAAGTTTTTTAAGACTTTTCCCCATACACCCGCTTTGTGGTGGGGAATGGGGAGAGAATCCGATTTTGGGAAGATTTATGGTGGGGAGATCAACCTTTGTGTTCATAATTTTCAGGTTTTTATAGAGTTGTCTCAGTGAGAAATCTCACCATCTGAATCGTCCTTGGTAATTCCTATCCGTCTTGTAATTTTAACGTCTGATGCAATCTTACTGATTTAGAAATTGTACTTATCGAAAGACTCATGTCTTCACTTACATTAGTGCACTTATTCTACCATAGATTCAAGAACTTGATCCTTGTCTTCCTTTAGTTTATTCTTAGTAAAATCTTTTTTCACGGTCTTGTCCAAGTCCTTGAATCTAATCCCATTCCTTTTGGCTAATTTTGTTTGGAAATCAAAAGCCCCTTCAAAGGTCAAAGCCTTTGCTTGGTTAGTCATGCGCAAGAAGGTAAATACCAATGAAATGCTACAGGTGAGAAGATCCTACAAGTCTCTAAGTACTCATTGGTGCATTCTTTACCAAGGGAGTGGAGAATCAATTGGTCACCTTTTCCTACATTACCTAATAATGCTGGTGCTTTGGCATAAGCTCTTCACGGTAGCTAATATGGATTGGGTTCCCTCTAGGAGTATTGGAGATAGGTTGGTTATTTCATTTAGAGGGTTGGGGAATTTAATCAGAGGCAAGACTCTTTGGCATAGCGCTTGCCTCACTGTATTGTGGATTGTGTGGTAAGAGTGAAATGATAAGATTTTTTAGGATAAGTACAAAACAGAAGGGATGTTGTGATATCTTCTTCACTTCTACTCCTTTTGAGTCTCTTGTATTGTCGCTTTTAGAGGAATCCTACTTAATGTTATTCAACTAAGTTGGACATCGGTTTGTAATTCAAAAGGGGTGGATAGCGTTTGAGAGAGTTTGATTTTGGTTTTTAATGATATTGTCATATGTAGTTATCATTATATAGTGGAGTATATTCTTACTTTGATCTGATTTTGTATTTTAATCAAGTTTCGTTTTTGATTAAAAAAAATAGTATTTAATTCTAATAAAAAGCCAAACAACTTAAACACTTAATGGCATTAAGCTCTATTCTGATTTAAGTTAAATGCAGGTCCATACATATTTTAGACAAAAAAAAAAAAAAAAAAAAAGAAAAGAAAAAAAAACAAAAACAAACAAACATGACCTTACTATGTGTTTTTTTTCAAAAATAATTCTCCTTTTTAGGAAGCCAAACTTAAGCCTGGACTGAAGAATTAAAGGAGCTAGACATTTTTTTTCCTTCAAACAATTCTCCTTTTTCCTAGTAAGTTAATTTGGGAAGTCAAGCTTAAGCATACTGAAGAATTAAAGGTGCTAAACATTTTTTCTCCTTCAGAGTATTCTCCTTTCCTGGTAAGTTAATTAGGGTAGCCAAACTTAAGCCTGGGCTGAAGAATTAAAGGTTCTAGACATTTTTTTCTCTTTCAGATAATTCTCCTTTTCATGGTAAACTATTAGGGAAATCAAAACTCCTCCAGAGGTTAAAAATTTGGCCTGGACTAAAGAATTAAAGGTGCTAAACATTTGTGACCTTCAAAGGCACTTACTAACTGGTCTTTGTTTTCTGTGCTAAACATTTGTGAGCTTCTCTAAAAGATGAGGTTTAAGGTTCTTCTGGCATTTGCATAATGTGAAAAGTCAATAATGAGACAATTAATAACTGGTACCTCGCTCAGTATGCGGTCTTTGTTTTTGGTGGTGGGTACTTGTTGGGTCAACTCTAGGGACATAATTGTCTTTTGGTTCTCTATGTTAAAAAAATTTGATGGGCTAAAATTAGAATGCTATGGGATTGATTTGGCCATCATTTTGATGTTGTGGGAAAGAACTATAAAAGAATTTTTTACAATGTCTACAGGTCATAATGTTCAATTTAGGAAAGGGTGGCTTCTTTTGCTATAGTCTCGCCTGAATCACTTAAGTCATATAGGAGCTTTCTTTTCATGCATTAACTGAGACTTGACTTTTGTGACTAATCCTCTCCATCACAGTATCTTCTATGTGAATGTCATTGATTGGTCGTGTTTGGATTTAATTATGGAGGTAGGGGAGTTCATCCATGGAAAGTTGTCTTCAACTGAGCCACATGGGCATTTAGTCGGGGCCAAGGTTTGGAACTCTCCTCTTTTGAGAGGCAAGGAAGTTCTGTAAGCTTTGAGTAGGATTCAAGGTTCAATATACAGAGGGAGATCATTTTAAATAGGCAACCCCCACCAACATCATGTGTCAACATAAATACTGATGGGAGATCTAAAGGAAATCCTTGGATGGCTAGGGCGGGGGCATGTTGTGAGATGAAAGCAAGTGGATTCAAGGATTCACTCTCAAGATTAAAAGGTACAGGGCTTCTAAATCTGAGCTGTGGCCATTCTCCTGGGTAATCTTTGCTTTTGGACCTTGCCCTAACCTTAAAAAAAAAAAAAAAAAGGGAAAAAAACCGAAGAAAAATAGGAAGAAGAAGAAAGGAATGCAAAACTGGGAATTATCAAAATGGAGTGTGTGATTGCTCTAATGTCATCAATTGGATAGAGGAGAAGGGGTGTTTGCACATGCACCCCACATTTTTATTAATTTGAGTGGAGTTAGGAATAAGATTTCATGGGCATAAATTTTGGAAGTTAACTAGTTTCTGTGAAAGTTTCACGTTTTGCCCTTTGTGAAAATTCCCTGCATCTGGTTTTTGGTAGTTTCCTATAACTTTCTTCAGGAATACTAAAGATATTGATGTTTCAGTACATGTTGATCTATTATTGCTTTCTTAGATGATTTGCTGACTAAATTTATCTTTATACAGGTTGAGAGGGAGAGGAGTTTGCTCAATTCCAAGTTAATTGAATTTGACAGCCTCCTCCGTAAACCCTATGCAGCTCCTCCAAATTCTACTCTAGCCATCCAAAGTCCTGCTCCCAATCCAGATGCATCCTCACTAACTGCTCAAAATAATGCTCCTCCTTCAGCCTCAAGTTTTAGTCAACTGAGCACATCACCTAATATGGGATTTGGAACGAGGTAAGATCTCTTCCTAACGTTTGATTTTCACATGGTTATCTTTTAGGAATTCAAAGAATCCTTCCATTCAATTGAAGAAAAAAAAGAAGAAAAACTTAAGTTAATGCTGATATTTCATTAGTCCTATTCCTGGCGTGCCATTTGGCCTTTATTGACCTGTTGAGCAATTTTTCCTCAGGCCCTCTACACCATCAAATAATGCTTTTGGGCAATCAAATTCCTTTCAATTCTCCAGCCAGACTTCAGGTGCATTTGGGACAAACAACTTGGCATTTGGAAATGCAGGTGTTTTAAAGCTTTTGTGCAAGAACTCTAAGGTTGTATACTTATGGACATATTGCTTCTGACTTCAATTATGTTATAGGTTCATTTGGCAGCCAACTTCCTGTACAGATGCATGGAAGTCCCCTTCCCTCCAATACAGCAGGCTTCAGCCATAATAACATGAGTGCTGGAAGTAAAGCATTTTCTCCTTCAGCAGCATCTCCACAGATTATCAGTTTAGCAAATAACCAGTCACCTATCCTTTCCAATGGGACTAACTCTATGTTTAGTGCAGAGTCAACCATGCATGCTCAGCTGTAAGTTAATGGAGAAATCTTCTATCTGCAAGCTATTAGAAAGAGAACCTGTTAATTAACAATTTTTGGATTCAAAAGGTTAGATGACAATTATAAGATTTGAGTTTTGGTTGCTGGGCTGAAGTTGTTTATTCAGCTATCAATCTATTTCAAATCAAACTCTTTCCTTTATTCTCTTTAACTGAAACAGAAAAGTTTCCGAACTTTGGGTGATGCATCTGTGGCCTCTAATATTGAAGCTTGACTAAGCATGATAAAACCTTAAATCCTGATTCCTTCAGCTTAGCAAAATTAACCCTTTTGCTATTCTGCATAATCTAGGGCCATATACCTAGTCAAATCTTATACCATATGATGATGGCTTTTCCCACTACATGGGTCAATGTGCTTTTTAACGTTCATCATGTTCTTGTGACACCCTTGACTCAATCAAGTCATTTTTTTACTCATTCATTCATTGGATGGTAGCCCTTAATGGATATGTAATTTTAAAGAAATTTGTGTTCTTAATGATTGAAAATTTGTGATTTTCTTATAGTTTGGTTTTGGTCTGTCTTCTCCATGCTGCAGAGAGAAAATCCAGAAAGATAACTTTTCTGGGGATACGAGTATTTGGTTGAAAGAGGAATGGAATCCTGGAGAGGTAAAGATCTTAATGTTGGCTATATTTTGTGAATTTTTCTCATGATTAGTTTTGTGGCTTTTGTAGCTTTATGGGAGGATTGATATCCTGATAATCTGTTTACAAAGGGCTGAGAATTGACTGGAAAATTGAGTTTATGCCCTTCCTTTGCACAATAACTCAAAAGGAAAAGGAAAAAAAAGAATAGAAAGAGTAATGATTGTGTCTTAGCATTTTAAGTCTTCCTTGTCTTTTGTTAGAATTAAAAATCAACAAATAAGCAACAAAAACAACAAAATAATAATTGTCGTTATTATTATTTTCTGTCAGTGGTTTTCTTGAAGGCCTCCAAATTAACCAGACAGAATATAAAAATAAATGGAAATACCACTTTGCCTGCTGTAAATGTGTCTTTCAGCCTTGATTTGATGATCTTTACCATATCTTATTTTGGTAAAAAAGAAAACCATTAAGTGCCTGTTTGGATATACTTTCAGTTTTGTATTTAAAAATAGAGAATAGCAAAAAGAAATTTCTATATAAAATATAAAATCTTCTAGAGGCTTGCATTGAGAAGATAATTGTTTTTCAAGATTGATTAAAAATCTTGAGGTATTAAAATTTTTTTATCTCAAATCTTAAGATTTTTTAAAGCAATTTTAAGGACATAGGTTAAGTTTATACATTTTCCATAAGGGTTTCTACTTTTTATATAAAAGTTTCTATTTTTAAAAACAAAGAACAAAAGGTATTGTCCAAACGAAGCTTAAATAAACTACTTTGTGCTTTTGTTGTCATCTTTTTACTAATTGTTTTTTTGGCTTCCAGATTCCAGAAGAAGAGCCTCCGGATGCTTTTGTTTAACAGGTATACTTGGGTAATGAAGACTTGTAAAGCATCATAATTGAAAGGCTAGAAGAGCACACAGCTTATTGGCGTCACTTGCAAGATTAATAAAGCTGTCATGGCCATGGAGTGGGAAGAAGGGATGATTAATTTTGGTATGATAATTTTCTGGCATGCTGAAGAAGTCACTTGTTGCTACAATAGTTAAATCATTCTGATAGGGGCCCCTTTTCTTGCTTTAGAGTCTTAAGTTCTCTAGCCGTGGCAAGTGAAATGTGGGATTATCTTTTCCATTAATCACATATATCTTGTCATGTACTAGCCTTTAAAGCGGCATCTGAATTGTGGCTAAGTTGCTGTGCAAATTTTTGGATTATCTATAAATGCATTAATTGATGTACATAATTGCTGATATTTTCTATTGAACATATTGATTTTCAAATAGGTGCAGAAATTAAGTGTTCAGTTGATATGTATGCGTATCTGTTTAATGCAAAGAGCTTAGGTTTTAGTTGTTTTCTGATTTTTCAGAGGCAAAAAACAATGCAGGATTGGAAGCTCTCAAATTTCATAGATGGCTGCAAATCGAGAATGTAAGAAAAAAATTATTTCTAGCTTGCCCATGATTAGAGGCCATGCTTCCTACTTGAGGGACAAATTGAAATTAGAGTAGAGGTGAAGTGACACACTAAGATGGATGAATGGCAAATAAGAAAAAATAAAATAAAAACTAATGCAGTGGAAGGGGGTTGGGTGGTGACATTTTGTTTAAATGGTTTGCATCTGTCATCTTTCTGTGTATGTATGCATGTATGTATGTATGTGTCTAGAGCCAATCCATTCAATAAATTTAGGACAGCCCCTATCCTCCTCCTGCTGTTGATGTATATTCACTATTCAAGCCCAAAACTTGATTCAAGTTGTATGAACCTCACAGTCAAAACAAAAGCAAGAAAATGGGTGTTAAATCATTTGGTCTGTTTTGTTTTTCAAATTGTCAAATCCAGACAGGCAGAAAGCATTTTGTGCTTGACAACTCTAAATTTATTTGTTGTATTGCTCTTTCTGTAGGCTTGAAATGACAAGTTTACAGCCCACGTCTACCCTTCTTTTTTTTGTAAGGGGTCAAGGAAACTTTCTCATCAGTTGGGGCCGTTGGGCGACTTCGATGGGTTTTTCTTTGGTTGAAGATTTTATTTACTTTACAAACAGGAGAAAATCAGAAATAATTGGTAACAGTGAAAAGGAGTTGCAGAGGATGGGTGCCCATTTCGAAAAATAAAAAAATGCCACACTCTGGACCACATGGGTGATACGGAGGGACGGCCATTTTCCCTTGCCTTTTAATGGAAGCTGAGTGACTCCTGTCCTTCAAAACTCGGTTGCCTAGATGGCACAGGGTATTACTCCTACTCAACCGCGTTTTTTGAATTTGATAATTGATTGCTAAAGATTCGAAATTGAAAAGGTCTCAAAGATCGTGCAGACATTGTATCTGTGGGGCCCGTTTGTCTCCCGGCTGACTAAACTACAGAACTTCTCTGTGGTTTTCCCTTTTCCCCCCTCGCAACTTGAGGTTTTCCCTCTCTGTGCAACTTATATCCAGTATAGCATGGCGAGGGCTGCGGTCTAATTAAATCCCTCTTTACTCCCGTCCTCCCTTCCTCCCAAGTGCTTTAATGCTGTACTGACACCAACTCAAAATGAAAGAAATATTCTAATTTGAATGGTTGGGATAAAAAGATCATTAACTTGTTGATATTTAACATAATATTGGAAAAAATTTCAATGAGCAGAGAAAATGTGCAGGGCTTCAGGGCATGGAGTAGTGCATTCACTTGGATTATCTAATTACTGTGGGAGTAGATGGGCTGAGCTTTTAATGCCCAATTCAACACGCCTCTGTTTTGTAAATACCAGTAGACGTGCCAGCATGTCATGACTCATGGCAGGGACTTGAGACCCAACACTGCTCTGGTGGTGTGGTTATCAAATTGTGAACCCAAGTAATAATTTAAGAAAATAAAATATAGGCGTAGAGGTTTATAAAAATAAAAGGCAGGAAGGCAATGAGGGATCGCCTTGGCCAGCTGCCACACACATCAAGCACCCCAAACAGGAGTCTAGTCAGGACTGAAGAGGAGACCGCAGAGGCTTTTGATTGGGGCATGTGACTTCTCCACGCTCCATCCATCCAGTAGTACAAGCAGCAATGCCTCGTCCTCCTGCTGCTCGCCTCTTGCTCTTCGTCTTTTCCTTTTGGTTTGGTGCTTCTTTCATTCAGATCTGTTGTGCACAAAGCGTGGTGGTTGATCCAAAGTTGAAGTTTGAGAATCCAAGACTTCGGCAAGCCTACATTGCCCTCCAAGCATGGAAGACGGCCATTTTCTCAGACCCCTTCAACTTCACCTCCAACTGGGTTGGTCCCCAAGTCTGCTCCTACATGGGTGTGTATTGTGCCCCTTCTCTCTCCAATCCCTCCCTCAAAGTGGTTGCTGGCATCGACCTCAACCATGCGGATATCGCCGGTTATCTGCCCTCTGAGCTGGGCCTCCTCTCCGACTTGGCTCTCTTCCATCTCAACTCCAACCGCTTCTGCGGCATTGTTCCCAGCAATTTGAAGCGCATGAAGCTCCTCTACGAGCTGGACCTCAGCAACAACCGCTTCGTGGGGAGCTTCCCCAATGTGGTGTTGTCCATGCCCTCCCTCAAGTTCCTGGATCTCCGATTCAATGAGTTCGAGGGTCCAGTTCCATCCCAGCTCTTCAATAAGGATCTGGATGCAGTTTTCCTCAATGACAACAGATTCCAATTCGGCATCCCTCAGAATCTGGGCAATTCACCCGTCTCTGTTCTGGTCTTGGCCAACAACAATCTTGGGGGTTGCATTCCTGGCAGCATTGGTAAGATGGGAAAAACCCTAAACGAGATCATCCTCATGAACGACAATCTCACTTCATGCTTACCTCCTCAAATCGGCCTTCTCAAAGAGGTTAACGTGTTTGATGTGAGCTTCAATCATCTCCAAGGCTCACTGCCGCCCGCCATTGGCAATATGAAGAGCTTGGAGCAGCTGGATGTTGCCCACAACAGTTTCACCGGTGCGATTCCGCCCACCATCTGTCAGCTCCCCAGATTGGAAAACTTCACCTATTCTTTCAACTATTTCACCGGAGAGGCTCCTGTTTGTGCTGCCATTTCTGGTGATGGTCGCCAGAATTGTATCCCAGGAAAGATGGACCAGCGGTCCTCTAGTATGTGTTCCTCTCAAGCTGCACGTCCTGTGGATTGCAGCAAGTCCAAATGCGGCGGCGGCAGCACCAACGCTGGTGGTTCCCCTGGAGGGTCACCTCCCAAGAAAACCCCTCCTGTGCCCAGCCCAACAACGCCAGTTGGTCCTTCCCCGCCACCACCACCTACTTCAAAGTCTTCGCCTTCCACCAGATCACACCCACCACCTCCACCACCACCCCATGTACAACACTCGTCCGTGCCTCCTCCCGCCAAATCATATCATTCCCCACCTCCTCCAAAGCAGTCCCCCATGACATCCCCGCCACCGCCCCCACCTACTGAAAAGGTATCACCAAGGACGCATCTTCCGCCACCGCCGCCGCCGCCTCCACCACCACCACCACCACCACCCCCGTCATCAAACCAGTATCGTTATTCGCCACCACCCCCACCCCCACCATCCTCATCCGAACATTACAGTTCACCACCTCCATCATGGAATCATTACCACTATTCATCACCACCACCGCCACCATCCCCATCAGGACATTACAGTTCGCCACCTCCGTCATCAAACCACTATCATTATTCACCACCACCACCACAATCATCGAGCCATTATAATTCCCCACCTCCCCCACCCGCCGAAAAAGGATCACCAAGTACCCATTTTGTACCACCACCGCCACCACCTGTCTATCCACATATGACACCGCCATCCCCACCCCCGCCCCCAGAGTCTGAGATGCCTCCGTCACATCAACAACAGCCTCCATCATCTGGGCCTTTGCATCCTCTTCCTCCTTCGCCACCATCTGGATGTGGCACTCCTGGATCTCTACTCCCACCACCACCACCGCCACATTCTCTATCAGTACCATTGGCACCAGCACCCAACCATCACCACTCACAATCATACCCACCTCCCTCACAACATTGGCATCATCCACCACCGTTACACCATCAAAATTCTCCACCACCCACCAAAAACCCATATTCACCCCCTCCACCGCCTCCGGTTAACGTGCCATTGCCACCAGTTATCGGGGTATCATATGCATCTCCTCCTCCCCCAGGAATCCCCTACTACTGATCTATTTGATATCCAATTTTAAATCTCTTCCATTCAATCATATCTTTCCTTTGCATTTGTCTAAAGGATAAAGACACCGAAGCAAGAATTCTACGCTGCAACAAAGAGCAATGAACGAAGGATCGCAGCAAGGAAGAGTTCCATCTCGTGTGTTTTTTATTGTAATGCTGCTTTGTGTCTTTTTTGAGCCTTTGAGGGTTGCTTTCCTAGCAGTAATCTAGCTTCAACTTTCTGCTTCTTGTTATTTATGTATTCTTATTAATTTATATGATGAAGATAATGATACAGACATGGGTTTTGGAAGAGGGGCATGATATGGGCTTTTGTTGTACTATTATAGTCTAGTGCACAATTTCATTTCAGTTGGGCAAGATTTGTGCCTCGGATTTGGTGCCCTAGAAGTTTAGGTAGAGATGGGTATGAGTTTGAGTTCATGGTGGCTTCTATGTTGCCTGCATGAGTTCGAGGTGCCTCAGGCTTGCTTAGGCATTTCCCCTATATAGATTCACTTAGCTCTGGCTTGCTCAGTGATTTTCTCTATGCAAGTTCTCTTTCTCTCCCTAATTTGAACTTGTTAGCTCTTGCATCCTTCTACCTTCTCCCCAACCTTTCACGCATCAAATTCCTCCTCCTATTGAAATTTGAGCTTAGATTGGACCTAAATATCTACAACACAAACACAAATGCATCAAATGTAACTTGCTAAGGCACTAACAACAAGATTAAGCTTGGATGAATTTTTAGTACCTTGAACACACTATGATAGGCTCCTTAGAGCCTATTGAGGTGTTGAGTTTGGGCCCTTGTTGCAAGTCCCTTAACACCTTTAAAGGGAAAATAAAAGAGAAGTACACAAACAAAGCTAAACTCTTATAACCAGCTTGCATAGGGTTTAAAGGAGTAGAAGTCCATGATTAAGGGCTTGTTTGGGACGTGTATTCAAGAACTATATTTTGTTCTCAAGAACAAAAAACACCAAAAAACATGTTTGGTAACCTGAGTGATATTTTGTTGTCGGTGTTCTCCATGTTCTTAAAATCCTATTTTCAGAGAACATCTTCAACTTGTTTTTCCTATTTTTTTGCACTATTTAGAGAGCTAAAAGAAGGGCTTGTTCTTCGTGTTCTCAAGTGTTCTCTCTCAGTCTACATCGTGAATATCTTCACCAACATCCAAAATAGAGAAAAATCTCTAAAAAAACATAGAAAAATCTCAAAGAAAAATCTATGAAAATACCAAGAAAAATCCTTGAAAAAATCTCTGGGCAGACAAAAAATTTTCTGGAAAAAAAAAAAAAAAAAAAAAAACAGGGAAACTATACGAGAAAGCAGAGAAAAATCTCCGAAAAACATTGAATAATCTGTGAAAAATCAGAGATTCTCTCAAAAAGGAAAACTTTCAATACCCATGAGAAGAAGATGAAGAATAAACAAATCCAAATAATTGACCAATTGAGAACAATTCCTTTGTTCCAATGGTGCCGCTGTGGTTACAGGCATCCAATTCCTCTTATCGACGACGGGAGTGAAGATCAATGCATCCTGTCTTCTCCTTTCTCTCTCTGTGTGGGTGATCGATGTACCCATCTCCTCTTTTCATTTGGGTTTTGTCGGTATGCCCTTGTGGCGTTTGTGAATCCGGAATGAAAAGCAGGCAGGCAACTGATGTAGAGTGAATTCTATAAATTCTAATGTATGGTTTATCATATACATTCTAATGACATTGTAGGACTTGAATAAGAATCGGTAATATATTATTTTGTATGTAAAGATGTATTATTTTGTATGTTAATGGTACGATGTTACCGAATAATGTGAATTTAATGATAGTATCATGTTGTAAATTTAATAATATGATATAAATTTAATGATTGAAATTATATAATTATAATTATTTTAAATAATTTTAATAATATTTTTATAATTTGTTAAACTTTTTAATTATCATATTCTGCATTTCACCCTCTATCATAGACATGAAAAATGATGTAATTAATGATCAAAACCACAACTTTGAATAATGTACTACACCTTGAGAATGTCCTCACCAACATATCTCTATTAAGACACCTAATATACCTTTGGGTGGTGTTTGGTACTCGGAATAGGAAATGAAAATGAATATTTTGTTTCCATTCTTATTTTTTAGTGGATAGAAATGAATTTGATGATTCTATTTTTAGCATTTGGATGAACTTAGGAATGCAAGATTGAAATGATTATTTGTTTTCATTCTAATTTTTGATAATAATAGGAATGTAAATGAAAAAGAAATAAATTTACAATAATAACTTTACATATAATTTAAAATAATTTTTTATTTTTATTTTTATTTTTAAAAAATAAATTTTGAGAGTTTTTTTGTTATTAAATAATAAGACTAAAAAAATATATATACTCAATAAATAAAAAATTAACCATAAAAAATCATATAACCCTAATGTACAAATATTCAATTATTATTTTTATTAAAATTTTGAATAATTTGTCATGCTTAAGTAGTTATAAAATTATATTTTACCAAAAAAGAAAAAAAGAAAAAAAAAATTTATTATAATATTTAAGTTTTCAAAGCTAGCAAATGTTTTTCCTATTTCCAAAAGAGGAAATAAAAGAATTCAAATTTCATTATAATTTTCAACAAGTATCATATCTGATAAAATCCATAACCTTAAAAAATTTTAAATATTCGTTTTTTTATATTAAAATTTCAACAATCAAAATGAACATCCAAAACCCTAGAAATTAGAAATTGAATTTTTTTTTCTAAATGTCGTGAAAGGTTTTATTGATTCAGTTTGGGAGAATCACTTGTTGCAAAGAAGTGGATGATGAATGAGTCTCTAACTTTGCAAAGAAGATAAGAAGTGGATGATGGATGAGTCTCTAGCTTTTGCAAAGAAGATAAGAAGTGGATGATGAATAGGTCTCTACCTTTGCAAAGAAGATAAGCATCGGGCTTGAAGAATGAGATAAGAGGGTAAAATAGTAAATTTAGGTTATTTTATATTATCAAATGAGTTTAATGAATCAAAATACCACCTACTTTTGATGAATTCAAATTCGACTTATAAGTTAGATTTGATTTCTACTTGAATAATTTTTTATTCCATTTTTACCTTCTTAACATTTATCCAAACATAGGAATAAGGGAGAAAATGAATGAGATGTTTATTCCCACTCCCTATTCTTGTGTACCAAACACCCCCTCGACGTATTTTCATTATTTATAATTATTTAAAAAATTGAAAATGATGCAAATAATTTTTGAAATTGGTACAATTTCTTAAATTTTAATGAAGAGTAAATATAAAAATTATTTATATTTATAAATCAAATTAATCGAAGAAAACACTTAGTTTAAAAAAACAACTTCCAAATAGGGTTTTTGTTTTACTTGTTGTAATTTTTTATTTTTACTTTTATTAACTCAACCAAATATGTTTATTTATTTATTTATTTATTTTTTATTTTTGAGAACAAAAACTGTTTTCTAGAATTTAATTCCCAAGCACTATTTTTTTCCTGAAAACATAAAAAACTATTCTTAAAAATTGTTCTTAAAAACTGTTTTCCAAAATAGTTTTCAAAAATAGTAACCAAACAAACCCTAAGTTGTTTCAAAATCTATGCTAGGAATCCCTTATTCATCATCGAGGTCAAAGTCTCCTCATTATATACCCCTATTAACATGCAAAACTTAGTTTGAAGGGATTCTCTAAGTTTCTTGTTTAACTTAAAAGATCATTAGGACTTCCATAGACCTCTCTATTGTTAATTTGGAGTACTCCTTGTCCATAATGTTGCTAAGTTACATCCTAACTTAGGTACTTAAGTTTTTATTGGTTACTTTTTATTCACTTTCACTTTTTTTTTAATGTCTTTTCATTTTATTCATTTTTTCTTTTTTTACTTATGCCTTCATTTTTTTTCTTTTTCTCTATATTATTCAAATAATTCAAGTAGTCATTCTATCTTGGCTTATTTGCTTATATAATGACTTTTAGCTTAAAATTCCCAAACTAGTTAACCTAAGGCATCAGCTGATGAACCACCCTTGGGACTTACTACCAAGCCTCAAAGGACTAAACTATTGATAAAGTTGTGCAAACTATATTGATAAGTAAGCATAAAACAATAATAATCACCATACCAAAATTCTCAAACAAAAATAATGAATACAACAAATAATCATACAATAAGGATAATCACCATGCCAAAACTCTCACCATGCTAAAAACATATGAACATGCAATACAAAGGCACAATAAGAGTGTATTCATTGATCGACTAATCAAACACCATATTTTGCTTAACTAGAGTTCAAGCTTGACCTTTTTCTATCCCTAATAAATTAGTACCATATTATGTGTTAAGAACCTTGGATTACTTTGTTCCTATGCCCTGGATCTCATAGGGTGCATGTGTCTATTCTTAGAGCTCTCTAGATCTAATGCAACAGAAAATAATATCTTTAAAAACCATTACAAAATAAAGATTTGGAGAAAAAGTGTTCATACATGGATTTGAATGTCCCCATATCAATTCCTTGTGGTGAAGAACATGCCTAGAAAAACTGGAGAATCTCTCTTCATGCTGCTACCCACGTGTGTGTCCCGTGGGATTCCCATGCACATGGCCTGTGCACATTGCACGCAATTCCTGTGCATGTGACTTGTGCGTATCTCGTGTGATTTTCGTGTGCGTGGCTTGTGTGATTCTAGTGGACTTTTTGTACACCCAAGGTCTTTCATCCGATGACTCTTCCTTGTGTCTATGCACTGAGATGGTGGAGATATCAAGGGTAGAGGTCAGGGTTTTCACTTTGGAATAAAAAGAGAGAATGATAAGACATAAAAACCTTAACCCCTAAAGGGATATTTATAAGCTTCTTATTGGGCTTAAGTGATTTAAGCTCACTATGAGCTTGGATCACTTAATCTAGTCCAAAAAGGTTGTTAATTAATTAATTAACTATACAAGGTCGTAATTAATCAATTAGCCAAGTCCAAAGATACTACTCACTTATCCTTGTGCAATTTTACATAATTACTAAAATGCCCTATGCACAAAAGTGAACTAAAAACCCATCCAACCCTCATAAACCATGCCATCAAGGAATATGAGCTTAGAGCATGAATCATTATGACCCATAGAAGTACTAGTTTCCTTGGAATCAAATTCTGAAATTGACTCAACATCCCACTACAGAGAGTTAATTGCACTTCAATATCCTATGTATATTACAACAAGACACCTAGTGCTCAGGTCTGTGACCTACTATCCATTGCATGTAGACTTCCCATGAAATGGTGTCTGTAATATAACAAGGTGGTGTTATCATCTATCAAGATTACCTCTTAAATCTTTGAGTTATAGATCTTACTTCTCATGTGATCAAATGATATACTCTAGCTCCAAAGAGCATAAGTCAAATTCCACAAAAGGAGTTACTGTGGCCATAGATTTTATGATCACATGTCCTTTGGATCACCTAGGGGACACACTATCTTAGTCGCATGAGATATCATGGTGCCTCTATTGAGACTACTTGTTGCCACCAACCTCCATCAATAGTGACCCAATTCATATAAATATATGACCACTTTAGGGTCTCACCCATAGGTCAAAGCCTCCTATTGATTTGGGCACAAACTCAATATCTTCTCAAGGTTGAGAGTTCATGTAGTAGCTTGGTGAATTATGACAATTGGTAGCCTAGCATTATGATTCACCATAGGTCCTGTCTAGTGTGCATCACATACACTAGTGCACTCACTATGAGAAACCCATCTTGACGGCTAAGACAAGTCATCCCTCCAATTAAGAGGAGGTGCACTACAGTATCTACTAGATTGCCCAAATCCATGAATCGACTATGAACAACTTATTACTTACAATGAACCCATAACTTGTATCTTTTATGAAATTCTTAATGCACTAAAGTCATGTACATTATAAGGGATATGAGCTGAATGCTCAAATCAATGTCAATACACCAAAAAGGATAGCAAAGGGGTAGTTATGTATTTAAAACTAAGTCATAAATGAATGTATTTAAAAAGATATGAATGTAGCCCACATCAATATACATGAATTAATCCACAACTTTTCTTCAAATGATCATAAAGAGAAGCTCATAAAAGGATAAAGAGTATTAATTTGTTTTGGAATTGCAAGATTCATTCATGTAATTAAATTTGAGAAAAAAAATCCTTACAATCAAAGAAAACTAGGAATAGTGCATGTCGTAGGAAAATGATAGCACCTGGGATTGAAGACAAAATTTTATCAACCTAGGGGGTTTAAGGATCAGATGTGGAAAAAAAAAAAGAGTTAGAAATCAATTTAAAAATCATGAAAAGAACATAAAAAACAGAAATTGAACCTAAGGAAAAGAGCATAAAAGAAAATTTAGTACACTATGCGCATGGGAAAAAAAAGTGTACCTGGGAAAACGCATTGAAAAGCTGAGGGATTAAGTGCACAAAGGTTGTGCTCCATAGTGTGGATCGGAGAAAGGATGGAAGAGCATGCACAAATGAATTGCCCACTTAAGGGGGTTGTGCATTGAGTGTGCGCAAGGGCAAAGGTGCACAATAGCATAACAAAGAGGATTGTGCACCTAGGTGTGCACACTAAAGAACAAGGTTGCCTAGGAAATGTGCATTGAGGAATACAAATGCACACAAGATTCCACATCAGAGAGGAAGGAAAAAGTGTGCATAAAGATTGCGCACTAAGAAGCTACACTAATGTGCATAATAGCACACTGAAGGGAGCTTGACTGTACATAAAGAGGGTCCAATGCACATTGAAGGAAGTTAGATCGGGCATTGAAAGGGGTAGAATATGCACTAAATAATGCAAGGGAAAGGCCAGGAAAGGGGTATTGTGGGCAAAGTTTGTGCATTAGAGTGTGCATTAGAGAGGGAGAAGAGTGCATGTATGAGGATTGCATACTAAAGTAGCTTCTGCGCTTGGGAAATAGCATGGCTAAGATGCGCTTTCAAGAAGAAAAAAATGCGCTAAATAAAGTGCATTAGAAGACAAAGCAGCATGCACATTAATAATGTGCATTGAGGAGTGCACACTTTGAAAAGTGCACCAAGAGCACTACGTAGGTAAACTATGGGATTGAAGAATTGTAGAACAAAAAGTGTACCAACAAAATGTACAAAAACAAGATTGCATATCAAGGAAGACACCAAACTTGTGCAACTCATGTTTGCGCAGACCAGAGTACATACATAAGTAGTGCACAAATCTATAGTGGAATGCACACTAAACATTACGTAAACAGAGATAGCAGGCTACTAATGCGCAAACATGGTGTATAAACTAAAAATGAGCATCAACAAAATGGAGAGACATGCATGAATATAAGTTGCATACCTGAATGATGCATAAACTCAAACTGCACACCTGAGCAATACACTAATTCAATTCACAATGTGCAAACTATTTGCTCAAACGAAATGACTGGAACGAAGAGGCATACAAACAAAAGCAATGTACAATAGTGCATAAGAGATGCATAAACCTACATGTAAAACACTTGTGGAAGCTAGGCGCACACTAACTAGTGTACAAAAAAGCAACAAACACAAAATGAAAATGCATTAACTGGTGCACAAACAAGAGCATCCTTAGGAGGAGATACGTAATTTGATGGCCAATGAGAAACAAACACTAGAACATAGAAAAAAAAATAAATATAGAGCACAACTAAAGAGAACAAATAAACAAACAACCCATTGAGCGAAGCCCCATTTTATGTTTTATCAACGAGCTAAGAACAAGTGAGAGAGCTAAAACGGTTTTGAAACCAGAATGAAAATGAGATTTATAGATATCAAACAATGAAGATGAAACAATAATAACAAATCTATAGGCAACTCGGAAATCAAGAGAACAACATGTGGCCTCTAATATCCACACTCAACCAACAAGCAATCTTCAATAAGAGCAGATGAAAGAGAAAGAAAACAACACTAAGTATGGGTTTCACAGTGAAAAGAACTTACTTGAAAAGAGATTGTTAGTGAACCCTTTTATCTCTTCATTTGGCTTTTTACTTTTCTCCTCTTTTTACTTCTCCAAGCTTTCTCTCTCTACCCAACAATTTCCAACCACAAAATATTCTCCTCTTCCTCTCTTTATCACACACAACAATGTTGAATGTTCTCTTATCCCATCCTAAAAAAGAGAAAAAGATCATTCACAAAAGGCCAAAATGGTATTTTTAAAGGGTCAAGGACAGATAATCCAAGCATAAAAAGCTCTCTAAAAACCTTAAAAAGAAACCCCCTAACTAAAACCAAACAAAAAAGAAAAAAAACTAAATAAGGGTCCTAAGCTAAGGCTTACAACCAAATTAATGAATCTAGGCTAACCTAAGGGACTATTAAAAGCCATGTTAGGATCCACAAAAATCTCCCTAATGGTCTCCAAAATTGGCTCGAGAATCAATAACGAGTCAAGTAACAACGGACTACCAAGGGACATGATGAATGACTAAACAAAAATATCATAGGCATGCATTAGAAGGGAACACAAAGTGAGAGAAAAATGAATATGAAATGACATGTGCTAGTAGAAAAATAAAGGGTCTACAAATATGCCCCTCTTTGGCGTAAATCACAAGTATAATGAACACGAACAATGAAATGTGAGTGATGAATGGAATGAAGTGATTTATATTGAAGAATAAAAAAGACCAAAACTTTTTTCCTAGCAGATGACATGATAAGCTCCAAGATTAGTTTGGCAAAAGAGAAGAAACTCGAGATGAAGATGATGACAGAGTGGAGAGCATATACAAAATAAAGTAAAGAGAATAGTGGATGTGAAACTATTAGAGCAAGATATAGAAAACTGGTAACCATGAATGTTGAAAGCCATGACTTTGAATGCTAAAAATGGGTAAAGGTGGATTTGAACGCCCAAAAAAAATAAAAAAAATGACTTTTAACATTAAATTTTTTTTTTAAAAAAAAAGGCCTTGAACACCAATCTGAAAAAATGTGGCTCTAAATGCCAAATTAAAAGATAATGACCCTAAATGCTAATACTATGGCTCTGGACGCCTGAACTAAAAAAAATGACTCTAAATACCAAAACTAACAAAAAATGGTTCTGAATGCCAAAATTGAAAAATTGTCTTTGAATACCAATACTATGGCTTTGAAAGCTTGAAATGTGGCTTTGAATGCAAAAATCGACCAAAGAGGGAGATCTAGTCTACGACTCTAGGTTGAACCTCTCAAGGGTGACCAAAATGATGTAGTCTCTAAATATGTATATTGTAGCTCTAAACACCAAACTAAAAAATAATGGCTTTGAATGCCAAATTTAAAATAATGACTCTGAATGCCTGACTGAAAAAAGGTGGCTCCGAACACCAAACTATATATATAAGGCTCTAAATTCTACTAATATAGGTTTAAACATTAATAATATGGCTCTAAACACTTGAACTGTGGCTTTGAACACCTAAAACATGGCTCTTAATTCCAAAATCAGTTGAAGAGAGAGATAAAATCTACTATTTCATGTCAAACCTCTCAAGGGTGACCAAAATGATGTAGGCTCTAAAGGCTTATACTATCACTTTAAATGAAAAATTGAAAAAGAACAACTCTGAATGCTAAATCAAAGAATTACTCTAAATGCCAAAATTGAAAAAGAATGGCTCTGAACACTAAGATGAAAATAATTGCTCTAAACACCAATACTACAACTTTGAACTCTTGAAATGTAGTTTTGAATGCCAAATCTATGGCTTTGCATGCCAAAGTTATGAATCTAAATGCCTAAAATAAAAATGAGAATAAGGGAAATATGCTCCAATATATAGGATCCTCACACTACTTAATGATCCAATGCAAAACACTATCAACCGAAAACAGCTACCCTTTAAAAGGGTGAAAGCAAGACTCCACGTGTCTCAAAAGATGCTTCGCTAGTGATTCGAAATGATCCAATCGACTAAGGGGCTTAGTCATCACAACTCATTTGACTAGCTCCAAACACTCCATTGGGGAATCATAATAGCCTAGACATCTCTGAATTAGAGTACTCCATTGAGAAGTCAAAATGGTACAATCATCAATATCCAAGAAAGTACTCTATTGGGAGTTGTCTCTATCGCAATGAATAATCTGTTGAGGACTAAGAGAGCAAATTTATTCATCTCGGATCTACTAAAGAAACTGTCACTATGTCAAAACACTCAACTAATAGTTGTCTCTGTATCTTAAAATATACTTCACTGGGTACTATCTCTATCTCATGAGATACTCCTTTAGAGATCGGGGTAACAAAGTAGTCAAACGGATCTATCACGAAAGTACTCATATGAGGAACTATGATTGCATTAAAACATACCCACTGAAAGCCATTTACATCTTAACATACACTCCATTGGGGAAACTATCACTATCTCCAAGAAATACTCCACTAGATACTTTAGATAGTAAAAATATCAAAGCTCAAGGAAAGTGCTCCATGGAAAGCTTTGAACGACAAAAATATCAAAATTATGACTAGCAATGTGAATGAAAATCCCTTAATCAACTAAAGGGGCCATTGAAACTAAGTGAAAAGCCTACCATTTCAATAAGAGAGAAGGGAATATGCCTAGAAGAGCAGCTGATACAAGGTCGTGTATGCAACCAAATGACACTAGCTAATCATCTTAGTGCCAAAAGCTTAAAGATCAACAACTAAGAGAATAAAGACTTAATGGTTTGTCATGATAGCTTGATGGAACCTTAACAAGGATTGAGATAATCAGACTGAACTACTCTATTAGGATCAATGAGTGAGAGCCCATCCATCATTGGCTCAAGAGTACTCCATTAGGAACAATGAACGAGAGCTTATCCATTATTGGCTCAAGAGTACTCCACTAGGGAGGTGTAGCAATCAACATCATCACAAACATGAGACTATGCAAATCAATGAAGAGCTAACAATCTTAATGATAAGGGGGTATGCCCCAGTGTAACATATGATGCATGGTAAGTCAAACAATATCCACTATCTACCTCCCAATAGGAAATCAATCATCATCTATATCCACCACTGAACTAGATCCAAGGATTAAAGAGGTGTGTCCCAAAAGAGAAAGCATGATGGACATCTATACATCTACCAAGTCCCTAAGCATCTGCCCAAGTAGAGACTGTCAAATATGACATTTGATCCTATGGCCCTAGAGTGGCCTTAAGACACATGATGTAATGTAGGCTAAGGGTGATAAGGTAAGAGAAATGAAGGAAAATTAGGCTTAAATACTCAATAATCAAACCCATACCCTCATGTATAAGATGCAATATGTAAAGAGAATCTCATAAACAATGGACCCAAATCTGTCAAATGCAAAAATACTGATGAGAAGAAGGAAAAGAAGAAGATTGAATTGATAATGAGATGTGTAAGAATAATGTGAAGGATATATTAGGCCTCAAATAGATCAATGTGAGAGAAAAACAAGAAGGTGAAACGAATGGGATAAGTAAAAAATAATAACGAGAGTGAAGGAAATGATGAAAGAAATGAGGATTAACTCATGTCATAGCATAGAGAAAAGTCACATTATCAATGGATGGAATTGAAAGGATAATGGTTTGGTGCCCCCAGGAAAAGCCACTCATCTCTTACACTAAAAAAGATATGAAAAGGTAGACACAAGGAAAAGAGGGTTTCAGAAAGGTCACATATGAGCTCTCATCAATAAATAAACTCAATCAAGCAACCTTAAATGCTAGTATACATGCTCAATGGAGAAGAGTACTATGTACACACATGCGCTTACTTTTTTTTTTTTTTTTACAAATGCACATAATCTAAACATAAATTGATGAGCTTTAGTGAGAAAGACATGATGAATGAATACACTCTTAGAATTTGATGTAATACAAACTCTCTTTGATGAGATGACCCTTTTAAACTGAGGGTCTCCAAATCAATGTCCATGGAATAGAGTAGAGGAGATGATTTGACCATCCTTCATATAATGAAATGTGAAAGATCACCACTCGGGGTGAATGAGAAGATGAAGTGAAACAAGTAGTAATACAAATAAAGAAGGGGATGAAGAATACAAACAATGAAATGTGATGAAATGCGATAGTTTGATGACAACAAATGATGAGAAAAGTATGCATGTAGGTCCAAAGCTCATGAGACTCCTAAACAAAGTGTACATACACTAAAGGGAGCCCTTATCTTGGTGTAGAAATGTGAGCAAGGCAATGAGAAAGAAAAAGGTTATGATGCTCATGCAAGGCTTAAGGGGCTAGCAATGGTCTATATGTCAACAAAAGATGATAAGGTATGAGGCTAACCAAAACAAATGCCACCTATCCTGTGACCATGGTCTCAAACATAGTACTTCTTCAACAGATCTACATTGGTTGCCTTTAAGAATTGGTTTCCATCTAGATCCATAAACCGTGCAACCCCCTATAGGTTCAACTCTCTAATGGCATAAGGTCCGCTCCAACAAGGTCTAAACTACTATCTAGGATCTCCAACCAACCTCTAAGGGCTCTCAAAGCTAAATCACCTCTTTGTAGGTCCAGGCTTAACCCGCTTTTTGAAAGCATGGGCCGTCTTCCTTTGATAAGCACATGATCTACCCTCTCAATTTCCTTTCATATAAGAGCCTAAGCTTATCAAATCAAGCTTGACCACACTCAGTCTTAGAGATTTGATGCTCTAGTGCTACTCTCAATGATCCTATCTCTATCTTAATAGGTAACATGACCTCCATATGATACACCAAAGAGTACGGTGTAGATCCTATAAAGGTACGAAAAGAACTATGATAAGCCTATAATGCGAAGAGAAGCTTCTTTGACCAATCTTAAGAAGTTTGAACCATCTTTCACTTAATCTTTTTAATGTTCTTATTTGTGGCCTCTATTGCCTCATTAGTCTCCGACCTATATGTAGACGATCTATGATGCTGGATGCCATATACCTAAAGCAAAGTATTAACCTCAACTTTGAAATGCACACCTTTGTCTAAAAACAACTCATAAGGGACTCCATAATGATAGATGATATGTGATATGATAAAACTAACAACTTTAGTTGCAATCAATCTTGCATATGAGTTAGCCTCCACCCACTTGGTGAAGTAATTAATGGCAACAAGGATGATCTCGTAACTACTAGAAGATTTCAATGAAATCTTCCCAATAACATCAATCCAAACAAGAAAAATGGTCATGATGAGGTTAATGCATGCTACTCTGATGGTGGCACATGGATGAGATCATTGTGTGTTTGACACTCTAGACATCTCTAAGTGAACTACCAACAATCTGTTTCCATAGTCAACCAAAAATGGCTAGTCTTCATGATCTTTCGAGTTAGCATTTATCCTCCTATATGTGGTCCACAGACTCTCACAAGAACATTTCTTATTGCTCGATTAGTAAAGGTGCGGTCTAAGCATAATAATAACATACCATCAACTGAGCATTTGTATAATGACCCCACAAATCACAAATCTAGTAGCTAACAGCCTCAATGCTCTCTTATCCTTGGCTATCACAGCCTTAAGATGTGTCAAATATGAGAAGATGATAGATATCATGCTACCAAGGCAAATCATCCTAAACCTTGGTCTTGCCAATCAAGCAACAATAAGCAGGAACAATTCTCGACTCAATTAATAAAGAATGAACAACAACATTAGTACGAATATCAATCATGGAAGCTAGAGTGGCTAAGGCATAGAAAAATTGGTTTTACGCTCTAGGCAGATGTGTATATCTCAAATCATTAAATCTCTTAACTAATATCTTTAAATAAGCATATTAAGACCTAAGCTTCATATTTTTAGTCCTCCAATCACCGTGAATCTATTTAAGTATCAAATTGGAGTCATTAAACACCTTCATTTGTCTAATTCCAAGATCAAGAGCAATCTTTAAACCAAGGATGCATGCCTCATACTTAAAAATGTTGTTTATGGTAGAATGATGGTCAGAAAATTCCAAACAAACTAATCTTGGGATGTGACCACCATTAGAGGATATCAATAAAGCACTTATCCCATATCTGGAATGGTTAGTTGTACCATCAAAATACATGCACCAACCTGACAAACTAGTCACTAAAGTGATTTTCTTATTTGGAAAATAATTATCAATCACTCTACCATTTGATATTGGAAGTGAGGCCAAATGATTTGCAACAATACACCATTTGATAGACTTCTAAGAGATATATTGGATATCAAACTCGATCAATAACACTAAGTATCTCATTAGTCTACTAGTCAATGCAGGCCTATCAAACAAAGATCTCAATAGATCTAGACCAGAAATCAAATGTACAAAATACTTAATCACGTAGTGTCTCAATCTCCTAGTAGCCCAAACTAATGCCAAACAAGGGTATTCAATCATGACATATATTATCTCATATTCTACAATCCTTTTATTTGAGTAGTAAATAACTTGTTTTTTTCTCGAATCATCAAGCTAAGCTAACATGCTATAGGATTAAATAACTTGTTTAAGGCAACGTATGAAATTGACAGGTATAGGAGTAGAGGACGACCTAGTGTAGGAGACACCAAAAATGGAGGAGACAACAAATACTTTCTAATCCTTTCAAATGCATGCGGACAATAATCACCTCAAATAATAGGATGATTCTTTCTTATTAGAGCTTTAAGCGGATGTCAAACATATACTCAAATATCTTTAGAGAACGATGGATTTTATGTTTGTGAGTCTTTGCGATGAGTTCGTACTCCTTTTGTATTAGGAATTAGACTTTCAGTCTAATAAGGACTCTCACAAGTCTACTTTTGGGTATGTATTCACTCTAAGTGGTTTTTGTTGCTCTATAGCAACAAAGGAAGCCTTTTGGCTTATGGGTAGTTCCCTTGGTATATAGTGTAAGATCTTGTTATGTGATAATAGTAGAATGGTGGCATGGTCTAAAAATCTAGAGTACCACTAGAAAAGAAAACATATAAAGAGAAAGTACTACCACACTTAGTGAGATAGTACAGAGATGTGTTATGACTGTGGAGTAGATTCTTTTTGCAATGCCTAGTCTACTTTTGTATTGGATTCTAAGGGAGCCAATACTTCTATGGGTCCCATTAGTCCCTGCTCTGAGCACATATACCATCATTGCATGATTTATGAAGGTTGGATTAGCTCTAAGTTCACTCCTATACATAAGGGCATTTTGGTAATTACGAAGAGTGGTATATCAAAAGTGGCATTAGACAGATCAAAAGATCAAGTGTCTTATGCTTGGATCTTTGGAAAATGTGTTGCAATAGTGATACATGTCTATTACTAAAGACTTTAATATTCTCTTTCTCATTTGCAAAGGTTATTTGGTGATAAGTATAGGTTAACTTTGACAAGCTACCCTTAAGACTATTATGAACATCAGTATTGATATGCTCTTAGAGACCTTGTCATTTCCTTTGGGATGGCTAAGGGGATTCTCATAGATTATTAGGTGTTCATATGGAAATAAAAGGCTCTTCAAGTTTTTCTACCAAAAATAAGAACAAACAACACCAAATAAGGAAAGTTCAAAAAAAGAATAAGAGAGCAAGCTCAGGGGCAAGTGATTCATTTGTGACTTTTTAGGACACTAGAAAAGGAATGCCCATTTTACCTAAGGGAAAAGAAAAGTATACATTATTTCTCATTGTTGAATATTTAATGGTGGATTTCACAATTTATGGTGGATAGATTCTAGGTCCACTATATGTAAGTCCTTACAAGGTATTCAATAAGTAAGAAGGTTAAATGATGGCATTACACTTTCCTTGGCTTCAATTGCAAGGATAGTTATGTAGGGTAGTGGAGGTAATATCTTCATCTTTTATATGTATTTCGTTATCACTTTGCCAAGGGATGAGAATAGTCAAATCTCAAGATTAAACCTAGCATTAATTAAACATTTGGTATCTAAACTTAGGTCATATTAATCTCAATAGGATCCAAAGACTAATCAAGTTTAGACTCTTTGATTCCAGTTTGCAAATCTTGTATAGATGATAAAATGACCAAGGAGACTAAAACTAAGGAATGTTTGGAGTTAGCGCATATTGACATGCATGAAACTTTTAGTGTCCATGCATGGGAAGGGTATGAGTATTTCATCACTTTTAGTGATGATTACTCTAGGTTTGGATATTTACATTTGGAATATCATGCCTTGGATAAATTCTTTGAATTTAAGGCAAGATTAGATAAACTATTTGGTATACATACCAAGTCACTTCGATTAAATTGTACTAGTATGCTTAGTAAGTTTGATTCTTTTCATTATAGCACAAGATTATATCCCAGCTATGTGCATTAGGGACTCACTCCATTGAAAAATGGAGAAGTAGAAAGAAGATATCAAACTTGGATAGACATAGTGAGATTGATAATTATTTTCTTATCACTTCCTATATTCTTTTATAGATATGTCTTAGAGACTTTGTTATACATTTTTTATTTTTATTTTTTATCTTAAGAGGTATATCAATTTATAAGATATCTAAGAGGATTTTTGGGTTATTACCTTTATAGTCAGAATCATTAGAAGATATTTGTTGGCACAAATGTTAGATTTCTGATGAAGACTATATGATAAGGAATAAAGCAAAGAGTGGTATAGATTGGAGGATGCATTAGAAAATAGTCCCACTCTTACACAGAATACTATAGATCTAGAAGGTTAGAGACATACCATTCTATGATTTCTAATACACCACTACCTCATCATAGTAGGAGGTTTATATTTCATGGATTATGATGAAGCAATGAGTAGTGTTTGTGCTCACTTGAGGTAACGAGCTATGAAGACAGTTAGAATCTTTGTATTCTAACATAGTTTCAATTCCTGTAGAAACACTTAAAGGAATAAAACCCAAAGGTATAAGTTGGTTTACACGAGGAACAAAGGAGTAGATGGAAAACTTGAGTTTTATGTGGCTAGACTGTAGCTAATGGTTATAGTTTGAAACTTTGTTTCAACTATAAAAGACCTTTTCAACATTGGTCATACTCAAATCCATTAGAGTACTCCTATCTATTACGGTATGTCTCATTTATGAGATATAACAACTAAACATTTTCATAACAAAGGCCTTTTGTATACAAAAAGGCACAGGAAAGCGTAGTGATGCTCTAAGATCTTGTAAGTAGATGAAATATAATGTAGGGATATTATCATCAGTCAAGATCTAGTAGTCTACCCAATTCTAAATAAAAATCTAGGAGACGCAATATATATTCTTGTGTTTAAGGCCCTTCGAGGACTAAGAATAGGAAAATTGTGTTATAGCACCTACATAGATAAGCATTTGGTCAAATGCATGATGCAAAACTTCAAAAAGGGTTTTCTACGCTTTGGGTTTGGAGTTATCTTTCTCAAGATTAATGTCCTTGGACATCTAAGGAGAGATGTTGCATTAAGGCGATATCCTATGCTTTTGTAATGGGTATTCATAAGTATGCGATGTTATGTGCTAGACTAGATATATTTTTTTTATAGGAATAATGGGTTGAGATTAGTCCATTTCTTGATTAGAAGTTTGGGTGGATATCAAACATATACTCAAGTATCTTTGGAGAATGAGGAATTATATGTTTGTGAGTCTTTGTGATGAGTTGTTACTCATTTCGTACCAGGAATTAGACTTTCAGTTTGATAAGGAATCTCATAGGTCTACTTTTGGGTATGTGTACACTCTAAGTGGTTTTTGTTGCATCTATAGCAACAAAGGAAGCCTTTTGGCTAATGGGTAGTTCCCTTGGCTATATAGTCTAAGATCCTATAATGTGATAAAAGTGGGATTGCATGGTCTAAAGAACTAGAGTATCACTAGAAGAGAAAACACATAGAAAGGAAGTACTACTAGACTTAGTGAGATAGTATAGAGATGTGATATGACTATGAAGCATATTCTTTCTTTAGTGCCCAATCTGCTTTTAGGGCTAATAGGAGTTGGTTGGGATTAAGTCCTTAAAAGCAAAACATGATGTAACAAAGTCAAACTTGATTATCTTTTTTCTATCCCTTTTATGCATTGAGATTGATTTGAGCATGCAACCTATATCTTTTAAATTGTACATGACTTGGTTACATTTGAGGTTGGACAAAGGATATAAGTCATGGGTTCCTTATAAGTAGATAAATTGTCCACAGTTAGTTGTCCACAGTTAAGTTTATGGATTTGGGCAATCCAATAGAGACGATAGTGTACCACCTCCCAATTAGAGATGATTATCTTGGCCGTCATGATGGGTTTCCATGGTGAATGTACTAATGTATGTGAAGAACAATAGATTTAGACCTATGGTTAATCATGAGGCAAGACTATCAATTGGATGATTCACCAAGCTAATATATTGCTGAATTCTTAACTTTCCCAGAGGAAATTGAGCTTGTACCCAAAATTAATAGGAGGCTTGACCTATAGGTGAGATCTTAAAGGGGTCATATCTCCCTATGATTGGTCACTATTGATGAGGTTGGTGGCAAGATAGGTATTTCTCAATAAAGGCACCATAATATCACATGGAATGGAGACAATGTGTCCCTTTGGGTGATCTAAGGGACATATGATCATGAAATCTGTGCTTCAGAATTCTTTTAGTAGAATTTTGACATAATGCTCCCATTGGAGGATACTGTATGTTAAGTTGATCACATAATAGTGAGATCTAGACTCAAGACTTGAGAGGGTGTAACACTAATACACGTACCGTGTTAAATGATAGACACTTGTTCTTAGGAGTCTGCATGTAGTGAATATAAAGTCACGAACCCAAGCATACTCTCAATTTATTTACATATGGTATTAGAATGTAGTTGATTCTCTTTAGTATAATGTTGACCATCTTCATAATTGATTTGAGGAAACTAGTACTCTTATTGTCCCAATTAATCCCTACTTGAGCTCATATTTCTTACGCATGGTTTTATTGATGGTTGGATTGACTCTAAACACTCCTTAGGCATAAGGGCATTTTAAAGTAAATAAATAAGGTTGTCCTTTGTTCAACAAGGCAATTAAATAAGAGTACAAACTTATGGTATTAGAATGTATGTTGATTCTCTTTAGGTAGAATGTTGACCTCACTTCTAATTGATTTTGAGGAAACTATTACTCTTATGTGTCCCAATGATCCCTAACTTTGAGCTCATATAGCATGACGACACGGTTTATGAGGGTTGGAATTGACTCTTAAATTCACTCTTATGCATAAGGCATTTTAGTAATTAAATAAGGTTGCCTTGTTTGAAAAAGGCTTTGGATTTTGGCTAATTGATAATTAAATGGTCCTATGTGTTAATTAATCATTTTGACCCATTTTGACTAAATTTAAGTGACCCAAGCCTTAGTGGTCTTAAGTAATTTTAATATCTTAGGGGAATCCTATTAAATACCCCCTGAGGGATTAAGGTTCTATCACTTTTTGGTTACGTAGTCGTCATCCATCTCCAAAGAAAGAAAGAGCCATAACTTTCTTCCTTCCACAACCCACACTTTAAAGTGCTAAGATCGTGGTTTTTTTGGAGTCATCGAGTGGAAGATCTTGGGTAGGCGAGACCTCTGCACTCTTCAGGCTTCATTTTCTTTGGATGGATTTTGATCTGGACATCAAAATCCAGGTTAATAGTTTCAAAAACTAAATATTTATTTTAAAATGGTTTTGAAGCCATTATTTTTAATGTTGTACATATATTTAGAGATGTCTAAAGATAGATGCATGTACCCCCTATACGAGATCTAAGGCATAGGAATAACTGGGGTCCGTAATCATATATCCCTTAATCCTTTAAAAAAACACTCTACACAACTACCAGTGATTGCTTCTAACCTCAGATTTCACTATCCATATCCTCACATAAAACCCTCAACATCCTGATGCATCATGTCATGGAATAGCGTGGCCCTTTCTCGCTTTTAGGTAGCTCGTGTATTCTTTAAGGCCAAATGACATCACTCGATAGTAAGTAATACCCCACTAGTTAATAAAAAAACTTCTCTACCATGTCTTTGGAGCCATACAATATGATTATAATTAGAAAAACCATCTATGAAGGACAACATCGAATGAACCCGTAATATTGTCAACCCATAACAAATAATATTTTTTTTGGATATAAGGGAGAGGAAAGTAGTCATCCTTAGTGTTGGTGGCCTTGTTGAGATCTTGAAAGTTATACAAAGGCCTAGACATGAGTTTTAACTTGTATTTAGAGATTTATCTCCGGTTCAAGGGAAAAATGATGCAAGTTGAATCATTTTAATTTTGAAAGATCAAGAAAGGATTAAATAGGAAATAAGCGAGTCAAGGCTCATGGAACCATAGGAAAGGCAAGACCGAGATATCATTAGTTTTTGAAAGATGAGAAATAACCATTATGAGTAAGAAAGAAGCAAGAAAATATGGGAGAATGAGGCATGAAGCAAGATTCAGTTGCATAAAATTTAGAACTCAAAAATCTGTGGCAACAATTTCTCAGACTTTGAGGACCAATTTTGTAGCACGTTTCCAAACTTTATTTTAGGAATTAAGAAATATTTGTTTCTAAGCTTCCGAAGTGAGGAGTCCCACACTTCAAACAGTGTACATATCAGAGTTGAAATGAACAAGTTCTGACCATTTGAAGACAAATGCGCAAAAACTAACGGACCATTTGAGAAATGATTTTCAAATTCAATTTATTGAATTCGAAAAATCCAATTCAAAATTACCACCCCAAATTTCGAATTCATCCACTACCACTTGATGTTTTGGTCTCCTCTTCCTCGGAATTGCATCTAGGCCTCCATCTACACTAAGTGGGCACCACACCACACACTAGAAATCAACCATTTTATTAATATTTTTTTTGGTTATTTTTAGGTAATTATTTTGTAATAAGTGGCCAATGAGAGTGTGCCACATGTTTAGGTAATTGATGATATTGATATAAACTTTTCTTATTTTCTAGGGTTTAGGAATTTTGGATCATCTATTCAGGAGTTTTGACAACTTTTGTGGGGAAGAAATGAGAACTTTGGTTTGTTTTGCTTTTCTTCTTTAATGAAATATTATTTTTAGTTTATTCTTGATCAAATTATGGATTTTTACCCGATTATGGATTGTGAATGGTGACATCACCCCCATGAACGGCTAAAAAGACAACTTGGGGCTTAAAGCGGGAAAACCTAAGGGTTTGGCAACCTATAAGGACACTAGGAAAATCATTAGAACAATGATATTATTACTGGTTGAATTAACAAATTTATCAATTTTTATTATCCTATCCTTGAAAGTTGTTTAGAGAATGATATAGTAGGTTATTACTTGAGACTAGTGATTCTTGGTAACGTGCATGATCATTAGTATCCTCCTCTTTTCTCTATCATTAATTTGCCCCAAACAAAGCTAAAAGGAGTAGGAAGGGTTAAAAAGCCAAACCTTAAACTAGTAATCAATTATCATTCATTTGACGGTTTTTTAAGTATCATTTTAAAAATGAAAACTTATGTTTCAAATGCAATTTTGAGTTAAGAAACTCAAGATTAACATGAACGGCTTAAAGACCCAAAAACCCTAAGATCCATTTTACTTAAAGAAACTCTTGTTCTCTCTATTTCTATACCTTAAGTTAGATAGTTGAAAGCCCAAGCCGTGAATGAATTGAATTAAAAATCAATATGATTTTGTATTAATTTAGTTTTCTTTTACTTAGTTCACTTCATAAAAGTTACTTCACATATTGTTTTTTCACTTAGGATTCAAACAAAAGCAATGCATTTATCCTAGTATTGCAATTTCCATAAGTCATGTCCTGTGGATGGTACTCAGAGTACTACAAAAGTCGTAGGGAACTCTTTTTTTTTTTCTCTAGTTTTCCTTAACTAGAGATTGCTACATAAAAGGCTTAGTATATTGAACAATAAAGAAGATCAGTCATAAATTGACAGGCCGTTGTCGGGGGATTAGAATTGTCATAACAGGATATAGTGCATTACTTTGTTTTAGTTCTTTGAATTTTATTTTTCTTTAACATATTTTTTTCTTCTATTTATGTTTGGTTGGGAAAAGATTTTTCAGGTAAACTTTCGAAGAAAAACGAAGGAATCTCAATCAAATATGGACACTAAAGAGTCTAGACAAACAACAATAACCGGCCACGACCACCCTATTCAAGACCAAAGAACTAATGAGAGAGTTTCTAAATCCTCTCAGGTTGAGCCATATCATCGTTTTTATGCTACCTCCAAATCAGGATCAGTTACCATTCAGATTCATCCTTAAGTGGTATCGACAATAACCCATTTTTAGGGTGAATGGAAAATGAAAAAACCCATACTCCCACATCAAAGGAATTCGGGAAATTGTCAATTTTTATTGAGAAGCCAATACTCCTTTGGAGAATCTTGCCGCGAGGGGAGGAACCAAGTTCGGGAGCTAGTTGGGGGAGGTGCGGGCGGGGAGCGGGGGCGGCCTGTGAGTGAGGTGCATTTATGTGGGAAATGGGGATAGAGGAGGTGCTGAGAGTATCATCTTCTTATATTGGAGCTTTGAATGGGCAGGGGATGTTAGTCGCGTCTTTTAGACCCCAGTATAGTATCAAAGTGATCGGGAGAATGTCACGTGTGTATTCTACTAAACATGTCATCATGTGTAGACTCGATTCAATTGGGTGAAAGAGAATTCTTTTACCTAACAACATATGAGAGCGTGACCTGTTATGGCAAGAGTCACCCGTTAGTAGTAATATGCTAATACCAGAGGGTTTTAGATATCCAAGAAAAGATTGCCACTATTTTAAGGAGGTAGTATGGTTTGGACCTAAGAAAGTTCAAAGGTTTTAAATAGCCAATGAGGGAATAATGGCACTGTGCTGATATGTAAGTCCATGGAACAGATGTCATTCCACCCTTATATTACCTACAGTACAAGACATGTTCCTGAGCAAGCTAATGCTATTGAACCCACAAACTACCAATGAACAACTCTCCCATACTCTAAACCCTTATAATTGGGTTGGAAAAATCATTTCAAATATGTCATAGGGAGGTAACAATAATGATAAGTTCTAGCATCAAGACAATAAAGTATCAAGGTTACCAGAGTAATGAACATAAGAATTTGCACCTCAAGTAATAACATCACTAGGTTTTCAACAACATAAGGACAAATTTTATCAATCTATATCAAGCTTGGAAAACATGAATGAAGCCAAAAGTTTCATCTACACCAGAGGTAAGATCAATGAGGATCAAGAAGAGGAACTAATGCTCAAAACATCACAAGCAATCACAAACATTCAAGCCACTTTTCAATTAAATTAACTATAAGTATATCTCAAGAGAAAGTAAGTTCCGCTGCTTAAGCCACAACAAAAACTGAGAGGTGTAGCAAATTTTCAAAAGTAAGGGAATGACGAATGCAAGACATTAATCATACTTAAATTTCGAAAAGGATATGAGGACCTCAGAATCCAATGTTGAAGACAATGACACCAAGAGAATGGTCCAAATTTGGGAGAAAAAATGGAACTTGAAAAAGAATCAGAGAAACATGAAGAAATCATTGTTGCGTAAGGAAAATGATAAATATGCTAATCCTTTTTCCATTCCCACAACACATAAAAAATAGAGAGTAAGAGGCAAGACCCTTATAAATTTGGAAGAATTTGAAGCAAGTTAAGATAAATATCCCTCTCCTAGATACGATTCAAGCAATTCCCATCTTATGCAAATTCCATCCGGACTTATGCAAGTAAAGAGAAGGCTTAAGTTAAGTAAGAAGGCATTCCTCACCGAACAAGTAAGTGCAATCATTAAGAATAAGCTCCAGTTGAAATACAAAGATCCAGGGTGCCACCACTATTTCATTGCAAATAGGGGATACCTATGTGAGTAAAATTTTACTTGATTTGGGAGCCAGTGTGAATGTTTCTACAATTACTTTCATCTAACAAGAAACTAGGGCTTAGGAGAGCTCAAGCACTACATGAGCTTTATCTTTGTTGAATTGATTTTTATCAAGTACCTAGAGGAAGAGTAAAGAGGATGTGTTGGGTATGAGTTGACAATTTCTACTATCTTGTAATTTCAAGTACTAGACACTGAGGCATTATGTAAACGAGTAACTTCTGTGTTTATCATTCTTGAAGACCCTTTCTAGCAACACAAATGCCCTTATCAATTGTCGAAATGGAGTAAGCAACTTTCTTAGGCAATACAACATTGGAGCTTATGTATTTAACTTAAGAATCAACAGTGAGGAAGAAGAAGAGTGAAGAAGCTGTTGAATGAAACGCTTATTCAAAGGCCCACTAACCAAATCTTGCAAAAATAAGGAACCAATTGTGATTCAATTTCATCAATTGAAGGAGTGCAAAGAAGAAAGGTTGTTCGTAAATTCCCAAGGAAGTGTAAAAAAACATGGAATGAATAGGAAGATTAACTAGGTTTTTGGAGAAGAACTATAGAAAAAGTGGATGAAAAGTAAGAGAAAAGTTGAAATTTCATCATGGATAGGGATATAAGAGGAAGAAAGTACAAACCAAAATAAGAGGCAAGTTCCTATTTTTTGCCCCATCACTCTACTCAATCCCAAAATGCACATAAGTTTAAGGTGCAAGACCATTGCCCTCAATCCCTTAGAGCGCAAGTGTGTCCCATAGTGAACTTTCCATCTTGTTGATGGAGAGATATCATATTGTTGATGCATTTTTCCTTTTATCTAGTATGAAAAAATTAAGGTTTAGGTGCTTTATGGTTTGTGTTTTGTTTTTGTTTTCATTTCTTTTTTCAGTTATTCATGTTTAGGGAGTTTCTAGTTTATTTCTTGCTTAAACTTTTAGAGTTGCATGTATTCTTTGTTTTCTTGTCCTTTTCGTTCTTTTTTAAGAATTGAATAATTTTTATTTCTTGGTAGCTTTCCTTATATTGTTTCCCAGATGATTAGTCGATATAGGGATGGGGTTTTTGATTTTGCCATTCCCGATTCTATGATCAATGTAACACTTCTCCACCTTATTCTTCACTTGTTTCCACACATTAGGGTCTTTGTGGTAATTTAGGTTGGGGGGAAGGTATATTAGCCCTTTTTTTTTTTTTCAAAAGTTTTTACAAGCTATCTTTAGGCCAATTATGAGGTTCTTGATTTGCCTCAATGACACATGGTTTATTTTGTATGAGAATGCTTTAATTAGCATTATTTCTTAGAATTTGAAAGAAATACAATTAGAGCAAGAGTATTAGTCACTTACCTTATCTTTCTATACCTTTAAGTGGCCAAAAATAGTTTAGGTTGAATCCTTGAATACCTTCAATTTTTCTTTGATGGTTATTTTCTATTAAGACTCAAGCATACACAGGCATGTTACCCTTATGACATCTTGATTATATATTTTATTTAGCTTAAAAACGTTGTGCTAAGAAACAAGAGGAGGAAATAAAAAATATATAACAAAAAAATGAAAATGCTTGAATTTAAGGTGAGAAATTATCTGAGGGGGTAATGGCCTTTATGTATTCAAGCCTGTTGCCCAAAACAACTGGTCAGGAGTCATCGGTACTTGCTCATTACACAATTAAACTCAATTTTGAAAAAAAAAAAGAAAAAGGATAAATTTTTGTCGGAAATTCGACTTTGTTCTACCTTGAACTAGGGTGATACTAAGGGTAAGTGGGCCTATAAAATCCTCAATACCTGGTGCCTTGGTTTAAAACTCGAGAGTGCCAGTGGATCCCTATTGAGCCATAAAAAGGAGATTTCCTAAACTAAAAAGAAAAATCAAAATAAATTTTTCTCCATCTTAACTTAAAGAATGATCAAATTTGAGTTTAAGAAAAGTCTTAAGAAAAATACTATAAGAGGACACCAAAATTAAGCACATGAGGTTTAGGTGGAAAGAACCATCAAGGGTACATCAAGAGAACACGAAGGGAAATCTAAACATGGATGCATGTTAATGTATACAAAGAAAGGTGAGAATGACAAGAAATTGCATATCTTTTGTCTCTTGCTCAATTCCTCGAATTTGACTACTTATGTTGAGTCACTATGGATTTCAATGAATCCCATAACATAATTTTGTCATTTCTTTCTTACTCTTTTCATTTTCCTAGGGGACTAGCAAAGTTTAAAGTTTGGAGGGAATGATTAGAGCCCCAAAATATGTGCTTAATAACACATATTCGATAGATTTAAGCATCAAATGACACTCAAATCACCCAAATTGACTGAAATTGATGCTAGGGCCCTAGCCCATTGAGTTTAACTTGTACTTTAGGTTTATCTCAAGTTCAAGGGGAAAAAAAGGGTACAACTTGAAAATCACTTTAGGATCTTGAAAGATCAAGAAAGGGTTAAATGAGGAAATAAGCGAGTCAAGACCATGGACATGAGGAAAGGGTTAGACCGAGATATCATTAGTTTGGGATATAGAAGTGACTATTATTGAGTAAGAAAAAAGGCAAGAAAACATGATAAATGAAATCATAACAAGATTCAGCTGCATGGAAATTCCAGAACTCAAAATCTGGTGGCAACAGTATACTTTTGATTTTTAAGGACAAATTTGGAGCACTTTCCCAAAGTCCATTTTTTAGTCATACAATATATTGTTTTGAAGATTTGGAAGTCAAAAAGTCCAACACTTCAAATGGTGTAACATATAGGAGCTAAAATGAAGAAGTTATGACCATTTGAATACAATTCACAAAGCTAAAGACCATTTCAAAAATGATATTGAAATTCAACTTATGAATTCGAAATCCAATTCGAAATGACCCCAATTTCAAATTCACCCACTTCCCACGATGTTTATGTTTCACTCCTTATACCTCGGCATTGGCAACTAAGGGGTACTCTATCCACCCCTAAGTGGCCTACATGACTAGAATTCACCATTTTCTATTAATATTTTTAGTCCATTTTTAGGTATTTATTTTGTAATAAGTGCCAATATTAGTGTGCCCCCCCCACAGTTAGGTAATTGATGATATTATATAAACTCCTCTAATTTCTAGGCTTTAGGAAATCTTGGATCATCTTTCGGGAGTTTGACAACTTTGTGGGGGATAAGAAGAATTTTTGTTTTTTCTTTTCCTTCTTTTATTAAATATATTGTTTTTAGTTTTTCTTTTGATTCAAATTATGGATTTTTACCCTATTATAGATTGTGAATGTGACATCACCCCATGAAGGCTAAAAGCCACTTGGCTTACAGGATGAAAATATAAGGGTTTGGAAACCTTAGGGACAATGGGTAATATTATAACAATGAGATTAATTATTGGTTGAATAAATTAATCAATTTATTATCCTACCCTTGAAAGTAGTTTAGGGAATGATATGATAGCTATTACTTGATACTAGTGATTCTTGGTACGCTTGTCATTATTTATCTTGTCTTCTCTATTATTATTTGCCCAAAAGCAAAGCTATAAGGAGTATGATGGTTAAAAAGTCAAAACCTTAAACCAATAATCAAATATCATTCATTTGATGGGTTTTAGGAATCTATTTTAAAAATGAAAAATAGTTTCAGATGCAAGTTTTTTAAGTTATAGAACTCAAGATTGATTGCAAACAACCAAAGACCCTAAAACCTTAAGATCATTTTACTTAAGAAACTTTTGTTCTCTCCTATTTCTATATCCTTAAGTTAGATCGTGAAAAGCCCATACTTGAATGGAATTGAATTAAAAATCAAAGTCATTTTTTTTTATTTAGTTTCTTTTACTTATTTGTCACTTCATAAAAGTACTTCACATATTGTTTGTCACATAGGATTAAGCAAAAGCAATTCATTTATCTCGTATTGACAATTCCCCATAAGCCCGTCTTTGAGGATGATACCCATAGTACTACAAAAGCCGTAGTGACTCGTTCTTCAATTTTTCTTAACTAGAGTTGCTACATATAAGGCTTAGTATTTTTTGGACAATAGAGACGATCCTCAAGCCTATTGCAAGTTTAGCATTAAATACCTAAAACCCTCTGGAGAATTGTATAGTTCTAACTATTTGAGTAATGCTGAAAGTCTAAAGGTTCGAATCTAAGAGCAATTATAGTAGCTGATTGGGCCAAACCTTCAGGGTAAAACCATTGTCTAAAAGGACAAATGGGACCCGAAGCCTGGACAACAACAGAGATATAGAGAAATAAGAGTGTGGTTTAGGCCCCCCAAGGGTAAAATGATCAATAGAGAAAACAACACATGTGGTCTTGTAGCTATCAACATATGGATCGACCATCAGAAGATATGGCAGTCTTTACTCGAATTTGCTGGTGCCATAATCAACGTCTCTCAGTAGGATGTAGATTATGCTAGCAAACTCCAAATAGAATGCCGCCTAAGTGCTCTAAAGTTGCCTCAAAATCTTATCATCATCTTAAGAAGTAATACCCTCAAATTTTTTTAGGCACCATAGGTGGTGACTGAGTCACTCTCCTACCACATGTTCACAATTTGACATCCAGAGCATCCACTCATTAATATCAGGCCTCAATAAACAAAGTTGGAACATCATGGCATGCCAAGGGTTAATGGAAACCTAAAGTCCAATTGAAATGGCCATCACTTCAAGAATCAAATTGACAGTGTTGGAAGTTAATGAACTCATAGATACTTCATCTATATCTCAGCAAAATTGTCATTAAACATTATGGGCATTGGCTCCCATCCCAACTCAACATATGGATACCATCATTAGGCTTGAAAAAATCCACAAAAGTATGCCACTTGGTAGAAAAAGAAATACATGTATAGAATAAGTGGGTGGTTAGTGGTTACACTCGGCAAACCCCAAGTTAACCAAACCTAATCAATCAAATCTTGAATGGCATGTCTCAAGTTAGTGCATCGATCGGTGTCATGACCTGGCCCCTAATGATATGAACGGTGCAAATCCATCTCAAAATGTGGAGAAACAAGTTAAGGCAGTGGCCTAGGAGCTAAAGGTATCAATAGACCAACATCCACGAGCTTTCAAAAAGCCTAGCTCAATGGCATACCCAATTATGAAAAATATCGTAATGTCTTCAAAGCAAATGAAGCAAATGTCTATGAAGCTCTAGGTCTAGGGTATAAGGCTGGAGGTTTCTTTATGACTTAGGCAACATAACATTGATTGTACTAGTGTGGGTGGCAAATAAGTTTGAGCAAAAAGCTGAAGAGGCGCTTGTACACTAATGTGAAGAATAAGGAGGATAAGCCTTTACAGGTTGTGACACTGGCTGGTGATGCTTAGGAGGTCTCTGACTTGTAAAAGAAATGGTACTAACATTTCCCGACATTTGTTCTCTAGATGGTTTCTTCCTTTTAGAATTAGTAAGGGGAGAATCATACCATAAGCCTTTAGAAATACCCTCATCTTTGCTAAAAATGGCTAAAACCAAGGATCCAAAATTTGCAAAAGGTACCCCAATCAAATGTCTAGTGATCCTAGGCTGCAAACTCCTCACAACCATTTGCATTTGATCTCTATCTATAGGCAAGTCTATAATCTCGACAATCTTTCCCGCCAACGGGAAATGATCCCTAGCGAAGTTTCCATTTTGTGGACCTACATTTTTCACAATGCATCCCCACTTGATGGTGAGACTTATTTTAAAGGAAATGTTTAGCTATGAAATTGAGTTTAGGTATGAGGATCTATGATAATTAATCAATAAATCATGGATACAAAGGATCAAGAAATATAAAATAAGGCAATGATGATAACTAATGGAAACATAGCAAACAACTAATTTAAACAAAGCATGTGTATCAATAGAAACAAATGAATGAGGAGGAGTGGAAGCGTACCTTGGTAGAGAACAAAGTGCTTTCATGAGAAACAAGGTTTTCTCACAAGCAATAATAATGAATATAGATCACATGCATAATTCAAGTCACAAAGCAAAGCAATGACAATTAGAGCTAAACAAGTTTTGTATTTAAAATTGAGTCGTAAATGAATGTATTTAGAAAGACATGGATGTAAGGTTTCACTAATACCCACATCAATATACATGAATTAATCCACAACTCTCCTTCTGATGATCATAAAGAAAAGCTCATAAAAGGACATGGAGTATTCCATTATTTTGGAGTTGTAAAATTCATTTTACATGAAAGCTAGGAAGAGTGCATGCTATAGGAAGCCAAACATCTGGGATTGAAATTTTTTTATCAACCTAGGGGGTTTAAGGATTAGACATGGAGAAGAAAAGAGAGTTGGAAATCAATTTGAAAATCATGGAAAAAGCATAAGAAATACAAACTGTACTTGGAGAAGAGAGCATATGAGAAAGGAGTGTGCACTATGCGCATAAGCATTGCACATGACAAAAAAAGTGTAGCTAGGAAAAATGCATTGAGGAGCTAAGGGATTGTGTGCATAAAAGTTGTGCTATAGAGTGCGCACCAAAGAAAAGATGGAAGAGTGTGCACACTAACCAATGCACAAAAGGAGTAACAGACAAAGAAAAATTGAAAACACATCAACTAGTGCGCAAACAAGACCATCTTCAAGAGGAAATGCACAATGAGAAGCAGACACCAAAAAATAGAAAAAAAACAACAAAAACATAGTATAATCAAAGGGAATAAATAAACAAACAAGCCATTGAATGATGCCTCATTTCATGCTTTATTAAAGGGCTAAGAACAAGTGAGGGAACCAAAGTGGTTTTGAAGCATGATATCAAACAATGAGGATGAAACATAGTGAAACTAAAGATGAAACAACAATAGCAAGTCTATAGACAACTTGAAAATCAATAGAAACAACATGTGGCCTCAAATATCCACACATAACCAACAAGCAGTCATCAACAAGAGTAGATGAAAGAGAAAGAAAGCAACATTAAGTTTGCGTTTTATAATTAAGAGGACTTACCTGAGAAGAGATTGTTGGTGGATCCTCTCTTTTCTTCCTCTAGCTCTTTGTTTTTCTTTTTGTTTCTTCCTCTCCATGCTTTCTCTCTACCCAACAAACTCTAATAGCAGAATATTCTCCTCTACCTCTCTCTCCACACACAACAATGTCGAATGTTGTCTCACTCCTACCACAAAAGAGAGAAAAAGGTCCTTCACAAAAGGCTAAAAGGGCCTTTTTAAAAGGCCAAGGACAAATGAGATGAGGACACTCCATCCAAACCTAAAAAACTCTCTAAAACCTGAAAAAAAAAAACCCCTAGTTGAAATCAAATAAAAAAAACTGAGTAAGGGTCCTAAGCTAAGGCTCACAACCAAATTAACAAGCTTAGGCTAAACCTAAGGGGCAACTAAAAGCCATGCTAGTATCCATGAAAATCTCCCTAATGGTTTCCAAAACTAGCTCGAGAACCAATAACAAGTTGAGTAATAGCAAACCACCAAGGGACATGATGAATGACTTAACAAAAGGATCCTAGGCACGCACTACAAGGGAACACAAAAAGAGAGAAAATGAATATGAATTGATGTGTTAAAAGACAAAATGGAAGGCCTACAATAAGATGAAGCAAAGATGAATTTTTTTTATCATAAATTGAAGGGAGCTTTATCAATTTCAGTTTCTGGTACATTTCAAAATTTTGGAAAGTGAAACCTAGGGCTTCAATTTGGGATATCCAATTTTAGGCCTTCAAAAAACAAATTTGAGTATTCCAATTACATACCTTCAAAAAAGAACAAATTTGGGGATTTAAGCCTATTTAGGCTCCACCTAACTATTTCCAACATTGACTTTTGTTTTTTATATATTTTTTTTAACATTAAGGGTATTTTAGACTTTATTTGTTAATAATATCCTTCAAATCAAGTGTTTGGTCTTAAGCTCAAACACGGGTCTTCTGTGAACGTTGGGTCAATTAGAAGCTCCTTTCTACCCCTAAGCATGATTGTCCTTTAATTGAACAGTAATCCATGACTATGCCTTCAAAACATGGAAGAATCTAACAAGCTTCAACAAACATAACTATAACCACTAATACAATCACACGTGGCTAATTAGCTAAAGAGAGCTCAGAAAATTCTAACAACTTAACCACCTACTCCACTAGCTCTCCGAACGAAGGCTGCATCTCTGATAATTTTTTTCACTCGTACGCTACTTGCTAATTGACAAGCCAACAACTCTCCCTGGTCCCTTTTTCACTCCCATACAATAGTTGAGAAGCTAAAACATGTTTGGATAGATTTTCTATTTAAACAAAATATACAGAAATTCCTTATGAAAACCTTCTAAAAATTTTAAAATTTAAGAACGTTTCATAAATCTTGAAAAAGCATTTATGAACACAGATTCAATTTTATTCATTAAAATTCTTAGATATTATACAGGATTTTTATTTCTAAAAATGAAAAATAGAGAAGTATTCAATCACCACATGAGTGATTTGTGTAGACTACAGCAAAGCGAAATTGGGCAAAAATTTGTCCTAAAATTCTCAGGGAAAACTCTCCACCTCCATGGTTTTGAAATTTCTGAATCACTCTCAAACAAATACATTCATATATATATATATATATATTATGTCCACAACCGTATACACACATCCAGAATGAATTATCTATGTTGAGACCATTGAAGTTAAGAAATTATCTATGCAACACACTGCTATCTCTACCAAGTATCACTTATCGGCACTACAAGAAAAGCTATTACTACATACATATAAATCTTTACACAACCCAAATAACATTTCAATTTCCACCTTCCCCAAGCAACCAATCAGCTCAGAATTCCACAAGCAGCAAAGCTAGCCAAAAATGGTGTTGGTTTCGATGGTGGTGGTGGTGGTGGTGCTCCCCGTCCCAGCAATCATCCGAAACGGATCACGATGCATGATATATCATCTTTGCTCTTTCTTTCCAATGCTTCTGTTGTTAGACGTTTGGCAGCTACTTGAGGATCTTTAATGGATTTCACCATATCAACTGCCTCCTGGTTTTTCATAACCTGTCCACCAGAGCAAACAAAGTATTTCACCATATAAGATCTTCTGACATGTTTAAGTGAGACTCATTAATCATGTCACAAATCAATCAAAACAAAAGAAAATACCGGTCCATGAAATAGACACTTTGAAGCAATTTCACCTATAAACGTTCATAAATGCCAATCATCTTACAATAGGATTCTACCAATAAATTTCCCATACCACTTTATCAAGGGTATACTGATGCTCAGTTTCATCCTTGGTTTTAAAAGGCGCGCTTAAAGTGTGCCTAAGCTCAAGGCACAACCACTCCCTATCTATAGCACCTTAGCACCTTTTACCAAGACATGCGTCTTGTTGAAGAGGCACGCCTTGTCTATTTTACTTCTCATTTTTAAACACTTTTATTCTTAAAATTTCTAATTAATATAATTTCATTACTCTTTTTTGTTGAATGTTTCTTTTAAATGTTTAAAATCATAAATTTTTTATTGATTGGATTGGATTTTGGATCATTTTTTATAAAATTGATATGTATACTAGGTCAAGTTTCACTTCACTCAAACACGTGCCTTGTGTTGTGCCTTGAACCTAAGCTATAGGATACTTTTACACCTTAGGTGCATCTTGTGCCTTTTAAAACTATGGTTTCATCTTTAGAAGAATATGGGTTTGTGGCCTATTCAAACCTCCATGATACTTTATCTCATCAATTCTTTAATTTATCCATAATAATAGCTTTCGTGAGTGTTGACAACATTTTACTTAGGGATGGATGTGCACACAAATGTATGATTTAGTATAGATTTTCTTTTGTATGGGAACAGTATAACACCATATGCCTCTGGTATTACATGATGACAAAACAGAAGCTACTAAACACATCCTCACATGCCCCATGGCTAATAAAAGTCCCAATATAAACCTAATGGCTCCAAGGACTAAAATATCATATTTACAAATGCATCAGCCCATTAAAAACATGGAAATATCAATAAAAATATCAACAAAATATTTTATTACAGAAATTTTATAAAAGAAATTATAGGAATTACCATTAAAACATAAAAATTTGAAACAACACATTCGAGATTGTTAATTTGTACAACAATGCAGCATTCAAGTAAAAGCATTTTCAAAATATTATAAAGATGACAAATTTGTAATGTAAAGGTGGGATTACACACATGAACCATTATGTATAAGTTGTATATAGATTAGGAAATCTTGTAATCAAAGGGATTTGTTGTAATGGAGTTAGGAAAGTTCCTAATTTAGATGCTAGGATTTTTTGTATATATATATGTGAGTCTCTATACAGGCAACAGATTAAGGAAAAAGAACCTTATACCTTTTATTCCTCCAATCTTCCTTCTACACAAGCATCTATTGACTTTTTTTGCTTCTTTTAGTGCAAGATACTTTTGTGGATAGCTCCAAGAAGTAGTGAAAGGCACAACTCAATTGGCTTTTCTTGCTTGAGAATTTGTTTTAAACCAAGGATTGAAAATTTTGAAATATCCCTAATAAAGACATAAGAAGACTTTATCTTTTTGTTATACCATTTTCTCATATTCTCAATAATTCCATGACGTTGTCAATATTCCCCATGTTCCCATTATTTTTATCCTAACAATGTTTTTAGCTAGAAATTCATGAAATATCTCCAATATATCTTCAAAAGTTGTATATTTATCTCAAAATTTTGTAATTTCTTTCCATACAACTAGTGAATATTGATTTGATCTATGTTATTTAACAAGAGTCTAAGAAATAAACATTTCATAACATTAGTGTGAAATTGCTTAAACCTTTGGTGAATATATCTGCAAGTTGGCGGTCAGTAGATACATAAGGAGTATAGATTAACCCACTATCTAATTTATCCTTAATAAAATGTTTGTCTATCCTTATGTGCTTCGTTCGATCATGTTGCACTGGATTGTGTGCAATATTGATTGCAAATTAATTGTCACAATAAAGTCTTATTAGGTCATCCCAGTCTTCAACCATGGTAGTTCACAAACTTCTTGGGCCATTGTGGGAAATTCTACTTCTGCACTAGACCTCATCTCCAAACTTTGTTTCTTGCTTCTCCATGTCACCAGATTCCCACCAAAAAAGGTGCAATACCTAGTGATCTTCTATCAACCATGGATCCAACATAATTTGCATTTGTATATGTTTCAAGTACTAGTCCCGAGCTTCGTTTAAATAAGATGCTCTTTCCTGGAGACCCCTTAAAGGTATTGTAACACTTAATTAGTAGCTTGTAGATGAACCGCTTTTAGATTGTGCATGAACTAACTAATCACACTCACAACATATGCTATATTCGATCTTGTGTGAGAGAGATAAATGAGTCTTCTTACTAAACATTGATACATCTCCCTATCTATCGCAAATATCTTCGTCAACCTCTCCAACTTATGAGTAGGATCTATTAGTATGCTTGCTTGTTTACACACAAACTTCCTTATTTCCTTGAGGAGGTTCACTGCATATTTCTACTAAGAAATAAAAATTCCCTACTTAGAATGTGCAACTTCAATTCCTAGGAAGTATTTCAACCATCCTAACTATTTAATATCAAATTCCTTAGTCAAGCATTGCCTCAAAGTTTCTCTCTCATTTTCATCATTTCTTGTTTCAATGATGTCATCTACATACACCAGAAGAGTTGTAACTCCCCTTGAATCTAAATGCTTGATGAACAACATATAATCTCCCTGACTTTGTGTATTCCATGTTTTTCATCACTTTAGCAAACCTTATAAGCCACACCCTTGTAGACTGTTTCAACCAATATAGAGCTTTCTTCAGTTTACACACTTTTTTAATAGCTAGGTCACTTCCAAATCCAAGAGGGACTTTCATATAAATCTCTTCTTACAAATCTTCATTTTAAAATGCATTTTTGACACCAAACTGTTGTAAATCCCAATTATAATTTTTGCTACCAATGATAACAAAATTTTGTGTTCATCTTGGCAACAGAAGCAAGTGTATCAAGATAATCCATGCCATATGTCTGAGTACATCCTTTAGCCATCAATCTTGCCTTGTACCTCTCTAATGTCCCATCTACTTTATACTTAACAGTATAGACCCATTTACATCCTACTAGTCTTTTGGCTTGTCTCCAATTTTCATTAGATAAGACTTAGGATAGAGTGATAGGAATATGAATATTATTCAAATTTGTAAGAAAACTCTTATGGGATGGAGACAACTTTTCAAATGACACAACATGGGAAAGTAGATACGAAGAATGTTTAGTGCATTCCTTCGTTCCCTTCTTGATGGCAATAGGGAGGTTTTGGTTTATAGGTTTTTTAGACTAAAGTTCTGACATAGTTTGTAAGGGAGAATAAGAGACTGTTACCTCATTTCTAGAAGTCAGTTCAAATTCTTGGACTTGTATAAGTTAAGGAACTACAACTTTCTTCCTCAAGTACACTTTGCTAGTTATTGATTCTCAGGAGCAGGCTCAATGGATGACTTGGGTTTAGAGGAGGGTACAAATACTGAATCAGACACTTTAAGAGGGTCAATAGGATTAATGAGAGGTACAAATACTGGATCACACACTTTAAGAGGGTCAATATGGTCAATGAGAAAGGGATCATTGGAACAGAAGTCTTGATCCTTGTCTTCCTCAATGAAATTCTGCCCATAAAGATAAGGAGTGGGAAAATATGACTCATTTTCGTTTAAAGTAAAGGTGAGACAAAAAAATTTTTAGATGATGGATGGTAACACTTATATCCCTTTTGAGTTGACATGTATCCCACAAAAACACATTTGACTGCTCTTCGGTCTAATTTTCCCCTGTTTGGATTGTGAACATGCATAAATGGCACACAGTCAAATATCTTAGGAATGACTTAAAAGTTTTAAATGATGGTTGTCCAAGCATACAATGATGGAGCCAGATTTTTTCTTCATTAAAAAGGTGGTGCTCAAAAATAAGATATAGGGATGATTTGCTTAGTGTCTCAAAGTAGTATAGCCCGTTCCATTCCTTAGTAGACCCAATCATCTTCCACAAATTTTGGTCCTAAAATACACAGTGAGTATGGGAAAAAATCACATTACAACCCAAATCTTTTATAAGCTTTTGTATAGAGACAAGATTAGTAGGCAACTTTGGAATATGAAACACATTTCTAAGTGTAAGTGTAGGACTAATTTGGATATCTCCTACACTTGCAACGGTGGTTAATGAACCATTAGCTGTTTTCCTATTGCTTGAAGAAGGGTTATAATTGTAAAATTGGTGTGATTAATGAGTCGTGTGATCTGTGTCACTTGAATATATAACCCATGAATTGACAAACGTTTCATTTGAGACTTTTAATCCAATGGAAATAGGAAACTTACTTGAAAGTGCTAGTGAGGAGGTACCTAAAGGGTTTTCAAGAGTTCTCAAAAAAGTTCTCAGTTTTTCAATCTCCTCTTGATTGAGTCCGCCTTGTTCTAGGGATCTTTCTTCAATTGGTTGAATAGAAGACAAGTGTACTTGTGCATTATCCTTTTGTTGCCTTCCATTGTAAGTGGTTATCATTCCTTCAGATTGAGTATGGAAACCTAGCTGCAACGATCGGAGATGACGGGGACAAGGGGGGTGACAACAAGGCGCAAGGATGGCAGCAATGGCACAGCAGCGAGGGGTCCTTTTTGCGACCTTTATAGGTTGTGCAAACAATGCCAAAGATGGCCCGAAGACAATGGCGACATGATCTTAGTGGCAATGTGATCTCAATGTAAGGATGGGGATGAAAGCAACAATGCGATTTCTCTTGCACTAGTGGCGTGATGACATGACGACTTCGGTTTTGTTGTGTTCACGATCTAGGTTTACTACAACGATTTGACTTAGACAAGAGGGAACTTTAAGGTTGATAATGAAGGTCGACTCTAGCCTTCAACTCGACAATGAAGGCCAAAAAAAACTTCTTTCTTTTCCCAAATTTACGAACCTAAGCTCTGATACCATGTAGAAGAAAGATGGAAGGAATAAAAGGTATTAAATTCTTTTTCCTTAATCTTTTGCCTATACAAAGACTCACATATATACACAAAAAGTCCTAGCACCTAAATTAAGAACTTTCCTAACTCAATTACAACAAATCCCTTTGATCACAGGATTGCCTAATTCTCTCTACAAATCATAACTTCCCTAATTTCATTCTTCCACAGTTTGTGATAAGGGGAAATCAGTGAATGTCCATCTATCAAATTTAGTGGTGAAATAAAACTGTTTAACTGTGTATTTAGCAATGGAACCCACTAGGATGCTACTACCCCCAACAGCTCATGAATTATTAGTGTAACTTAGGTGGACAACTACCAAACTTTCCATGTTATGGAACAGGCATTTAACAACAATATTTTTTCAATAACAAGGGTTCTAAAGTATTCTGGTTACACGTGATACATTTCAAGTGATGGAGATGTGTAATTAGGGGGATCTTGTTAGCAAGATTATGCAACAAAAAATGAACATGATCAGATGATTTCACACCATATAATTTTCAAAACTATTAGGACCATTAAATGGAACACACTTTCAAAAACAGAGTCCTATTATTGTAACTGAAAGTGAAACAGACAAAATTAGTTGTTAGTTCAATTTGTTGTCCAATGACCATATATATGACAAGAAACAAATATATGACAAGTTATTCTTTAGCAGCATTTTTTTTTTAATATCCTGGCACCAACCTAGATACACAACAAAACCTGACGTCTTGATTGCATGGACAACTCTTTGACTAAAGAATTCCCACCACTCTACATACTATGTTCAATAACAAGATCCATTCATCCAGAATCACTGGAGTTTTATCTACATGGTAAAGGGAGAGTAAGGCTCTCCTGCAGGTATCTGGTGCCATTGAGAGTGAAAGGGTAAACTATATTGACTTCCCTTGATGTTTTATTTCCTATTTTCCTTTCTCCCTTTCAGCTTTAGCTCTATTAAAAATTTCAAGCTTTGGGATCTGATCATAGCCAAAGAGCTCAACTAGTAGAAAGTATAGGTATTTGAATGTGAGGAAATCTATGGTCTCCTCTGCCAGAAAATATCAAAATTGCACTTCCTGTAAGAGCACACAAAATCCAAGCCCCATAATGGGACAATCCACTTCTTGATTCCAGCAAAGATCCTAACACACAATCCTCAAAATGTTTCTGCATAAGATTAAGCATGAAGCAGTTGCTCACTCTATTGAAGACGTATGAGTAGATCCCTCCACCATGTCAAAAGACGATGATGATGATCGTCATGCTTGACGCTCTCATGATTTTGATGTGTTAAGCTGAATATGAGTACTGCTTGTTGGACTTACCTTTCCGCAGAGGTTTGATAAACTATTATGACACCATCACAGAGCAGAAGAGGAGAAGAGATGCCCAAGATACAGATGAGAAGAGCTTGTTTTGTCACTTTCATGGGGTTTCTTTCTGGTGAATTCTAGAAGAGAGAGGTAGGCCAAAGTGAAAAAATGCAGCCAAATAACATGGAGCAATGTTGGAGTTTAGGGGATTGGACCTAATGAGTTTGTTGAATGAAAGTTCTAAGTTGAATATTTCTTATTCTTCATTGTGGTTCTGGAGATTTTAACAAATGCACTGGAACTAAAATGATAAGAGAATCTGGGGGGTTCATAAAGTGGAAATTTCTGGGTTTGTACTTCAGTTCAATTTTTCTTTCAAGTAGCTGAACCAGATCAAACCCCTTTGAAGGAGGAGTTCACTCATCAGAAATTCAAATTCAAAATCAAATTATACCAAACTGCTAATGAGTTTATTTCTTCACCATTGCAATGGCCCAAGTATGTTGTTGGATGTTCCATTGAAAAGAACTCACTGCCTTCTTTAAACCTTGAGCAATAGAAGGGTGGGTAAGTTTCCATAAAATTCCTCAAACAAGTAATGCTTTATATACTTAGATGCAGTGGCAGAGCCACGTTGTGCCCAGGAGGGGCAAATGGCCCCCCTGAAATTTTGGAAGAAATATGAGTAGGAAATGGATTTGACCCCTTGACCTGAGATTTTGAGAAAATTGAATGGCTACCATTCGACTATGCAAACAATTTGGTATCATTTTGTCCCCCCACCCCTCTCAACTTTTTTTCTGGTTTTGCCACTGCTTGGATGATTTCTTAAGTAAGCCAAAGTAGGAATTTTAGCATTTTTGAAATACAAGAGCAGGAAGTTAGCAAGTTTCCACCTAATATCTCATGCATAAAGAAGAGGTCAGTATAAGTGGTCGGCGAGCCAGAGTTATTTCAAAAATCCTAAGGAAGATCCCTTTAAATGTGAGGAACCTCCAGAAAGGCTAGTGAAATTTACACAAATCAACTACATCAAGAGTTTAATATCAACTAGGGATAGCAATTTTTTACATGACTACTTAACAATTAAGTTTGAACCAAGTAGTGTTCATATCATAGTTGTACTGAACTACCTAACCCATTCCTTGCCTAATTCTTTTTTTTTTTTGATAGGTGTTCCGTGCCTAATTCATGAAGGAAATAGATTGTGTTTAAGTAGTAGTTTAAACCAATTAGCTAAATTCTCACATTGGCATAGTCATAACACTACTTGCATATGATCCATTCAACTCTCATAAGTTTGCTGCAAATTTTTTTTTATCATTTTTTAATTTGACGCAGGAGCAATAAAAAACTATGCAACCAACCACTTTCTGTAATCAGGATAGAATTGTGTTACAATTAGAAATTCATCTAGATTAGGTTACCATATATTTAGGTTCTATATTTTGTTTAGGCTTTTATTATACTAGTTTTCTACTTTATTTTCCCCATCAGGAATGATTCAACTATGATTTGGAATGTTGTTTTATTATTTGTAGGATTAGGATTAAATCTATAAAGACCTAGGTTGTAGAAAATTATTCATTCCTTAATAAAAATAGTTATTAGAAACTTTCTCTTTTCAACTTATTCTAAGAGGAGTTCTTTTTACTTTTTTTATCCCTTCTTCCCTTGATTGAACATGGTAGAGATTGTAGTGGAAAAGACAGCAAACAAAGATGGCTAAGATAAGGCAAGTGATTGAGGATTTTTAAGAGGCTGTGCAACTGTTTCAATAAAATGAACTAAAGGAAGCCATATGCAGAGTCCGGAAGACAATTGTAACCTTTTGGACAAACTGGAACGTAGTCATTAAAATGAAACTTTTGAAGTAGAAGCCCTTTTCATGATGCTGGACAAGAGATAGCATAGAGCATAGCAGATTGGAAAAAATATTGGTTTGTGCAATTGATTTGAACTAGGGAGGAATTAAAATTGAAGTTATTGATTTCTTTTGGGAAGATGCATGCTGAAGATTATTTGGATTGGCAAGCAATTTTGAAGAACTACTTTGAGTGGAAACCCAAGAAAGAAAATTGTTATTTGCAAAGATTAAGTTAAAGGGTACTACACATCAATAGTAGGAGAGAGTTGAAGAGCAAAGTAGACCGACAAGTCAAATTGAAAATCAGCACATGGGAACACATGGAAACAAAGACTGGAAAATAATTCTTATTGGTTGATTATACTATGAAGCTGTATAAGCAGTTCCACTCCTTAAAAACACAGGCATTTCAGTTGCAGAATACATGTTTGAGTTTCATAATCTCTCTATTAAAGAGTCTATTAAAGAGGATGGTTCAAATAAAAGTAATGAACAAATGACATGTTATTACCTTGCAGGCTTGAATTCATCAATAAGAGATGAGATGGCGGTGGTTTATTTGTTCAACTTAGAAGATTCATCAATAAGAGACAAGATGGTGGTGGTTTATTTGCACAACTTAAAAGATGTTTTACATATGCCTTAATGGCTAGAAAGAAGTTATGGTGTTGTAGTACAATAAAACCTATATATAGGCGCTTTGGTGCTATATCACATAAGAATATAGCTGTTTTGGCGTTTTGAGTGAACAAACAGCTAGAAAGGAGTGGGGGCCACCATAATTAGCCGAACTAGTGATAGTATTATTTGAGTTGACAGGAGCGGAAAAGGGAAAGAAATACATAGGTTTAAAATGCAAATAGCCTTGCCACAAGCACTTCAAATGGAACAACACATCACAAACTCATTGTTTCACTAATGGAGATTATGCATGTTTACAACCAAGGGTAAACCTAACACTATGAAGATGATGAAGAGCTACCGGAGCCAATATACAATGAATATGAGGAAAAAGAAGAAGATGTTGATAGTTTTCTAGTACAAGCAGAATCCTTGGTGGTGGGCCAATTAACGACAACAACAACAAATATTGAAGATTGGAGGCAACATAATATTTTCACACTTCATGTTTTTAGTGGTGGTAAGGTGCAATTTTTTCCTTTTTATTTATTTATTTTTTGTTTCTTTTGTAGTGGTAGCAGTGAACACATTGTTTAAAATAAACAAAAGGAAAAGGCCCTATTTAGAAGTTGTAGTTGCCCATTGAGAAGCATCCCTCACAAAATTGCACAGTTTCAAAAGGGGGAACAAGGTGCCAATTACTTCCCCCATTATTTAGTGAAGTTCAATACAGGAGAATGTTAATGGGGGCTTGATGTAATGTTGTGTCCATGGATGCTTGTCACATCTATTGGGAAGACCATGATTCTATAACAAAGACATGACCCATTCATTAACCCTATACTGTCCTTGGTTATGGATAATACCCCTTAGAGTTCAAGTGAACCTATTGAAAGTTATTTCCACTCAGCTTGCTTCTCCATAACTCGCCTCTAGAGAAAACAGGGAAGGTTCCAATCTAGCCTGAATAAGCTCAAAGGATACACGCAAAGGCCTTGGTAGCAAAAGCTTAAAGAGATCAGAAGAAATATATCATGTCCCATGCAAACTCTATAATTCCCCCTTTATTCTCAAAAAATCTTGATATTCCTCTTTGACTATATAACTCAAATCAATATGAGACTAGGCACCTGCTAAAGAACCATACCTCTAGAAAGTCCTTCAAAGCTAATAAAGAAGATGATCATATTAATCATGTTCTTGGGAGGATCCTTGTCAATCCCTGTAAGCAAGCAAGTTGTGCTTAGGCCCAACACTTCTTTTTTTTTAATAACCAGGGAACCTTCCATGGCTGAACCTTTTCAACTCTCAGTGAGGACCCAAGCCTTAGGGTGTTGACCATGCCCACCACAACCAACACCAGGTAATTCAGGGCATTCAGCCAATGGTAGGAATTGAACTCGACTGTATGGCTCTACCACACATCCAGCATTCACCCTAACCAACTGAACACCCTGATGGGCTTTAAACCCAACACTACTGAGCAGTGCAAAAATAAATCATCAGCCAGTTCACCACATCCAGAATGCAGACTGCATAGACATGAAATGAGGCTTTGATATGGCCCTATCAACCATAAATATGACTTTTTTTATCACCCACAAGACATACAAAGGCCTTCATCTTAGGTGCAACTTGATAGATTTCCAAATAAGGTTTGCTAGAATGGAAATGACAGCATGAACATGTGCCAAAAAACACTCTATTTGAAATCTTTTTGTATTCCCTTTCTTCAAGCAGCTTTTCAATGTTTCCTATAAGGAAGTTTTGGGTTTGACGACTCCTTTAATCGTTAGTTTCTTTGTTTAAGAGGTTGTTCAACAGAGGATTTTGATGATGTACCATTTGATGAGTGGTTAGTCTTTTGTCAACCAATATAACTTTTGTTGAATGTGGAAGGAATCAGCTAATTACATCCTAATCCATTGTGGGAAGGTTTGCATTCTATGGTGTTGAGGATATTATGCTAATTCTATTGAGAAGATTATGCTAATTCTAAATGAGAATTAAGTGTAGATATTTTTAAATGTACTCCTAGAAATCAGAATGTAATTAGGATAGGTCAGTTGTTTTTCCTTATTTAGCTCCACTCAGTCAAACTATATTGTATCATTTAAAGTATTGTACTCATTCAGAAAAGCAAGAAAAACATTTACCAAACCCATCTAGGGTTTTTGGAATTTTTTTGTAACTTAAATTTTTTTGTCTCCTTTTCAAAATGTTTAAAATAACTTTTGAGCTATCTGAAACTTCAGTCAGGCAATTCACAATCCCTAATGATAGCCCTACAATTCAAATTACCTTTCATAAACTCAATGAACATAACTTCCTGTGATGGTCTCAATCTGTGAAGTTCTTCTGCCAAAGGCAAAGAGAAGATAGGACTACTAGATGGCTCTTAGAAGATGCCCAATCCAAAAGACTCGAGTTTCAAGGCTTGGGATGCAGAGAACTCAATGGTCATGTCTTGGTTGATCAACACAATGGAGCCCAGTGTCAATCAAGGTTATGTATTCTTTTCTACAACAAAAGAGATATAAGAAGCAGTGGCACTTACCTACTTTAATCAGTATAATGACTCTCAGGATCATATGATGTGAGAAATAAAGTGCATGAGACTAAAGGAGGAGGAAGAACCATGACAGCCTACTATAATGCCCTTAATTGACTTTGATAAGAGTCAAATATCTATCAGGACTATGTTTGGAAATGTCCAGAAGATAGTGTGAAGTTCAAGCAGATACTTGAAAAGGAGAGGGCATTTGATTTTTTGGTGGGTCTAAATCCAAACTTGATCGAGTCCATAGTTGAATTCTTGGGGAAAAAACACTACCATATGTCAAACAAGTATAAAATGAGGTTGGAAGGGAAGAGAGTAGATCATCAGTCATGCTGGATAGCCCCAACATTGAAAATTCAGCATTAGTTAACATCAAACCTGTGTCCACCCTAACAAGTGGGCAACAAAGTAGTGGAAAAAAGATCAATGACAAATATAAGCTATCGTGTAATAATTGCCACAAGTCTCATCATACAAGAGACGTGTACTGAAAGTTACATGGAAAGCCTCAAGGGTGGAGCAAAGGAAACAAAATTTCAAGTAATAACGAATGCGGTCTACAAGTCACAACTCAACCAATTAAGAATCATGAGGTTGTATTATGACAAGAAAGCAGCTATTAACATAACTCACAACCCAGTTCAGCAGAATAAAAAAAAAAACACGTTGAGATAGATTGACATTTCATCAAGGAAAAGCTAGATAATGATTTGTATATCATTTATCTCAACCAAAGAACAATTAGTAGACATTTTCACTAAAGGCCTTCCAAGACAATTATTTCAATCTATAATTAGCAGGTTGGGAATGATACATATTTGAACAAACTTAACGATGATATTATTTTGATTCTATTGAGAAGATAATGCTAGTTCTTCCTGTAAATGAGAATTAATTGCAGTTATTTTTGTAATGCACCCTTAGAAATCAAAATGTAATTAGAATAGGCTAGTTGCTTTTCCTTATTTAGTTCTACTCGGTCAAACTATTTTCTATTATTTAAAGTACTGTACTCATTCAAAAAAGTAAGAAAGAAATTTTTCAAAGCTTTCTTCACATGACAAATGTTGTTCTTTTCTCTTGCATTTTATTAGGTGATTCCTTGTTGGATGAAAGACTTGTGATCCGGTTCGCATGGTAGTTTTATAGGGAATGAGCATTCACGTCTGAACAGTGGCTCTTTTGTGCTTGTTTGGATGCATATGAAAGGAGTATAACCAAAGTTCCATACATGTGTGTGTGTGCGCGCACACAACAATTTTCCTGTTACAACTTACATACTACACAACCTAATCTCCTACTAAGAGAAGAGTCTACCTGACCACATCTTGGTTTACTTCTAAAAGGAAATGAATGTTCATCCCTTCTCGAAGCATGTATTGCCATTAAACATTCATAAAACATTGAAAAATCTAAATATTGTATCTCAAGCTTCATTATTTCATTTCACAAATGTAACACTATCCACAACACCCAAAAGTTTTTATTGCTCAACTGTGTGTTTTCTATTCATACAATCTTACTGACTAAAATTTAATTTATGATTTTTATCTGTTTCTTGGCAGATCACATAATGATAAAATATATAGTCCAATACTGCTATAGTACTAACAAGCAAAACAAAGAAAAACAAAAACAAAAGGAAGCACTAGCTATGAACTTTACTTCTTACAAACTGTTATTTTCATGATACAGCAACAAAAAGAAGTCAAGAAACTAATGAGTCTAAGGATATTCTGAACCACATAGCAATTTCATCATTCCAAAGTGGAACAACACATTACCATCACATCTTTAATAATCATTATGGTTCCTTAATCCGCTTTCCCTAAAAATTTTCTTTTATCCATACATTTAACTGAGGATTCCTTTGGAATTTTCATTACAGTTGTCCATAAAAATTAGGACATTGTGCTAGTTTTTCTCCTCTATTTCTTATGTACATTTTGCTTAGATTTATTTTAATCTAATATAGATTTGATTTTTTTTTTTTTCTATAAAATCTTCCCACCATCAGTGCATAAATTTATCACTAGGATAAGGTCCAGAAAAAAAAAACAAAAAAAAAAATAATTATTGCAACAAAATGCTAAATTTATATCTCAATTATAAAACATAATTAAATATCAATCAACTCTTGCAGAAATAAACTTTCGGTTCAAATGATATTAAGAAAAAATAAACCAATATCGAGCATTTTGGACACTGGAATGGTTTCATTCACACATTGTTTCAAAAAGAACAGTAAATCTATAATCTTGCTTATTCCAATGCAAACATAGAATATAACATGGACAGCTGAGAAAAAAGATGAATGAACAGAGAGGAAAGAAAAGACTGTCGTCAATAAGTTAGCATAACAACTGACCTTCCATAAGCCATCACTTGCTAATATAACAAACTCTATAGTTGAGTCTATAGGCACATGTCTTATATCAGGCTCCGAACTTAAATGTGCTTTAAGGCTTTGATCCCCAAAAGCACGTGCAACTGCCAATTGGCCATTAACTCGAGGCACATCTCCTGAAATATGAATTATTTGGTATACACTTGCCTTGAATAAATAGCCTTATTATCAATCAAATATGGTCCTAATTATTTAAAATTAAAGAAATGACCCAGTTGAACATTTACATTGTGCACTAAGATCTACACAAGAAGTCATTAGCTAAAATTGAATTGATAAGTGGAAGATATTTACCAGCAAGATTAGTCACAAAGCCACCTTGTCTCTCAATTCTTCTTCGTTCACTGTCTGGCTCATGGTCAACAGTCAGCTGATTGGCAGAGCCCCTTTCACAGACGACAGCTCTGGAGTCACCAATGTTTGCTACCCATAAGTCTTTGCCATCAATAACTATTGCAGTTACTGCCGTTGAGCCACCAGGACCTAATTTCATGGAGTTCTCCAGAATATATTTATCAGTGGCACGATATGCATTTTTTATTGCAGTCTTGGGGTCATTCCAGAAGTTTGGCTGAGTCAAATAGGTAAAACAAGAATCCCAGATTAGTTTACGATACAAATGATACAAAATACATTGTAAAGAAAGGGAGCTGATACACACAAAGAAAGAACCAAAGTATCCATAACAGTTGTCATCAACAGCCGAATCAGCTAGAACTTATTCTGAGTAGATAAGAACCCTTGCTGCATGGGCAAGCACACAAAGGGATAAATAAATATATTTTCATGCAAAACATACACAGTAATAGTTGCATGAAGATTCCAATTTCCTCCCCCTTCTCCAATTTCTTTTGAATTTGGGGGCAATATAATCTTCATTGTAAGGGTACCACCAAAACTGATAGAACCCACACTTCTGAACTCATTTTTCCTATCATTATCTATCTACCAAACTTTAAAACAAACACACAATATAGGTGTAAAATGACAGTTTACTACTAAAAAAATAATGTTTGTCTGCATGCACAATTGTTTATTTTAAGAAAACGATATTTTGCCTAGTAGAAATAGAGTAATCATAGTTTGCTAGTGCATGTTCATGTATGTGGGTTAAAACTGGGCCTCCAACAAAATTCATGGTATGTTAAACCCCAACATGACCAAAGCTCCCTTTAGGGAACTTTGTCATACTAGGCAAGCAGCCACCTGGGTAATTAATCATCTACGAAGTCTATCTCCCAAAATAAAGAAAAAGGGATGCTCTACTGCTAGGTCACATCCAAACCACTGTATCCTTCACATCCTTTCAATAGACTTTCCCTGAATCCTTAAGATTTGAAAAGTCTAGATCCCAATCATTCAAATGTCTAATGAAACAAGAATTCCAATGTCCCTATCCCCTAACCCCCCCAATCATCCCAAACATCTACCATCCAAGCCTCCTTTGACGAAGCTAAGGCATACAATGTAGGGAAAGCACTAGCTAAGGATTCATCCCACACTACTTATCCTTCCAAAACTTCACCCTCCTCCCATCTCTCACTTCAAAGGATACTCTACTGCTAACCAAATCCCAACCCTTCCTAATGGTTTTCCAAACACCAACCTTTTACCCTCTCCTTACTTCATAAGAGCACCAACCCCTCTCCTCCTACCCAAACTTTCCTTGGATGACCTTTTTTCAAAAAGCCTCTCCCTCTTACACATATCTCCAACTCCATTTTCCTAGAAACTTCCTTTAGGTAGGAGGGGCTTTAGATAAAAATTCCTCTTACCAGATGGGCCCGGCCCCCACATCTAAAGAAGTCTTTTCGAAGCTTCTCAATCCTCAATCTAACCTTTCTAAGCATGCTAAACAGGGACATGAAGTATATAGGCAAACTAGACAAAGTTCTTTGAATTAAGGCTAGCCTCCCTCGTTTTCCACATGCAAGTCTTTTGCAAAATCTCTTTTTAACACTGTCCCAAACTAACTCTACTTTGAATGGAACCCCTATTGGCAATCCTAAATAAGTAGTTGGAAGATTCCCTACCTTACATCCCAACTCAAGAGCCAATTCCTCAACATTAGCCACCCTCCTAATTGGGATCAATTCACTTTTCTCCAATTTAATTTTCATCTTTGAAATAGCTTCAAGCTACATGAGCAACCAACTTAAATGAACCACATATTGTTGAGAGGCCTCACAAAAAATTGTCATCAACAAACAATAGATGGAACACCTCCCCACCTCACCTCCTCTTGCCCTTACCTTAAAAACCAACAACCCACTCCCCACCCCCCCCCCAACCCCTTCCTCCTTTTCTCTGGCCTTCTCCAACAAACAATCAAACACCTCCATCACCAAAACAAACAAATGAGATAAAGGATCTCCTTGCCTCAATCCTCTTGAGCTTTGAAAAAGTCAGAGAAGGTTGTTAACAAAAATAGAAAACTTTGCTATTGAGATGCATCATCCATACTTTTAAAAGGCACGATTTAGGCATGCTAGGCAAGACGCCACAAAGCTTTGGTGCCTCACCTTACTATAGGCTCAGCCCATTGAAAAAGGCACTGCTTAGGCGTCTTTACACCTCACCTCCCCTTGTCCATACCCTAAAACCCAAAAAAACACACATTCTCTAGCCTTCTCTAACAAACAAATAAGGAGAGAAAGGATCTCCTTGCCTTAATCCTCTTGAACTTAAAAAAAAACCATGAAAGGGCTTCGTTAACAAGAATAGAAAACTTTGCTATCAAGATGCATCATTCATACTTTTAAAAGGTGTGATTTGGGCGTGCCAAGTAGCACACCGCGAAGTTTTGGCACCTCGCCTTACTCCAGGCACAACCTATTGAAGAAGGCATTGTTTAGACTTGCTAGGCACTCGCTTTTGACCAGGCGCAAAGCTTCGCAGAGGTGTGCTTCTTCCATTTTTTTTTCTCCCTTCTTCTTTGCACTCGCTAAGCGTAACACTTCGCAAAGGTGAATTCTTCCTTTTTTTTTTCTCCCTTCTTCTTAATGCTCGCCTTTGGCTAAGCGCAAAGCTTCGCAAAGGTGCACTCTTTCTTCGTCTTTGGCCTCACAATCGGGTTGCAACCTAGATTAGGGCCTTTTTTTTTTATTTTGCTTCACCCCAAAATGTTGTGTCTCAGATTCGCTAGGTTTATAAGAAAAAACAAGGGTCAAAATGGGATCATTTTGCCTTGTTTTTTCTTTAAAACCAAACTAGTCCAAAACGCAACATTTTGGACTAAAATAAAATAAATAAATAAATCCCTAATTTGAGCTACAACTCGATCATGAGGCCGAAGAGGAGAATTGAGAAAAAGAAGAAAAGGAGGAGGAGGAGAAGTAGACGTACCTTTCTAAGCTTTCTCAATTTCTTTGACAGATCTTTGGTATTTTTCTCTTCTTTTTTTTTCCTTATCTAGCCTCTTGGTTTTCTCATTTGCATTTTTCTTACAAATAAATATTGGTATGAAGACTTTGTTTAATAGAAAAAAAAATTAAAAACACTCTCATATGCATTTTTTTGCCAAATATAATATGGCTTGTTTATTTAGTTTTTTTTTTTACTTTTCAATTTTTTCTTTTCTTAATTATAATTATTTTATTTTAGTGTAGATAATTTGTTTGCAAGGATGAATACTAAAAGTGAAGTTCAAGTAGACTTTAATGCAAGTGGAAGGAAAGATCCTAGATGAAAATATGCTCGTTTATCATAATGAAAATGAATTAAACACTCTCATATGAGTTTTCTATGACAAAGGAAAAAAAGGAGGCATATCTACAAACAACATCTTGTTGGTGGATTTAGAAATGCTAAAAATTGTACGAAATGTTTAGAACATGTTAAAAAAGAAATTGAAGATTATATGAGTGCAAAAAAGAGTCAAAAAGAACGAATGAATATGGAGTGCCAAAATGTGAATGAAGATTTGTTTGGCTTTCAAGATGAAGATTTTGATAAGAAAATTAATAGTATAATGGGTGTCACTAATATTTCTAGTGGAGGTAGTAAACAAGGGGGAAATAGTGGTAGGACAATGCAATCTTCATTGAAAAGACCAAGACAAAAAAAGGTCTCATGAATCATTTTTTCACTCCTAATGTAGAGGTGGTTGTTCAAAATCAAAAGAGTGGAAGGATGAATCAAACTACCATTCAATGAAGAGAAAAAGCTTATATGCTTATCACAAGGTGGATGTACAAGGTTGTTATTCTATTTAATGTAGTAACTTATCCGAGATTTGAACCAATGATTGAGGCTATTGGCCAATATGATGGAGGAATGAAGGGACCAAATCTTCATGAGGTAAAAGTTACTAACCTCAAGAAAGACTTAGTTCTTACAAAGGATTTGATGAATGATTATATGGTGGGATGGAAAAAAAAAAAGAAGTTCAATTATGTCAAATGGATGGACTAACAGAAAAGAAAGAACTTTGGGGAACTTTTTGATTAATTGTTCATAGGAAAACATGTTTATAGAAGCTATTGATGCTTCTTTGATGATTAAGATGAGAAAAAAATGTTTGAATTATTTGACAAATGGGTAGAGCGAATCGGTAAAGAAAATGCAATTCAAGTTACAATAGATAATCACTCAAGTTATGTGATGGCAAGTAAGAAATTCTACTTTTTGAATTTTTTATTTAATTTTTAAAATTTTAAATTATTTATCTTAGAACATATATGAATTTATTATGTGCAATGTCACATAGGGAAGTTGAGAAGACCCTACAAAGCACTTAGTCCCGATATTTGCATGATGTGCATGAAACATGGAGAAACAGTAGATCATCTTTTTCTTTATTGCCCCTTGACGATGGGGTTGTGGCACAAATTATTTCAGTTAGCAAAGACAGATTGGGTCCCCCCTAGGAGCATCTTTGACATGCTATCTACCAATTTTAATGGTTTTGGATCTTCTAAGAGAGGGGTTGTCCTATGGCAAGCTGCGTGCATTGCCTTAATATGGGTGGTATGGAGGGAAAGAAATGCAAGGATTTTTAAGGATAAAGCAAGGAATTCAGAGAACATTTGGGATATGATTCATTTCCTTGCTACTCTTTGGGCTTTTTGTTCTAGTGTTTTTAAGGGGATTCCCCTTAATGTGATACTTCTTGATTGGCTAGCGGTGTGTAACTCCATGGGGTTGGCCTAACATAGAGAGGTTGCTTATTTTGACATTGTATTTTATTGTATTGGTTTCTTTGTAGGTTTGTTTCCTTTGGTGGGAGGATAGCTCATCCTTCTCTTGTACTTCCTTTTTATCAATATATATCTAGTCGTTTCCTATCAAAAAAATGTCACATAGGGAAGTTGTTGGAATTAAAGCGGCCACATTTGTATTAGAAACCATGTGCCTCACATTACCTTGACTTAATATTGGAGGATATTAGAAAACTATCAAACATCAAGAGCACATTGGAGAGAGCTATAACAATAAATGACTATATTTATAACCACTCAAAGCTACTCAAAATTCATCAGCCTTTGCAAGTGGTAGGAACTTTTTGAACCCAAAATTCTTCGGTGATAAACCAAAAATGTAGCATGATGCAAATATTATTAGTGATTTATATAAATGCATCTTAAGGCTAACAAAAGATCCTCTTAAGCAAGAAAAAATTGTAAGAGACTTTAGTTTGCACACAAACGCCCAAGAACTATTCAGTAATGAATTAACTATTAAGACAAGGAAGACTAGCAGTTTTATTTATTTAAATGCTTATATTGTATTTTTTTTCTAAACTAGGTGAATTGTTTCACTAAATTATTAATATCTACACTACAGCTAAATGTCGGGCTGCATATGGAGCCTCAACTCCAAATTTGCAAAGGTTTGCGATAACAGTCCTCAACCTAACATGTAGTGCATTAGCTTGTGAACGGAATTGGAGTATCTATGAAAATGTAAGTGACTAAAATAATAACAAGTAATAAAGCCTTGAATGTAACTTAAAACTTTAAAATATATTTATGCGCTTATAAATTTTTGTATATTAATAGCAAGAGGATAAATAGATTAGTTCATCAACATTTGAATGATTTGATGTACATTAAGTATAACCAAGCCTTGAAGAGAAGATACAATTAACATGACACCATTGACCCAATTTTCTTGAAAGATATTGACGATAGCAATGAATGGTCAATATGAAGAATGGAAGATGGAGATCCTCATGGCAATATATAAGATGATTTTGTATTTAATGATGGCAATTTGACATGGGATGATGTTGTTAGAGCTACTGGAACTAAGGAGGGTAGGTTTGATATTAGAGCTAGAGCAAGCTCAAGCACAATATCAACACCAAAAGGAAGAGCTTCAAGCTCTAAAACCATGTCTATTCTTTCATTAATAGATGAAGATGAAGAAATGGCTTAATCAACAGAGAAGGAAGATAGAGAAGGCTACACATGTGATGATAGAAATGATGCTTAGTTTATACGCTTAGAGCTCTTATTTTTATGTTTTTTGTTGATTAGACTGAAATTTTGAATAATCTTTGATGATATATGTGCTTAGGACAAATAAATGGATAGTAAATTTAATTGTATTATACAAAATTATATTTGTAAATTAAGGTGCACCTCACTTGACTAAAGCCCACACCTCAGGCTACACCTTGTGCCCTAGGCTCTAAGATCATTATGCATCTTAGGTGTGCCTTGCACCTTTTAAAACTATGGCATCATTTAATCTACTCCGAATATTTCTTACCAAACCCCATCTTTCTAAGAAAAGCAATCAAGAAGTCCCAATTAACATAACAATACACATTCTTGATGTTAAGCTTACAAATAATGCCACTTGATCCAATCTTCAAAAAAGAATAAATAGCTTCATTGGCTATTAAGTGCTGCATCAAGGATCTATCTTCCCTCCACAAACTAATTTTGGAACTCGAACACCACCCTTCCCACCAGCCTCTTCAACCTATTAGCCAAGACTTCAGCAACAAGCTTGTACAAACCTCCCACCAAGCTCATAGGCTTAAAGTCTTTCTGATATTCAGCACCCCCTTCCTTGGAATTAACATAAAAACGTAGCATTCAAACATTTTTGAAACTTCTGTTGGTGATAAAACTCCCTAAAAGGTCCCAACATGTCATCTTTTAAAAAATCCCAACTAAATTGTCAAAAAGCCATGGGGAAACCATCTAGGCCTACAGCCTTGTCCTTATTCAAGTTTAACAAGGCCTTGAACACCTCCTCCTCATAAAAAAGTGCCTTCAATCCTTCAACTTCTTGATTGTTAAAGGATTTGAAGGACATCCAACTAATGTTAGGCATCCATTCCCCTAGGTCAACCAACAAAAAATTAAAAGCCTAGCCTACCCCATCCTTAATCTCCTACTCCTCAACAAGTCATGCCCCATTGATTCTGATTTTGGCCAAATAATTCCTTCTCTTATACGCATTAGCCATTTCGTGAAAAAATTTAATGCCCCTCAACCGAATCTCTCTCAACTTCTATCTCTAAGAGACTTCTTCCAAGGAGGCCCACTTGCAATACTCTTCCTTGCTACCCTTCTAGCTTATGCATCTTCTTTGGAAAGAAAAGCTTCTCTTTCCTTGGAATCCCAAAGGCTCAACTAAAAAAGAGTCATCTCCTTTACTAATTGATGCATTACCAAAAACCTCTTTGTTCCAAACTTTCAAGTCTGACTTCAATACTTTTAATTTGGAGGCCAAAATGAAGTTGTAAGAACCACTAAAATTATAACTCATCCACCATCCCTTAAGCAAATCTTTGAATCCCTCCCCCTTCAACCACATATTTTCAAACTTGAAAGGGATACTCCTTTCCTTTCACCTTCAACCACCACCACCACTCTACTACTACTACCAACACCACCACCATTACTACATTTTTTTTATTATTATTATTATTATTATTATTATTATTATTGTATTATTATTATCATCATCATATTTTACTTTCATACTTATCTCTAGTAAAGAAGACAATTAATCAAAAGAACCATTTTCCTATTATTTCTAAAACCAAGAACAAATCTAGCTAGGAGTTGTAGAATTTCAATATAGATCCTAAGTTTGTTTTAATTTTCTAATTCAACTTAGTTGATTCACTTATTTTATGTTGAGAATTATATTCCCTTGGTAAGGCAACACCAAAATGTTAGGCAATTAAGAAGCAACAATTTTATTTATTTAATTTTTTGAAAAAAAAAATTACCAAAATGAGGATGTTATGAAAGATGAATGTGAAAACAAGAAATAATAGAATAAGAAATTAAAATATTCATGCAATGATAGGTAGCAATTTGTCACTAATAAGAAACAAGGTAAATAGAGATCTTTTAATAACTTTCTTTTTCTTTTTTTTCTTTTTTTCTTTTTTTGTTGAGTTTTTTCATAGATAAATGATGGTTCTGGCATAAGCACCACACAAGAAGCAAATCCTAGCACAAGAAATGTATACAAGGTGAAGCTTAATAAGCAAGAAAAGAAAAGCGCAAAAGTCAAGATAGGAAAGAAAACACAAGGCCAACTACAAGCAATCGAAATCTTGATTTCTCAATTGTGAAGCCAAGCTAGCTTTATATCCCCTTCCAAACAAAAGACAAGCCACCTCCCCTAAGGATTTATAAGACCAAGTTAACGAACATGAATGATTTTTTGCAACTTGACGTTGAGTTGAGAAGGAGATATAAGCCCAAGTACATGATTTCCAAAAGATTGACAAAGAGTACCTGCTTGAAATTGGAATTTGGGAAATTTCGGTTTAATTTGAAAGTTAAAAACAACAAGTTGTGAGGTCTAGATTACATTCATTAAGACGTTATTAAGTGGTTAGGTACTTCAAGTCTTGTTATTAATTTTAGTACTTTTGAATAAGTTAAAAACATTAAATTAGCTATTTTTTTAGAAGCCTCAAAGGTCAATTGAGGTTAAGCTTAAAAAATATTTGGATGTTCATTGAGTCTACGAATCTATTGATTAGTTATATAAATAATTAGTGCAGGAGTTTACTAGGAGGACAAGTTCTTCCAAGAGCCTTTAGAATCTTTGAGGCTATTAAGATGTTCAATGCAAGGTTTAGCTAAGTTATCTAAAGGGAGTTGATTTATAGTGGGGTTTTGAAATGGAGTGAGGTTTTGAAGAAAGATGTCTTGGATTGGAGTGCCCCTATAGGCAAAGATATCCCTAAGTTTTTTAGTATTCTATCTAATAAGGGTCCTTGGTAGATAGTTCTAGGATTTTGAATGTAAGGAGAAGCATGGGATCTATAGCTTTTAGGAGTTTCCAAAATCGGGAAGCAGTCAAATTCCTTTTTGATAAATTGTATTGAGCAATGAAAGATTTTTTTTTTTTTAGATGGCACAAGTGTGGAAAATTCAATTGAGAAGTTCTAAATAAATCCTATTTTGTTTGCCTATATTGTTCCAAGAATATGTGGGGCTCTATGGATCTCCGTATCTTCTCAATGTGAACAGTAATGAGAGATAAATACCTAAAGCTAAACCATTTACTAAAAAGTGGGTGCAGCCAAATTGGTGTTTCATATGTGCAAGAGGAATGACAAATCGGAGAATCACTTAGAGTGTGTTTGACAGAGATTTTAGGAAATGTTTCAAACCTGTTTAACACTTGAATGATAAAAAATTTTAAGTATTAAAAAAGTTAGAAATGCTTCCTAGAATCACTATCAAACAGGCTCTTAGACTTATTGATGAACTTGATTTTAAAAGCTAAACCATTTACTAAAAAGTGGGTGCAGCCAAATTGGTGTTTCATATGTGCAAGAGGAATAACAAATCACAGAATCACTTAGACTTATTGATGAACTTGATTTTACACGCTGATCAACTTAGTGGATTTTATACCTCTCGTGTGTGCCTGTCTTCACAATAAAATTGTAGTAGCTAAAAATGTGAATGAAAGATAAATAATATTCAACAACGAAGTAGGAAAAACCAACCATTATAAATAAATAAATAAATAATAGAAAAAAATAAAAGGAAGAAAAATAGGGTGGGGAAAGGGCACCTCCTCAAGTATATTATTGAAAAGGTTATCTTTCAAATAACTTGGCACACTGTTACCAAGATGGCCATCAAAGATGGCAAATAATCCAAGTACATGGCTCTTCTTGTTTCTGTATTCCGCCACATGGTAGTCCTCCATATCATGACCTGATTTCCCTTCCACCAAGTGGAATCCGTGAGCAACTATGTTACTACATGATTTACATCTCCCTTTTCCAGAGTCTGGAGTAGATGAGTCTAGGCATGTGGCCTTCTGTAATACCAACAAACACAAAAATAAGAAGAAATCATCATGATAAAAATCCAAAAACATTCACATATTCTTTTCCTTTTTCATTATTCTTTCAAACAAATCCAAATCATAGAACTCATACATAAAATAAGCATAAAAATTAGAAAGAAACAGGCGAGCAATCGTTTGCAAAAATAAAACACCTTGATCTTGTTAAGGAAACTGGTCTTCTTATCCATATCTCAAACATAAACAACAAACTCTGCTTTCTCCTCTTCTTCAGACTTCGTACTTCAGATATCAAACGAAGAAAAAGAGAAAATATATACACACACCCAAGATGCCTCTATTTCTATCAATGAAACTGTCAGGGACAACCACCCTAAAATTCAAAATAATAAACGAAATACAGATTTTACTCGGTATGAACTCTGGAAGAACTTATAATCAATAACAGAGAGAAGACGACGATCAAAGCGAGAAATCAATTAAGGGAACGCGGAATGTAATTTTCTATTGCAGGAGAAGAATTGAAGGGGAAAGGAAGGGTTTTAGTTGACATAGTCATATGGCGGCAGAGTGGAACAATTCCCTGTGGGCTCCACCAACGAACCGACCTTGTTTCTCTTCCCTGCTAAGCTCATTCCTTGAAACTTCCGTCGTTTGTGACTGCAGCCGGTGACGTTGACAAGTTCCAGGTCCACACGCCATAGCCTTTCCAATCAAAATTGGTGACTCAACTACCAATTTATAACACCTTTTAATCATTTTATTAGATGGAAATTATGAGAAATTTGCTGTCACTATATTTAATATTATTACCCTCAAAAATAGAATGGGTATGGGTAAAGGCCATGGTAGAAAGTGAGGGATCCATGTAACATCTAAAGCTCTTCAAAATAATAATTAATCAATTAATTATTAATTATTAATTAAGGAAATCAAGTTATTTTGTTCACATCAAATGGTGATTTAGGGAAGTTGATGAAGTATTTATCAACATTTTTTAAAAAAATTGCTCTTAATCAATTGAACAATTCAATAGAGCCTAAACCCAACATAGCCTAAACAATCAAATAAAGGTTAGCCCAATACTAACCCTAATATAACCTAACAACTTACCTAACCCAAAAACCATAAAGCTTAATAAGACAATCTAGCCCCAAACTAAATGTCATTCAAATAACAAGAACACATCTAGTCCAAAAAAATAAAATTCAATCCAACCTAACAAATGTGCATCTAACTTTTTCAAAAAGAGGCACCATCTCGTGTGAGAGCAACTCTCCAACACTTGGCACCATCAACCCAATCATGGCAATAACTCTCCTAAACAATAACTTCTACCATTTAATTTGGTTGCTTAATTCATGAAGTTTTGACTTTCTCATTTAAGAGAAGATGATTTGAAACCCTAAAATACAAAGAAGTTTGAACTCCATGGGGAGACCCTAGAGTTTAATAGTTTTTGTGGGTTCATGGTGTATTGACATTAATTTGAATATTCAGTCCATATCTTTTATATTGTACATGATTTGTGTGTATTAAAAGTTGCACAAAAAATACGAGTTATGGTTCCTTGCAAGTAGATAAGTTCTCCACAGTCAATTCATGGATTTAGGAAATCCAGTAGAGATTGTAGTATACTACCTTGTAATTGGAAGGATCATTTGTCTTGACTGTCAAGATGGGTTTATCTTGGCCGTCGAGATGGCTTTATCATGGTGAGTGCACTAGTGTATGTTATGCATACCGGATAAGACCTATGGTGAATCATGATGCAAAGCTATTAGTTATCATAATTCATTAAGCTACTATACTACATGAATTCTCAATGTTGAGAAGATATTGAGTTTGTGCCAAAATCAATAAGAGGTTTTGACTTATGAGTGAGATCTTAAAGTGGCTATATATCCCTATGAATTAGGTCACTATTGGTGAAGGTTGGTGATAATAGGTATTCTCAATAAAGGTACCATGATGTCTCATGGGATTGAGATAATGTGTCCTCTTAAGTGATTCAAAGAACATGTGATCATGAAATTTGTGGTCACAGTAATTCCTTTAGTGGAATTTGATATATACTCATTGGAATTAGAGTATGTCAATTGATCACATAATAAGTGAGATCTGTAACTCAAGAATTTGAAAAGTAATCTTGATAGGTGATAACACTACTTTATTATATTAGGAACACCAATTTATGGGGGGAGTCTCCATGTAATGGATGTGGGTCATGCACCCAAACTTTATTTCGTTCTTATTTACATAAGATAGTAGAGTGTAGTTGATTTTCTTTAGTGGAATGTTGAATCAACCTCAAGATTGGATTATGAGAGAGCCAATATTTCTATGGGTCCTAATAGTCCTTGCTCTAAGCTCATATACCATGATGGCATGGTTTATGAGGGTTGGATTGACTCTAGGTTCATTATTGTCCATAAGGGCATTTAGGTAATTACGTAAGATTGCATAAGGGATAGTGAACAAGGTTTCTAGTTTGAGTTAATCGATTAATTAGATGACTCTATATGGTTAATTAATCAATTAAGACCTATTTTGGGTTAAATTAAGTGACTTAAGCCTTGATGGACTTAAGTCACTTAAGCCCAAAGAGCAACCCTATAAATACCCTTTTATGGGTTAGGTGTTTTATGATAACTTTTTGGTGAGTGTTATCTTCCATTTCCAAAGAAAGAGAAAGTCATTACTTTTTCTCTTCAATTACCCTCACTTTGGAGTGTCAATATTGTGGTTCGAGTCATCAAGCAGAATATTTGGGTCTACAAGACCTCTGAACTCTTCAGGTTAGGGTTTAGGGTTTAATAACATGCAACAAGGTGAATGCTTGAATCCATGAACTATCTACGGAATGCAGATCCCCCATGAACGAGTTTCTATAATCTAATAAGGTAGTGTTATTATCTATCAAAATTATTTTTCTAATTCTTGAATTACAGATCCTCCTATTATGTGATGTGATTAATTGACATACTTTAACTTTAAAGAGCATAGTCTTCTAAATCACATGTCCTTTGGATCACCTAAAAAGGCAGTTTATCTCAATCACATGAGATATCATGATGCCTTTATTTAGAATATCTGTTGTCACTAACCTTCATCAATAGTGACCTAATCCATAGGGATATATATGATTACATTAGAATCTCACCCATAAGTCAAAGTCTCCTAATAATTTTGGAACAAGCTCAATATCCTCACAAGGTTGAGAGGTCCATGTAGTAAAGTAGCTTGGTAAATCATGATAATCAATAGCCTTACATCATGATTCTCTGTAGGTCTTGTCCAATGTGTAGTTATACATACTACTGCACTCACCATGGGAAATCTATCCCCGACAACCAAAACAAGTCATCCCTCCAATTAGGAGATAATGCACTACATTCTCTATTGAATTGTTCAAATTCATGAACTAATTGTGAACAATTTATCAACTTACAAGAAACTCATGACTTGTATCATCTATGACTCTCTTATTGCACTCAAATCATATACAATATAAGAGATATGAGTGTGTATACTCAGTTAAACAATTAATGCATAAGAGATAATAAAAGGAACAAAATACATAAATTTATTAATGAATCTAAAATTGTTACATCATGTCATATTTTCTAGGGCTCTATCCCAACATCTCTACTTTGTTTGTCTCTATTTCTGTCATTCTCTTTATATATATATATATATATATATATATATATATATATATATACTCCTTTTTAATCACATTCTTGTCTACCCTATACTATGCAATCAAGCATAAGGTATCAAAAGCATGCAACAAAGTGTGAGGTGTCAAAGGCATGCAACAAAGCACGAGGTGTCAAAAGTATGAAACCAAGCATGAGGTGTCAAGAACAAGCAACCAAGTATGAGGTGTTCAAAAACAACCAAGCATGAGGTGTTAAAAGCATGCAATCAAAAGGGTAATAAGCTGCTCTCATCATGTGACACGTAATCGGGCATGGTGACTCGTGGACCTACTTTACCTACTAAGCAACTACAAGGATCAAGCACATTGCCACATGTCATCCATGCAATAAGAAAGACCCAAATCCTTTCCCTTTGATCGACACCTAGGTAAGACATGCAATAAATCACCAGTAAGTTCACTTACTTTAAGTTCCTATAAATAACAATATTCACCTACTATGAAAGGAAAAAAGAATAGTGTGAAGAACCTCTTTCAGTGTTACTATTTCAAAGTAGGATCTTTATGTCATTGTAATGGAAGTGTTGCTACAATTTTAATTTAGAATTCTTACTATGAGTGATTTTATAATGCATAATTTAATTTGGTTTTATAATTATATATCTCATGCTTAAAATGTTATATATACTCATTATTTTTCAGATATTATAATGTATGCTTCAAAAATGTGTTAGTCAAATGTTATGTTTATAATGAATATATGTTCCTTCTATCCTTGATACAGATGTATATTAATTATTAAGATGGTTTGGTGATGAAGAAAGGATGAGTATCGTTTAGGGAACCTTTGTTTAAAGTGAGACCATTATAACCTCTCCAATCTTTCTTGGAAACTTACCTAGCATGTACTATTCATTAAAAGTCACCAGTATTATTATTGTGTTTTACATAATTCCTATTATAGTGATTATTACGTATCCTAGACCATCATTATGTCATAAAGATGGAGAGACACACCATAGCCAATTTACCATGTAATCTTTTGTGTTGAGAGATTAATGGATACTAGAGAAAATTTGAATGAGAAATGTGTTGCGAGATGTCGGGTCATTGTGTCTATAAGACACCATGTTATATGGAGATATGTGTTGTTTATAGGTGCATATAGGATTTATGTTGGTGAAGAAAGGGGCACGATAGTAGTATTTGCATGATATATGGATGAGTCGAGAGTTAGAGTGACACCATAGTTATGAATTATGCATGTGGTTGACTAATCATACCTTGGGTCTATAATGTTTTATGAATATTTGGTTGTTACACTATATATTATTTGTAATGAGTACTAAATGCATGATGAAACTCTTTTTCAATTCACAAAGATATACTCACTTTGTAGTTCCTTGAATTTTTTTAGATGAGGATCTAGTTGAACTAGATAATGAGCAAGTTTTGGAGGATAGACCATAAGGAGTGTAGCCATTGTCAATCTTTTTTTTTTTTAGACAAAATATTGGCATGTAGCAATTTACTTACGTTTGTACTAGGTTTGTAAGTGGGCCCGAATGCTACTTTTGTGCACTAAAAAATTTGTACCTTAGAAGGGTAATGAATATGTAATTCCTTTAATATACTTCCTTATGTTGCTTTGACATATTATATCCACCTCAGTCTTTGAATTAGAGAGGAGACATTACCTCGCATGGATGGCATCAATAAGTGCGGGTTGTCACGTGCTTCCCATGTTGCTGAATCACACAACTTTCATTAAAGATGTTACCCCATTTTTTATCACCATGTGCCAGACAAAAATTTAGTAATTAAATGTTTTGATGATAACAAAATGAGGTTCAAATTTAAAGATTTATCTCAAGTGTTATAGGTAAAAAAATATTTTCTTTAAGTAATCAAGAAGAATATCATCAAGATTAATGGAGATCAAAGTGCATTTCAAAGTCTTTCAAGATTTATATTTAAGATATATATGTAAGGTTATGGGTGCACTAAATTAGGATGACATGTATGCCTTTAAATTTCTCTTAAACACTTCAAATATTATTTTAGATGGACATAATTGTACTTTTCATAGAAAATATCATTTCAAAGTATCCATCATAAAAAATTTTAAAAACCATATAATTTAAGTGTTCTTCAACTTAAAATGGTTTTTAAATATATGGAATATCAAGTGTCTTAATATTAAAACTTATAAAATTGTGTAAAGGGTCAAGACTTGCAAAATAGAAGGCATTTGATGGCCCATCTATGAAGCAATTGAGTGAACAACTTAACCAACCTGTTGACTGAAGTGCCATGGTGGTGCCCCCTTTTGTCTTTCATTTGGCTTCAATTAGAAGTGAGTTATGGATAGTAAAATGCTTTAATAAGGAGATTGATCAAATGTGTAGTTTTATTCCCCAATGGTTGCCCATAGTGTATTTAATGCTAATAACTAGTGAAGTGATTAAGTAGGCAATTGGTTGGGACTTTGAGAAATTTGTTTCTAAGGGTTAGTTGGGCTTTCATTTCTTACAAAAAAAAAAGACTCCTTAACTCTCATTTTTAACTCTCTAACAACCCTACATTAATAATCATTTATTGCGAGAGTACCTTTAGTGCACTTTAATTAATGAACTTACATGTCCATTTGGTGCACTTCAATCCTATAGTTTCATTTTTATTCCTTAAGCCAAATTGTAAAATAGGAATTTGTTTCAACAAATTTATTATATCCTTGTGAGGAAAGAATCTAAGTGTGAGGTATTACTTAGGGATTCTCAAGAGTGGTACATTACTTGAGTAGTTGTTCAAAAGTGAGACATCTTTTGTGGAATTGTTGAAGGTCCCTTAAAACCAAAATATCAAGTGTAAAGTTTGAAAGCTTAATTTGGAAGTGTTGATATAGTGAAACCTCAAGGTGGAATCAAAGCAAGAGGAAAATGAATATAGGCTAGGATTAGGCCAAACAAATATATATCATTATTTGTAATTTCTCTTCCTTTCTCCTTTTTTGCTTGAGTTGTCACTTGCATTCATCTAAGTTAAAATTTTTTAAAATCTTCAAAAAAAAAAAAAAAGCTGACTAACACCCAATTCATTCCCTCTCTTAGGTGTTTACCTTAGATTGGATTAAAATAAATCTAAATACCATGGCCCACAATTAAAGTTATTTTACCATTGAATCTTGTCACTAATTAAATCATAATTAATTAATTATTCTATTGTTGTATTTTTTCTTCTATTTCCTTTAAAATTCTTTAAGAACATTGATTCTATATTAAGATAATTTAAGTAAAATCAATGCTAAACTTTAATAAATTAGGGCTATTACAATACCCATTGCAATGTAAGGAATTGTGTCTACCATGATAGCGATGTAATCCTCAACTTTATTTATGTCCATATCCATGAGCTTGTAAGGATGTGACATTTACTTTAGGGAAACACAAACTTTATAGGACATGATTGATGACTTTTTAGCAAACGCTTACTATTTTTCTTGATGAAGACATGATATTAATTCAAGATATTAGGTAAACTGATGCACTCAATACAGTTTCTATTGCAACACATTTAGGTTATATTTGGTATGTAGGAATGAAGAGTGAGAATGAATATTTCACTCATTTTCTCATCGATTTCCATATTTAGATAACTCTAGAAATGTAATAAAAAATTGATTCTAACATAAATGAAATCTTATTTATAAATGAGATTTGATTCATCTCTAATAGAAGTTATTTTTATTCTCATGTTACTAGTTATTTTTAAAGTCACTTTTCAAAAAGTAAAAAACCAAAAACTTGGATAAGTTTTTTCTTTTTTTTTTTTTTTAAAAAAAACCATTATTTTGATGTCCAAAAAATTTATAAATTCAATTATATAATTTAAACTAAATTTAATTCAAGTTTTATTACAAATAAAAATAATTTTGTAATTACAAATAAATTTTAAAAATAGTTTTTAATAAAATATGAATAGTAATATTATAATAAAATCATAAATTATATTTTTTTTGTATATAAATATTATAAAAATATGGATATTAATATCCTCAAAATAGCATAATTGATTCATTTTATAAAAAATAAATAATAATAATTTAAAATTAATAATTGTTGATACTATTTCATTATAAATGAATTTAAAAATAAATAAAGTTTAGTTTTCTAAGGTATAAATGAGTTTTTCTTTAAATACATACATTTATATTCAATTATGGAGCGAGTATTCTGATTTTTTTTAATATAATATGTAATCAATTAATCAATTTTTTGAATTCAAAATTATTCTTAAAAATTAGAAGATTTATCAAATAATTTAAAGTATTAATTATGTCTCACTTAATTATTTTTAACATTTCTTTTCTTATTTCTCTATGTTTTTCTTTCATTTTTAAAAACCGTGAAAACAACTTTTACTTACTATTTAAAACCAATTTATAAAGAATCATTTCTAGAGAACAACAATTAAACATTGCTATAAATCTTTCAAAATAATTTATTATTTTTACCAATAGAACATTGTTTTTAAATCTTATGACCAAACACACTTTTATTATTTAGTTAAAGAAAGTCTCAAAAATGTTTTTTTAATGAAAATAAAAAATTATTTTAAACTATATAATTTGATATTTATATAAAATAAATTATTTTAAATTATGTGTACAAATATTATTATCAATTTTTTTTTCCATTTTCATTCTTACCTAATATTGAAATGAAACAAATAATCATTTCACCAATATATTTTTAGGTGCATCCAAATACAGGAATTGGAATCACCAAATGCATTTCTATTTAAGAAGAAATGAGAATGAAAATAAAATGTTCATTTCCATTTCCCATTCCCACGTACCAAACATGGTCTTAAGATATGAAAAGTAGTAAATGTTATTACAAGCATATATTCTTCATGGACTCTTTCTCCTCGTAGCTTCAATTGTCAATTAATTTTTGAGTTGTGCAATAATAAATTAAAAATCTTGTAATTTCAAGTGCATCCAATCATATCATGTTCAGCAGAACAATGGGTCTTGACTGTGAGATATTTACCTTTTAATGACAAAGGAATATTAAAGCTTTGGCATGATTCTACTAAGATGCATCATTTTCTTTCTTAATAGTTTGTCTAAAGTTCATTGCATGTAAGTAAATTTCAACATTTAGAACCCAAGATAAGTAGTTTTTTACCCGAAATATCAATGACAACAAGTTAAAACTTTATTATCTTAAAACTATGCACTGAACAATTTTATTTTAATCTTATTTCAAATTATTAAAACAAACTTTAAATAAAATTTTGTAAAAAAATGAGAATTTTTGGAGTTAAAATAAACAAATTATTTGATACTATTTCATGAAGAAAATAAAATATAATATTCTAATTATGCTACAAATGCAACATATTTTATTACTACAAAATCATTTGAAATATGTGTGGACCCCGCATTTTGCATGATGTGTTCTCACTCGATGACATAAACTCGCTTTTTATTCATTTGTGAAAATTTTGATTTTTTTGAAAAAGACTTGGAGTCGCCACTTATTATTATTTTTTTTAAAGGGAAAATAAAATAAAAAAGAAAACTCTAAGTGTGATTCTTTATTTGGAAAAGATAGTTTGTGAAAAACCAAAGTCGGGTCTGGGGGTCAGGTTACTTATTGGGAAGGTACGATAGTGAGCCGCAACACCCCTCTAAGCCCTATAATAAGGTCTCTATTAAATAAAGTGAAGCAAGTGTGACAATTAATTAGGAGATCAATGGATACCAAAATAATCAAATAATAAAACGAATCATGCATGAGAATAAGCAAAGTGAGAGTGAGATGCTCATCAACCATGTAATGAAGATGTCTAACCTCAAATGCGAATGCCAAACAGGACCATGTATCAAAAGACTATGTTGACAAAAAAAAAAAAAAAAAATGACTGATGGATAAAAATAAAGTTATCCATTACACAGAATGCAAAATGCAAGCAAATTAAAACTCAACATGTCAACTGTCAAAATGAAAGCATCGTCACTAAAAAAACGATAATTTGTCAAGCCTTACTATCATGGAAAATGTTGAACTCAAAGTCCAAAAGGTACATGTAAGCTCGATTAGGGACATCGAGGACTGGTTTACGTCCTTCCCTGATCCAAAGAGTAAGGTGTGAGGTCATGTGTCCTAGAGAAATGTGTGGGCCAAAAGAAGAAAAATATTGGTCAAACTCTAATATGATATATATATATAAGCATGAAGGTATCGAGAGTGGAATGTCTGGGTGTGAAATGCAAGAGAGGTAAGTATCCAAGATCATCTAAGTATGCTGAGGAGGCTAAACCCAAGGTGTCACCAAACCCATGATCCATCAAAGTCCCCCATCAAATGGCTATACCTCAATGTCAACGCATCAAACAAGGCCATGCCCCAGTATGAAATGATGATAACATGAAGCAATCCAAAGATCTCAATATCACATATTAGATGCTCCAACATAATGAATGAATCTGATCACTCTCCAAAAGATGAGTATGCCCCAGTGTATATCACATCATCCCAAATATCCACCATCGATAAGAAGGGTATGCCCCAGTATAAAGTAGTGTATCCAAATCGACAACTGCCGAAAGGGACCATGCCCTAGTGTATGTCAACAAATCAATCAATCTCAACTCATCCCATTGCTGAAAATGAAAATATCTCCACATGACCCATGGACTCCTAATCTTCATGCTCCAATGTAAAGAAGAATCTAATCACCTCTTAGGAACGACAATGTCTTAAGAATCCATCATCAACTGAGAGAGGTATACCTCTGTGTAATGGTCATCTTAAAATCAACCCCTAATAAAAAAAGGTGTGCACCTCAATGCAATGTATCAAGCAGAATGACTGCATACCCGATAAAAACTCTTTGAGGTGGCTATGCCCTAGTGTGGGGTCATACCATAACTCCTGGTCCATCACAATCAGAATGCTCTCGAACCAATCTCAAATATCGCCTATGTGAGAGCTATTAAACACAATGTGTGATGTCATGGCCTCAGGGTGGTCTTAAGACTCAAGACGTAACGTAGGCTATGGTAATAAGGTGAAGAAATGAAGGAAAACTAGGCTTAATAATCCCAATGATAAAACCCCATACCCTCATGTATAAAATGCAATATGTACAGAGAGTCTGATAAACCATGGATATGAGGATGTCCAATATGAATATATTGGTGAGGAAAAAAGAATCTAGGATGAATATATCAATAATGAAAGAGAAAAAAAAAAAAAAAAGAATATCGAACTGCTAATGGGATGTATAAGAATGATGTGTGGAAAATATTGAACACGGAACGTAAAACGATATGAATAAAGAACAATATAAGCAAGGTGAATGAAATACTATGAGAAGAACAAATAGATTGAAGGAAAATGAATGAGCACTGATCTACTCAAATCAAGACAGGAAGAATAGTCAAATCACCAATGTATGTAATGATGGAGAAAACAATGTTTCAGAGTCCCTACGAAAAGGTCACTTGTCTCTCACACTTAAAATACATAATGAGATAGACACAAGAAAGTGAGAGCCTCTTGAAAGTTCACTTACGAACTTTCATAAGCAACTAACTCAATAAAGCAACCTCAATGACCAATATCTACACTCAATGGAGGAGAACACTGTATACATACATAAATACATGTGCTTATTACTTTTTTTTTGCGCATACTCTAAATATCAACAAATGAACTCAACTGAAAATACGTAATGAAATGGATATACTGTCAAACAATGATGTAAATGAACTCTCTTTGAAAAAATGACCTTCTCAACTAAGGATCTTCGAACCAATGTCCATGAGATAGGAGTAGAAGGGGACATGACCGTTCTCCATACACTGAAATGTGAAAGATCATCACTCATGGCATAGAAAGAAATGCGATGACAAAGACAAAGGATAGAATAAAGAATATCAACAATAAAGTATGATGAAAAATGATGGTAAGACCAAAAAAAAAAAAAATAATAATGAAGAAGATGAGTCAATAAGTCCATGGCTCATGAGACTCTAAAATAAAACATGGATACACCAAAGGGCCCCTATCCCGGTGTAAAAGGTGAGCAAGGCTATAAGAAAGAAAATGCTTTGATGCTCATGTGAGGCTCAAAGGGCTAGCAACGGTCCAAATGTCAATTAAGGTAATAGAGTGTGAGCTAACTGAAATGAAGGTCACCCATCCTGCGACCACATCTCAAATATCGTGCTCTCAAGCCCTCAAATAATTAATACTAAAGATCAATGTCCATCTGATATAACCATGTCAACCCTCTGAAATCAAGCGCCAAACCCTACTCCAAATGCTCCGTCATAGTCTCAAAGATGATCCCCTCAAAGCAAAGTAAACGACGATCTCATTAGGCACAACTGCTCATCACAAGCCAAATCTCATCATACAAGATTAATCTCTATACTCATGGCAAAATAAGTGACAGTCCCATCAAGCAATCGACCAATCCACATATCGTAAGCCACCCAAAGATCATAAGTCATCCCTCGTCATGCAAAATCAACCCAGGGCTCAAACTCCTCACACTCTACCTGGTCGGATCAAAGAGGAGATGTGCAAAGATAGAACAACTGGTGATGGAAAGGTCATGTAATGGTGTCAAGGGTGATGTTGTGTAAAACTCACAATAGGCAGATGTAGGCCGAAGCAAAGTCTAGATGTGGGAGTGAGTAAGGTACTGCTCTAATCATAAGAAGATGGGTCACAGTCTCAAACTCCTTAGGTCAAATCTCTGATCTTAGGCTAACATGATAGGTCAGGCCTCAAAACCACAATGTGCAAGTGAAGAGATGTCTCAAGTCAAAAGTATAACACATCATATGATATATGGTCCTGTGATGACAATCTAAAACTTGATAAATGACATAAACTATAAGGTCATAAAGGTGTCCACTGTGAGATGACTACAAATGTGATTAAAGATTTTTTATCAATAATCCAGAAAATGAATGAGGCGTGAAAAACAACACTGTCATGAAATCGATACTCCATTTATAACAAAATATCTCCAATTCACTTTCAACCTAAGCTCAATAAAGAAAAATGATAAGGTGATAAAGGCGAACCTCTAAAAAAAATGGTGTGAATATGAAAACATGTCTTTCACCTTTTTGTAATGAAAATATCGGGTTGAAAATTGGAATAGGCAAATCGACCAAAGAATGAAGTACCAAGCCCATGACACGTGAAGAATGTAAAAAGGTGAGCATAATCAATGAGCATATCCCAAAATGTCAAGTAGAAAGTGACAACAAACCAAAAAAAAGTGTCAATTCAAGAAAAGAAGACTATCTAAAGCCCTAGGAAGAAAGTATGCTAGACTCAATGAAAGATTAGAAGGAGTCAACACTACATGACAAAAGGTGGTCCAACTGATACTCAAACTTGCATTGATCTCTAAGTACTCTCAACTAGAGACCAAAAGAGGGAGTATTGGATTCGAACTGTAACTAAAGAGGCTTTGAAGGCCCTTAGATACACCCACGTGTAGGAAAGAAGTCTAGTCAAAGGATCTAAGGCTCAACCTACAAGGTCAAGGTGGCTTTAAAAAGGGAGTGGTGAACTTTAAAAGATCCCTAGCAGAAGCGATCGTACCCTCCAATGGTACGCAACCTCCTACATGCCTCTGAAGAGACAGGGTACTTCCATGCAAGGTGGTCATCACCTCCACACATGCACTACCTCGACATCCCAGGGGGTTTCCAATGGTGAAAGCTCTCATAACTCTCAACACTTAGTGGTAATCTAAGGTGCATAGTGAACGGTGTGGGTGTATCCGAAAATCTTATCAAACTAAGTAGAGAGAAAACACACTGGTCACACAAATATCCTAAAATCTAGCTCTGGGCTAGATAGGTATTCAAAGATCGGACTCCAATCAGCATCAATGTGTCGGCCTTCTCCAGAATGCTCCCAAATATATATATATAGCTCATCACTAGACCCTACTCTTAATCACTAACTCGGTCGAAGAGCAAACAAAGCAACAAGTCTCATATCAAATACGAGATCAAGGAAAACAAAGTCGATTGAGACTAGGGACTTGGAGACAAGGGGATAGGTATGTGTCCCACATAGACAAGTAACTCATGCAATAGACAGTCATGCAAAGCACATGTATATCATTCAAATCTACACACAAGCTAAGCAAGAAAAATGATAATCGAGATGAATATCTAGCAAGGATAGCATGGTTCATAATAATCATGATAATATATAACCAAGATAATCAATCATGTCAAGATGAATGAGATAAACAACAAAAAGAATGTACATGTCAAGGTGAGCAGAGTAATCATACAGCAAAGAGAGTCAATATGTGAGGATAAACAAGAGGATCAATCAATATAATCAGTATGTCCATGCCTCAAACAAATACAATAACCAAGCATGCATAAAGGATAATGATATCAAGAGCTCTCAATGTGTAATCAACAATCAAGCAAACAAAAGTATAAAGAGAGGTGGGTACCCATTGATCAACCAATCAAATACCACATTTGCCTCAACCTAAGTTCAAGCTTGACCCTTTAATGATCCCCAGTTGAGTCGCCATTTTGTGGACCCCGTATTTTGCATGATGCAATCCCATTCGATGACACGAACTCATTTTTTATTCATTTGTGAAAATTTTGATTTTTTTGAAAAAGACTTGGAGTCATCACTTATTTTTGTTTTATTTTTTTTAATGGAAAACAAAATAAGAAAAAAAAACCCTAAGTGTGATTCCTTATTTGGAAAAGACAGTTTATGAAAAACCAAAGTCGGGTCTGGGGGTCAGGTTACTTATTGGGAAGGTACGGTGGTGAGTCATAGTATCCCTTTAAGTCATATAATAAAGTCTCTACTAAATAAAGTGAAACAAGTGTGACGATTAATTAGGAGATAAATGGATACCAAAATAATCAAATAATAAAACGAGTCATGCATGAGAATAAGCAAAGTGAGAGTGAGATCGTACCTTGGCAGTAGGTAATAAAGCGCTATATAAAACAAAGTTAGTGCACAATGATAAGTGTAAAATATCTCACACAAAATCAAACAAAATTAAACAATATCAATCATGCAATTTACTTGGATTATTTTCGAAAGAAATGTTATGAATGTTAGGCCCCCACCAAAGCCCAATTGATTTTGCATGAATTAATCCTACAAATTCCATTGTTTTGGAATTATGAAAATCATATTCATGCTTATTTAAAAATCAAGAGAAATATAAAATTATTTGAAAAAACCAAAGTGAAATTAAAATTATTTGAAAATTTGAAGTTTTGAAAACCAAATATGAAAATTGGAGTTTTGAAAATTATTTGAAAAATTAAATATGAGAATTGGAATTTTGAAAAATTATTTGAAAATTAAAGTTTGGAAAATTAAATTTGAAAATTAGAGTTTTGAAAATTACTTGGAAATTAGAGTTTTTCAAAAATTAAATATAAAAATTGGAATTTTGAAAATTGGAGTTTTGAAAATTAAATTTGAAAGAAACTAGAGTTTTGAAAATTATTTTAGAATTGAAGTTTTGTAAATGATTCGAAAATTGGAGTTTTGAAAATTATTTGAAAATTGGAGTTTTGAAAATTAAATTTGAAAATTGGAATTTCGAAAACTATTTGAAAATTCGAATTTTGAAGAGTTATTTGAAATGAATTTTTTTTAAAAAAAATTGGAATTTTGAAGAATTATTTGAGAATGGAATTTTTAAAATTAAATTTAAAAATTGGAAACTTGGAAAATTATTTAAAAATGTGAGTTTTGATAATTAAATTTGAAAATTTGAAAATTGGAAAATTATTTGAAAATGGAAGTTTTGAAAATTAAATTTAAAAACTGGAAATTTGAAAAATTATTTGAAAAAAGAAATTTTGAAAATTAAATTTCAAAATTGGAATTTTGGAAAATTATTTGAAAATTGAAGTTTCTTAAAAATTAAATTTGAAAAATTGGAATCTTGGAAAATTATTTGAAAATGAAAGTTTTGACAATTAAATTTGAAAATTGGAGTTTCGGAAATTAAATTTTAAAATTGAAGTTTTGAAAATTAAATTTTGACAATTAGAGTTTTAAAATTTTAATTTTGACAATTGGAGCTTTGAAAAATACTTGAAAATTAAAGTTTTTGAAAATTAAATTTTGACATCAAAAGGATGAAGAAACAAGAGGACCAACACTTGAACCTTTGGGGATAATCTTGGAAGGAATTTAAACAACCAAAGCTTCACACATGCATCAATGACAACTGGAATCAAGCAGACAAAAATTGTAATGGCAGATTGATCAACCTCAAGCCCAAATCTTGCTCTCTCAATTTTTAATTCTTTAACCATTTCAAGCTTTTGATATCTTCTTATATCAAGCATCTTTGCGGCAAGTGGTACAATCTTTACATACCTATCTAAAAAAAGGCATGAGGACATAATCATTAACCACAAAATCTAATCCCCATGGTATTATCAACAACACAACAAAAAATTTAGCTGAATTGAAAGACGCATAGCGGAAAACCCGGTCTTCATACAGCAACTCATCATCTTCCCTTCCCAAAACCAAATCCCTCACAGACTCAACAAAACCCTTGTCCGGAATGATCCCACCCAAACAACAAATAATGCTAAGAGAATTAACTAAAAAAAAAGAGAGTAAAGTAGTGTAAAAAAAATGAAAGACACGGAGATTACAGAAACCTCACCTAGAGCCTTCTCCCAATCCCAGAAAACTCCCCTTCCCTTGTTTTTCCCTTCTTCTCAACCCAACTCTCTTTTCTTACAACTCCCTCTTCCTACAACTCCTTTCTCTCAAAACCTCTCCTTGCTCATCGATACCCACTCCATTTTTCCTTCCCTTCTCTCTCTGGTTCTCTTCTCCTTACTCACCCATGCTCTGTTATCTCTTTCTCCATGGTTTTCAAACTCTTCTTCTTAGTTCTCTCTCACTCTCCCTCATGCTCCGTTTTTGCTTCCGAAATCTTGCTCCCCTCTAGTCCCCCCTAACTCCTTGTTTTCAGCTCTCCTCTTTTCTTCTTCTCCAAGCTTCTACCCGTTCCCATGCTTCTCTTCTCCTTGCTCAGAGATGTCTCTATCCCTAACCACCGGCATGGCAAGGTGGTGGTGTCCTTTGCCGCACGTCCCAACATGCTCTGAGTATTTGAAGAAGTCGGCCCCTCACTCCTCCAAGACACTGCCAGCTCTTCTCGAGATGGTAAAAAAAAAGAACAAAAACTCTTCTCCACAAAGGGGTTACAATATGAAAAAAAAAATTATAATAATTAGGTAAGGTTAATATTATAATAGAAAATTGATAAATTAATAATTTTTGTAGATTATTGTAACATTCACAACACTAAATTTCCTAATTTCTTATTATAAAAATAATATCAATATTCTTGTTTTCATATCATCAATAGAAGCATTTTCATAATTATATTAAAACAAAATGTAAAAAATAATGTTTACATAACTTTAGGCTATGAAATATTCCGAGGACAACTATGGCTATACCACCTTTAAAAGATTGTTAATTGACAACTTTATTATGCTTAACTTTTGATTATAGAACATAAATAAGAAGAATTAAAAATTGTCTGCACAACTTCTAGCTATAAGATAATGTAATACAATTTCCATTAATAAGATAATAATCGACAAATTATAAACATCATAAAAACAAAATATGATGAAATACCACTTCTTGAAAGATCTTGAGAATAAGAATGTCTAAAGAACGCCTTCCTTTTATTAATAGGTATAATGGAGTGATTAAGGTAAGCAATAACTTTCGTTATAAACTCCCTATTTTCAACTAAACCTTGGTATTAATAACTCTTTGTAAAATAAAATTTAAAAGAGAAAATTAAAAGAAAAAGAGAAGAAAGGAGACAGAAAAAGAAGAAAGTTTTTTTCTTTTTGAAATTCATTAGCCCATATATCCTTTTTTTTACACGAGAGACAGTAAATTATAGTAAATTACTTTGTGAGAAAATTCAGAAAAAAAAAAAAATTATTTAGAAGAAAATTAATCAAAATTTACAGAAATACTAGAAAAGAAACTTCATGAAATGATAAGATAAACAAAAATACTCATAGTTATTTTTTTTTTTTTTGAAAAAAACAATATAGATTGTAAAATTTATACTGTTGGGTAATAATCTTGTATTTTAAAGAAACATTTAATTCTAAAATGATATATAAAAGAAATGATGATATATTTATAATTATTTTTTATTTAAAAATTTATGTTTTTCTTACATTTAATTGATATATAAAGTGTATAAAAATAACTTATTCAAAAGATTATCGTGAGTTTTTTTTTTAATTATTATATTTTGAACAATTAAATTATTAGAATCTAAAAAAAATAATTAAAATAATTTATTTACTAAAGTTTATAAAATTAATGTTTTATACAAAGATAAAAATATCAATTTTTGTGAATATATCAATAACTTAATTTTACAGATATATAATAATATATTGAGAAATATGAATGAATATTTTGACATAAATGTTTTTATTAAAAAACATTAATAATTTTATTTATGAATTAATATTTTTCTTTATATTCTAAATGCATATTTAACACAACAATATTTGAATAAATAAAAGCACAATCCCATATCGAAACTTGGAAAGAAAACAAAGGTCTACAACTTCTATTTAAAATGGTGTCTTGTACAATCATAAGATTTGATTCAATTGCATAAGCCATCTATATAAATCTGTCTTTTTTTTTTTTTTTTTTTTTTCCCTCTTTAAGTATAAATAAAAAGTACAATCCCACATTGAAACTTTGCAAAAAAAACAAAGTTCTCTAACCTCTTTTTAAAATGGTGCCTTGTAGAATCATATCTACCATGAATGGGATGATTGATCTGGTTGGGCTTAATCCAACTCTTGATCTATTAGACAAAACTGAAAGATCATTACGTATGGGCATGTTGGGTTGAAAATCGGTATTTCACCGATTTAAAGGCAAAAAATTTTTAAAACTTCTAAAATTTTAAAATTTCCATGCCATGTGTCATGTCCAAGACTGGCTGGCGAAATATTTCCGATAAGTAGGGACATTTCAATACTTGGATTTAGGTTTAGAAGACACAAAGACAGAATGAGGTATGTACATCATTATGTCAAAGGTCAAATTTGTTTGGTGGTAACAAGGAACACCTTGCTTGCTGGTGCCAAAGTTCAAACCCCAGTTCCCGTCTTGCCCCTTTTTCAATAAAATAGGTTGCTGTCGGCCGCCATGAATTGGCTTCCATGACTACCGACGTCTGATATTTTGGTTTAATTTCACGCAACTGGAGATCTTCCACTCCTTGATTCGGAGCAAGATAGACTCCGACATAAATGAGAAGTCTCTATATGGATAAAAATTATAAACAAACCATACCTGAAGCCAGTCCTGTCCAGTCGATAGAATTATGATGAGAGCCATCACATTCTGTTTCTGTAATAAATTAAATGTTCATTTTAGAGCCCAAAATGCAGCATCTATGAGACTCCTTCTGTCATCATTTACCGTCCTTTTATTGCCAAAAACGAACACAAGCATGGTGCACTTTTACCATCCACTGTACATGGGAAACTTTTCAAGACTTGGGCACTATACCCACATGCTATGAAGAAGGAAACAAGTAGAGGTTGAAAATACCCACTTCTATTAAAAAACATCATTAGAAAAGAATGCCCACTTCAGCCCTTGCCATTAGCAGCAAGGCTCTCATAAAACAGTATGTATCCATGATCTGTATTACTGGAATACTCTTGGGCAGATCCGAAGAAAGTCTGAACTGCAGACTCATCAATCATCTCGACATTTTCATCATCAAAGAACAACCAGTGGTTGTGGCTCTTCACAAGGCTGACATAGTGCCCATGGTTGGGACCACTTCCCACATGAACAACAACAGCAAATAAGGTATACTCAGAGTCCACATCCTCCATGGAGTTAGCTAGTTTGAGCTCCAGAGGAAAGACAACACGGTATGACAGCTTCTTGTGCCGGCCAAGCTGCTCCATATACTTGAAACGTTTCAGATGAATAACCAGGATGTGAGGTGGCTTCTTTATCTTCATCCTCTTCTGGGCTTCTTGCAAACTGCATTCAAGTATGAGATAAACTTGGGAAACTTGGAGGTTTGACTAAAGAAAGCCATTGAACTAAGAGTGATGTAGACTTCTTTCATCAAGCCTTTGATAAATGACTACAAAGTCCTACAGACTAAATCAGCTAAATCCCATTACTGTCAGCCAGGTGATCTTGAATTATAAAAACCAGAGAGAGATTCCCCTAGTCTAGCCAATTTAAACTGTACAGAAGAACAGAATGTACTGAAACTATAAATGATGCTTCCTATTCATGTTGCATTGTGGCTGCTCCTAATGTCTAATCAGCCTATTATTCCTGAAATAATTGATGCAGTTATAAAGCAAACTAAAGGTATGAGAGTTATTTATACAACATAAAAATGCCAAAAGCCTGGAAATAGAGATGAAAATTGATATTCTGCGGAAAATAGATTGTCATAGAAATCATTTGAAGCTATAAATAAATAAATAAATATTGAGTCAGGTGGATTTAGTTAGAAGCCAAACTAAAATGCACTCCATTTCACAAAAATGATGCAAGCAATAGTAAATTCCAGCACATTTGAGGGAAGAATGACAGTTAATTGAAAGAAGCCTCCTGGACAAATCATCTACTAGATATGGTAAAATGCTGTATATAAACATGAAAGCCTAGGTTTTTTTTTTTTTTTTTTTCTATTTTCCCCCTAGAATACCCAAGCATCTCTTTGTAGAGAAGTGGGAGTGGCCTCATGACAACACCAATGTCACTTTCTCACTTTCTGTACAAGAAAAAAAAAGACTTTTAGTAATGTATTCTAGAGTTTAACTAATTCTATATTAGGATAAGTTAGGACTGCAGTATTAGGGCCTACTTTATAGGCTGATTTATAATAATTATTTCTGTATAGTTAACTTCCTAATATAGGACTCTTGTATATATATACATCAGCTAGGATGAAACCTAAAATAACCTATAGAATATAGGAGTGAATTTTCTGTCCTGTTTCACTATTGTGAACATGGTATCAGAGCAGGTTCAACTCTAACCCTAGCCGCCTCTTAGTCTTGGTGATCCTTTCTTTTCTTTTTCAGTCCTAGTTTGCTTGCTGTGAGGATAGATTGATCCCCTCTTGTTTGATTGATCACTTTGTGCCTCTGTGTTTGGGGTTGTGTGCCTTGTGGTAATTGTGTTTGTGATTCAAGATGATGGATAACATGTCTACTTCAGATTTGCGTGTTTCTGTTGGTACAACAGTGAAGTTTAATGGAAGAAATTATGCTCTTTGGTCCCAAGCTTTTCGTACTTTCTTGGGTTCCCAAGGTCATGACCATCATCTTGTTGATAAAATGTCGGATCCTAAGGATTCCAAGTATGCAGCATGGCGTCAGTCTGACCATATGGTCAACACATGGATGTTGAATTCCTTGGAACCTGAGATTGCTGCCTCTGTTGGTTTCACATCAACTGCTAAAGAGATGTGGGATGCTATCAAAGAGATATTCTCTAATGATGGTACTAATTCTCGTTCATTCTCTTTGTTTCAACTTGTTGATCATAAACAAGGTGAGAGGTCCCTTCCAGAATTCTTTGCTGCCTATAGAGGGCTTATCAATGAATTTCACAAGCTTCCGCCTCTTTCTATAGATTTAGAGACTTAGAAGCGTCAATGGGAAAACCTATTCGTATGTGGTTTCTTAATGAATCTTGTTGAATATAATGTATTTATAGTGTACAATCTTTCTTTCCTTTCTTAATATAGGTCACATATATGGTAGTTAGTTCAACCTAGCCTTGTATATATATTTCTCTATTGTAAGAAGTTAATTATATGAATGAGAATTAAGGTTTTCTCTCTCTCTTTTTCAACATGGTATCAGAGTCAAGGGAGAAAACTTTATTCTTTCTGGTTTACCCGTGTAATTAATTCCGGGAATCCGTCCAGTGACCGTGTTTCATTCCGGTCACCTTTTCAATCTCCCAGAGCTTTCCGGTCAGCCATATCGTGGTCAGAAAACCCTCATCACTGTCAACATTTTTCCGACGATATTTTCCGATGACTTTTCCGGCGATATTTTCCGACACAGACCACATCATCAGGAGCGCAAAGAGGACATCTGCAACTTTTCTCAAAGCACCGGAGCCCAAAAACCGATCCACACGCCTCCCACGAGCTGTTTTTCTCCGACGCCTGAAACCCATGCGCCAGCGCGTGAGGGCGCGTGGCCCACTTTCTGGTACCAAGCTTCTGCCAGCAGGCTCGTCCGGCGCCGTCTTACACTTCTAAGCCTCCGTCAGTCCTCTCCAAACCCTGCTTCTCCATTTTTTTTGCATTTTAGCCTCCTCTAGCCTTCGACGGCAGCTCCCTTCCTTGGCCGAGACCTGTGTGTGCCTTGGGAAGGCCTCTTCTTCATCTTTAGTCACTTTTCTCCCTTGTTTGGGTCTCGACATACCAAGTTCTTCCACAACTGTGATCCGTCCTCCCTTTAGGGCTCTCTTCGATCCAAACGTGATTCAATCTCAGGAGAAGTGGATATGGTGACTAAAAATCCTATTTTTACATCCGTCATCTCTGGATCTCCTACTATCACATCGGATAAATTGATTGGTAGTGAGAATTATCTCTCCTGGTCAGTGTTTGTGGAACTCTGGTTTATGGGACAAGGTTATGAGGATCATCTTGTTACACCTGAGGATGCTATACTTGATGTTGACAGAGTGCAATGGAAGAAAATTGATGCACAATTATGCAGCGTATTATGGCAATTTGTTGATCCCAAAATTTTACATCATCTTCGTGCCTACAAAACCTGATTTAAATTTTGGACTCAGGCTAAAGAATTATACATGAATGATATTCAACGATTTTATAAGGTGGTTTCTGATATTGTTCATGTGAGACAGCAGGACATGGATCTGTCTACTTATATTGGCCGGATTGCGTCTCTTAAGGAGGAGTTCTTAACTTTGATGCCCTTCACTAATGGTGTTGAAGCTCAACAAATACAGACTGACAAGTTCTTTATGGTGTTAACCCTCATTGGCCTTCGTCCAGATCTTGAGTCTATCCAAGATCAAATTCTTGCTAGTCCATCAGTACCATCATTGGATGATGTGTTTGCTCGTCTCTTACGCCTCTCCTCTACTCAGACCTCGTCGACTGATGGTCCTTCAAATTCATCTGTGTTAGCCTATCAGACTAACTCTCGAGGAGGACATAGTGGCAATCGGGGTCAAGGACAACGTCCTCAGTGCACCTATTGTAATAAGCTTGGTCACACTCGAGATCGTTGCTATCAATTACATGGACGACCTCCTCACACTGCCCACATTGCTCAGTCATCTGATCCTTTGCTATCTCGACCTGACCTCGCTGCGAGCTCCACATCTCAGAGTATCACCCTTACTGGTAGTGATTATGATGCCTATCTCTGATATCAGGCAGCCACATCAGCTTCTGTTACTTCTGTTGCCCAGATCGGTAATGTCTTTGTCTGCTTTACTCAGTCTCCTTCTCTTGGCCCATGGATTCTAGATTCTGAAGCATCTGATCATATCTTTGGTAATAAACACTTTTTCTCCTCTATTACTACTACCTCTGCCTACCTACTGTTACTTTAGCTAATGGTTCCCAAACTATGGCTAAAGGTATTGGTTTGGCTCATCCTCTCTCTTCCCTACCTCTCCATTTTGTCCTTTATGCCCCTGAGTGTCCTTTTAATCTTATTTCCATCAGCAAAATAACTCGCACTCTTAACTGTTCTATCACCTTTTCTGATAAATCTGTGATCTTGCAGGACCGGAGTACGGGGAAGACGATTGGCATAGAGCGTGAGTCTCAAGGCCTCTATCACCTCACATCACCTTCATCTCCTGCAGCTTGCATTTCCACCGATGCTCCTCTTCTCATTCACAGTCGTCTGGGTCATCCTACTCTCTCCAAGTTCCGGAAGCTGGTCCCTCATTTTTCCACTTTGTCGTCGCTTGCGTGTGAGTCGTGTTAGCTTGGGAAACATACTCGTGTCTCGTTCCCAATGCGTTTGAATAATCAGGCAAAGTCTCCTTTTGAACTAGTCCACACTGATGTTTGGGGTCCGTGTCGGACCTCGTCTACTTTAGGATTTCAGTATTTTGTCACTTTCATTGTTGACTATTCAAGATGTACTTGGCTATTTTTAATGAAAAATCAAGCTGAGTTATTCTTTATTTTCCAGAAATTTTATGCTGAAATCCAAACACAATTCAATGTTTCTATTCGAGTGTTACGCAGTGACAATGCTCGGGAATATTTTTCTACACCCTTTACTTTTTTTATGTCCCAACATGGGATCCTCCATCAGTCATCTTGTGCTCATACTCCTCAACAAAATGGGGTTGCTGAACGTAAAAATCGACATTTTGTTGAGACAGCTCGTACCCTCCTTCTCCATAGTCATGTTCCTTTTCGTTTTTGGGGGGATGCTGTTCTTACAACCTGTTACTTGATTAATCGTATGCCCTCATCTATATTACATGATCAAATCCCTCATTCCCTCCTTTTTCCTACCCAACCTCTTTATTTCCTTCCTTTTCGTGTCTTTGGCTGTACTTGTTTTGTTCATACTCTCACACCTGGACAGGACAAGCTCTCCGCCAAGGCTACGAAATGCATCTTTTTAGGATACTCTCAACTTCAAAAGGGCCATCGTTGTTATTCCCCTGACACTCATCGTTATTTTCTCTCTGTTGATGTCACCTTCTTTGAGGACTCTCCATTCTTCTTATCCTCTGAATCTCTTCCCATTTTTGAAGTATTGCCACTTCCCTATATATCCCCCCCTTCAGATGCGCTCTCTCGTCCTCTCCAAGTTTATCATCGTCGACATCGTGCTGTTGCTCCACCTCTCTCTTCAGCTGAGGTACCTGATGACTCACCTCCTGTCCCACCGATTTCTCCTACCCCAACCCTATCATCTACTGACCATTTGCCTATTGCTCTTCGGAAAGGTAATCGATCTACTCGTATCCTCATCCTATTTATAATTTTTTGAGCTACCATCGATTATCTTCATCCTATTCTGCCTTTGTCTGTACTTTATTTTCTGTTTCTCTTCCTAAGAGCACTAGTGAGGCACTTTCTCATCCTGGGTGGCGACAGGCAGTGGTTGATGAAATGGCTACTCTACACTCCAATGGCACAAGAGATCTTGTTTCTTTACCTCCTGGTAAATCTACAGTTGGATGTCGTTGGGTCTACACTGTTACAGTTGATCCTGATGGTCAGGTTGATCGCCTTAAGGCCCGCTTGGTTGCTAAAGGTTATACTCAGATTCATGGTTGTGACTATGGTGACACCTTCTCTCCTGTTGCCAAGATTACTTCTGTTCGCTTATTTCTCTCCATGGCAGCTATGTGTCATTAGCCTCTTTATCAGTTGGATATTAAGAATGCTTTCCTTCATGGTGAACTTCTCGAGGAAGTGTATATGGAGCAACCACCTGGTTTTGTTGCTCAGGGGGAGTTTGGTTTAGTGTGCAAGTTAAGCCGCTCTCTATATGGCTTGAAACAGTCTCCTCGGGCATGGTTTGGGCGTTTTAGTTCAGTTGTTCAAGAGTTTGGAATGCTTCAAAGTGAAGCAGATCATTCAGTTTTCTATCATTATAACTCTTCGAGTCAGTGCATCTATTTGGTAGTTTATGTGGATGACATTGTCATTACAGGCAGTGATAAGGAGGGTATCCAAAGACTAAAGCAACACCTTTTCAACCACTTTCAAACCAAAGACTTGGGCAAACTCAAGTACTTTCTGGGACTTGAAATAGCTCAATCCAGTTCAGGTGTGGTTATGTCACAAAGGAAGTATGCCTTAGACATCTTGGAAGAAACAGGTATGTTAGAATGTAAACCTGTTGACACTCCTATGGATCCAAATGTCAAACTTGTACCAGGACAGGGGGAGCCTCTAAGAGATCTTGGGAGATATCAACGACTTGTAGGCAAACTGAACTACCTCACCATCACTCGGCTAGACATCTCTTTTCCTGTGAGTTTGGTTAGTCAATTTCTACAGTCACCATGTGACAACCATTGGGATGCTGTGATTCGCATTCTTCGATATATTAAAGGAACACCAAGCCAAGGTATGTTGTATGAAGACAGAGGTCATACCCAAATTGTTGGTTACACAGATGCAGACTGGGCTGGTTTACCCTCAGATAGGCGTTCCAACTAAGGGTATTGTGTTTTTATTGGAAGTAACTTAATATCCTGGAAGAGTAAGAAACAAGATGTAGTGGCCAGATCAAGCGCCGAAGCTGAGTATCGAGTTATGGCTTTGGCAATATGTGAACTCATATGGTTGAGGCAACTCCTTCAAGAATTGAGATTTGGAAAAGATGAATAGATAAAGCTAATCTGTGACAATCAGGCCGCATTACATATTGCATCCAATCCAGTCTTTTTTGAAATGACCAAGCATATTGAAGTTGACTGTCACTTCATTAGAAAGAAGATTGCATCAGGATGTGTTGCTATAAGTTTTGTTCATTCAAATAATCAACTAGCAGACATCTTCACTAAATCTCTCAAAGTTCCTAGGATTAAATACATTTGTAACAAGCTTGGTGCATATGACATATATGCTCCAGCTCGAGGGGGAGTGTTGAATATAATGTATTTATAGTGTACAATCTTTCTTTCCTTTCTTAATATAGGTCACATATATGGTAGTTAGTTCAACCTAACTTTGTATATATATTTTTCTATTGTAAAAAGTTAATTATATGAATGAGAATTAAAGTTTTTTCTCTCTCTCTCTTTCAACAAATCTAAATGAGTAGTATAACACTCTTAGGAGTCAATTGCTTGGGGATGGTACCATGCCTACGCTTCAGTCTGCTTTCTCTCGCCTACAATTTGCTTCTCTAACCTTGTTCTCCCCTAGTGTGGATCTTGAGCATTCTGCCATGGTTGCACATGGCCGTGTGCGTGACACTAGAAAGGGCAAAAGTTGTGATCGATTGTGTGAGTTTTGTTGTAAATGAGGGCACACCGTGGATTGATGTTAGGATAAGCATGGTAAGCCTAGTTAGGCTACCAAAGGTGCTAAGTTGTCCAATGTCCCTAAAGCAGCAGTTGTTACACTTGCTTCTAATGGATCTACTTCTTCTTTTGTTGTTCCTGAGGATGTTATTCAGATCTCTACAGAAGAGTATGATAGGTTGCTTCACTCTCAACCAAGTTCTATTGCCTCCTATGCCCTCTAATCAGGTACTAGGGCACTTGCTGCCTTCTTTGGTAATTCTTGGTTAATAAATTCAAGTGCATCAAATCATATGATTGGAAACTAGTGTCAATTCAACAACTTTACACCTTGCCAGTCTCTTTCAATAATTATTGTTTCCGATGGTTCTGTTTCTAATGTGTCGGGTTTTGGTACTGTTCATACCTCCTCTCTTGAGCTCAACTAAGTCTTACATGTCCCAAAATTGTCATTTAATATTCTTTCTGTTAATCAAATTACAAAATCTTTGAATTGTTCTATATACCTTTCTTTCCTACTCATTGTATTTTTTAGGATCTCCAAACGAATACAGTGATTAGACACGGCTCTGAGTCAGGGGGAGTCTACTATCTTTCTCATGATTCTTCGTCTGTTGCTGTTGCTGCTGGAGGTGTCTCTTTATTATTGGCATTGTCGGTTGGGTCATCCTAACCTTTCTAGGTTAAAAAAAGTTGTCTTTTAGTGAGTTTGTTTCTGAAATAAATTGTGATGTGTGCCAATTAGGAAAACATCATAGTGTCTTTTCCTTCTAAAGAAAGTCGAAGTTTACATCCTTTTGATTTAGTGCATTTAGATGTGTGGGGTCCTTGTCATTATTCTACTTTGTTAGGTTATAGGTATTTTATTACCTTTGTGGATGATCATTCTAGGATGACATGGATTTACTTGTTAAAAGATAGGTCATCTGTTCTTGATGTATTTCAAACCTTTCATAGTGAAATAAAGACTCAATTTTCTTCTTAAATTTAATGTGTTAAGATCTGATAATGCTTTAGAATCTATGAAATATGATTTCTCTAATTTTTGTTCTTCTAATGGAATTATTCATCAAACATCCTGTGCTTATACCTCACAGTAGAATGGTGTGGTAGAGTGTAAAAACAGACATCTTGAGGTTGCTCACACCATTATGCTTCAAATGATTATGCCCAAATCTTTTTGGAATGATGTTGTACTTACTACAGGATTTCTTATTAATAGGATGCCATCTTCTACTCTTGAAGGTGACATTCCTTTTAAATGTCTTTTGCTTGACTCTCCACTTTTTCTTCTTAGTCCTCATTTTTTTGGGTGTGTGTGCTTTGTTCATCTTTTTGAGACTGGTATGGATAAGCTTTCTCCTAAAGCTGATTGTTGTATTTTCTTAGGGTATTCTCACATACAAAAAGGGTATAGATGTTATGATCCAATGGCTAAAAAGAGATTTGTTTCTACAAATGTCACCTTTGTTGAGTTTGAATTGTTTTTCAAAGTTTCTACTGACAAACTGTCTGTCCCTCTTCCTACTCCTATGTATACATCCATTCCACCTTCAAAACTCTTGCAGGTTTACACAAGGCAAAAAGCTTTGCAAACCCCTTGTGCTCCAAAGCCATCTCCTACTCCCATGTATTCTGCTAGTGATTCTATTGATTTGCCAATTGCTCTCTAAAAAGGCAAACATTCTTGCACTCAAAATTCCATTGCTAGTGTTGTTTCCTTTTATCGTCTTGGTTCTTTTTTTTGTTGTTTTGCTTTGTCTTTGTCATTTGTATCTATTCTTAAGGATTACCAAGAGGCTATTCAAAATCATAATTGGAAAAACGCTATGGATGAGAAGTCAGCTCTTCTTACTAGAGACACCTAGGATTTGGTACCGTTACTTGAGGGGGTTCGTCCAGTTGCATGTAGATGGGTTTTTATTGTAGAGTACCATCCCAATGGTTCTATTGAGAGGTATAAAGCATGGCTGGTTGCTAAAGGGTACACACAGACATAGGGTATTGACTTCTTTAAAACTCTCTCTTGTTGCTTTGCTAAGCTCTGTTTGTGTACTTATATTTGTAACAGTCAATAAAGATTAGCATGTATCAACTAGATATAAAGAATGCATTTCTTTATGGAGATTTGATTGAGGAGGTGTATATGGAGCAACCACCTAGATTTGTTGCTCAGGGGGAGCCTCATTTGGTGTGTAAACTAAAGAAGGCTATTTATGGTTTGAAGCAGAGTCCTAGAGCCTGATTTGACAAATTCAACCAAGTAGTTTTTGCTAGAGGATTTAGGTGAAGTCAGGCTGATCATTCAGTCTTTGTGCGACATAGTTCATCTGGCATTGTGGGACTTATTGTATACGGTGATGACATACTCTTGTCAGGTAGTGATGTGACTGGTATTGAAGAAACCAAGAAATACTTGTGGCAATAATTTGTTACAAAAGACCTTGGTAATTTGAGGTTTTTTCTTGGTATCGAGGTTGCTCCTGGTAAACAGGGTCTAGTGCTATCTCAAGAAAGTATGAGACTGATCTTCTACAAGAAACAGGCCTATTAGGGGCAAAACCAGCAGATGTTCCAATGGAACCTAACCTAGACATGTGGAAGGAGGATGATGACTTTGAGGACAGTGCACAGTACAGGCGGCTAGTTGGGAAGCTTATTTATCTAACAGTGACCAGACCAGATATTGTGCATGTCATGGGACTATTTAGCCAGTTTATGAAAAAACCTAAGAAGTGTCACCAGGAGGCTGCTTGCAATATTTTGAGATATATTAAAAAATCTCCAGGAAAAGGGCTATGGTTCAAAAAGAACAAACATAAGAATTTAGTAGGTTTTTCATATGCCAATTATGCTAGTGACAAAGGGGATAGATAATCCACATAAAGTTATTGTACTTTTGTAGGAGGTAATCTAGTAACTTGGAAGAGCAAGATGCAGACAGTTGTGTCTAGGTCTAGTGCTGAAGCCAAATATCGTGCCATGGCTCATACCACATGTGAACTGATATGGTTGAAGGCACTTCTTGAAGATTTTGGTATCACATATACAGATCCTTTTCCTATGCATTGTGATAATCAAGCAACAATTCATATTGCGAGTAATCCTGTCTTCCATGAACGGACAAAGCATATTGAAGTTGATTGTCACTTTGTAAGAAATGTTGTCACCAGTAAAAAGATTTGTACTCCATTGACACCTTCAAAGGACCAGGTTGCTGATATGTTCACCAAGGCCCTTAAGAAGGATGACTTCACTAGATTGAGTGACAAGCTTCACATGATGGACATTTATGCTCCAGCTTGAGGGGGGGGGGGGGGGGGGGGGGGGGGGGGGTGGAGTATTAATAATGTATTCTAGAGCTTAACTAATTCTATATTAGGATAAGTTAGGACTGCAGTATTAGTGCCTACTTTATAGTAATTATTTCTGTATGGTTAACTTCCTAATATAGAACTCTTGAATATATATATATATATATATATCTCAGCTAGGATGTAACCTAAAATAACTTACAGAATATATGAGTGAATTTCTTGTCCTGTTTCACTATTGTGAACAAAGACAAACAGTGACAATGCCTTAACAAGTTGTATTGATGCTTTACATTTATTTTGCCAATGATCAAGATGTCCACCACTAATTCAGTAGTTGGATTTCTTTGTGACAGAAAGAGAATCACATCATTAGAGTTTTAGAAGTTTTTTCCCTGACATCAACCATCAGCAGGACACCTGGTTCAGTTTTTGGTTGACTTTGTATGGAGATTCCCAATATGTGGTGTTATCCATCAATATGAGGGCATCCAATGAATTGAACAGTTCTTTGTCTAGCTGTAAATGGTACCTGAAAAAGCTTCCCTTGCTGATTAAATATGGCAGACCACTATCATCAAACAACATATAGATAATCAACTAATCATTGAACATTCTTCACCCTTTCCTGTCTTCTCCAGAGTAAAACATTCAAGGCTTTCTGGGAAACTCTTCATTATGTGACAACCAGACCTGTTGATGATGTTTGTAACAACAACAGGCAGGCCATAAACTGTCAAGGTTTTCAAACTCATGTCAGAAATCTACTCCAAAGGCCCCCCCTAGCTATCCTTCTCTAATGCAATGGATTTCTGTTTCAAAATGCTCATGTATCAACTTTCGCTTAATTTTTCCCTTAATCAAGTACTATACCCTTTAAGCAAAAATTGTCAAACTAAGTCATAGGCCACATAAGATCCTAAAGACTATTTTCTCTTTCAAAGGTACATCTACCTAAGATTTCTATAGATATACTTTAGCTAATGGATTGATTGATCATGACTGCACTCCCTCATTGTTTAGTATATTCATTTAGTGTCTCCTTTTTACCCAAATTTATCAAACTGGGAAGTTAATTGGCCTAACCATACTTTTGTTGGGCTTTACATGAACCATTTTCATTTTGGTGTTTTCTGCCACTTCCAATATTTTTGGAGGATTGTCTAACTGTTAAGATAATCAATATTGCCATGTACTGGGGCCTTATCAATACAAGGACCATTTTCCTGAACATTAAACTGTCACTAAATTTTAAATCTAAATAATTAACATGGTTTGCAATCTCACAAACCATTTGACTATATCCTTTCATCCAATATAAACATTTATACCTAAAATTTAAAAAAAAAAAAAACAAAATGGCAAAGGAAAAACAAATTGTCAATACTAATGAAGATGAAAAGAAAGAGGAAGAAATTCATCTACATAAAAAATAAAAGTAAATAGTACTACCATTAATGCTTACATTTGAAAGTGTAGACCCTTAAAAATTTCTAAGTTCATAAACACACACAAATATCAGTGGAGAATTTCACTATGGATATTCTACAACTTTAGCAGAACAACAAGCAATTCTTAGCAACAAGGAACATAGTGTAGTACCACAGACACCTCATTTTGCCCATAGCTAAATGACCAATAACCACATGTTAAATCCTGATAATAAGAACCAAAAATGGCCTTTCAGTTTTGACTCTCTCATGAAGTGTTCTTTGCCTAACTAATCTATGGAATGGAAGCCAGCTTGAAGCATGAAAATCCCTAAAATGGTTAAGATTAAGGTTTAGATGCTCTAAACAATTTTTCCAATTAAGTATCCACCATTATATTGTTCTACATGGTTTTAAGTCACTGTCTCAAGTTCAAAGTTGAGCCATCATTATTTGATCTGAGAAAAAAAAAAAAAGCTTTGGTGAAAAATATCTAAGATGCGTATGTGCTAGACAGCCAAGTTTTGAGGCCTATATCCTTTTAATCGGAATAAGTTAATTGTCTGCTTAGAATTGAAAGGATCATTGGAAGAATTTTCATGACCATCTGGAACCCAATTTAGATTTATACTCCTGCGATTAAGCAATGTACATAACTGTGCAGAAGCTGACATACATACTATTAATATTTTATTATATAGTATTCTCCAGACAAAATGAGAAAAGATATCCCTTTTCATAGGCAAACAAAAATTATATGGAAAACATCAATGAAAAAAAAGGCACACCTAAGTGCTCTGGATGTATACAAGTGTGCCAAATGGAAAAAGAAAAAAAGGAGAAAGAAACCAAAATTTTCCCTCCCCATATTTCAATACTAATCAGTCAAATAGATCTACAAAAGACATGGAATTCACATGCATGGACCTCTTAGCATACAGTAGAAGAAAGTGCAAAAACATTTAAATAGCCTCATTACTGTTCCAGATTTTCAAAAGACTTGCAATTTCTCAATCTCTGTATGGTCACAAATAAGCACACAATGGATCAGCCCTCTACACCTACCTCCACTTTTTCTCCACAAACCTCCCTTTCCAGCTCAGCAGAGTCTCTTTTACTGAAGATGACAATACCCATTCCACCCTAAAAGCGAAAATAGTAGGTGCCACAAGTCCCTTGTTTTAACACAATGTAGAAGGAGGTGACTGAGTATTTCTTCTTCCATTTTGCAGAGAAATCAATAACTTGCCCATACCTTCCCTCATACCACCTCCCATCCAAAGAACCCCATTTTTGTAGGAACCCAAGATTCCAAGCCACTTTCATAGGAAAATCACCTTCTTCCTCTGGCTTTAGAAAAAGTATAGAAAGATTTGACTGAAAATTTTTCCTTCCCTTGAGTCATTCCAAACCAGACTATCCAATACCTCATCACTGTATATTCTTTGATCCTTGTGAGAAAATCCCCAACCACTTCCGACGGCCAATCACGGAACTGATGAGAAAAGAGATCAAATATGGTAGAAAAAGAAAAAGAAAAAGAAAATTAGCAGTAGAGATTCTTGATCATAGACTAACACCAAACTTGATTCACAAGGGGCTCAACCTTAACATCAAGTACTTAGGACTTTTTGAGGCTCTTGGTTTGCAAGAATAGATTGTACATGTATCAAAACCATCTTACTTGTTCTGAGAGGAAAGGATGAATTACCAACATTCAGGGGAAATGTATCAACACTAGTGCATTTAATTTCTCACTGATGATGATGGTCACTAAGAGTCCCTACAAAAGAGAATCCATTCTCCATTCTCCATTCTCCATTCTCCATTCTCAAAGGATAATCAAGAAATCACTACACAAAGAAAGCCTCATGTTCGTTATTACAAGATTCTCCTTGAAATGATTATTAGACTTTCAAAACAGCCTTCCTACTCTTGAGGTGGCTCTATCCACCCCTCAAACTCAGACATCTCACCATCCATGTGACTACCCCCTCTTTAATTAAGAACCTTCCATCAACAATAGGATCTCATTAAAATACAATTTCAATAGAAGTTTATTTATTGGATAACTAAATTTAGATAATGTTTGGAATCAACTAAATTTAAACAATTTCAGCTTACTGACAATTGACAAAGGAGGCAAGGAAGACCGTGGTGCGATCACTGCAGAAAACCAGGACACACCAAGGAGACTTGCTGGAAAATACACGGCAAACCAGCAGATTGGAAACCATCTCATCGTCAGAATGATGGAGAGAGTAGAGGGAATCTTGTCTCAGATGAAGATAATTCAGCACCCTCTGAATTGAGTCCCTTCAACAAGGAACAATTGGAACTCCTACAATAAATGATCAATCACAACAGGGTGTGACTACCTCCAATTCTCTCATTGGGTCTGGAACCTTAGCCCAAAAAGGTAATTTTCTTAACACTTTAAATTTGAGAAGAAAGAAGCCAAGCCCATGGATTGTGAACTCAGGAACTTCAGAGCATATGACAGGAGATGCTTCAAGTTTTCATAAATATAACCCCTGTTATGATAAATTTACTGTTCAAATAGCTGATGGATCTCTCTCAAAAGTTGCTGGTACAGGTTCTGTTGTTAATTCAAAGAACCTAACTCTCAATTCAGTTCTTCTTGTCCCAAATTTAGATTGCAATCTATTGTCAGTTGGTAAAAATTTCAGGATTTGGATTTGGGGAAGATGATTGGCAGTGCTGAGGTGTGTTCGGGACTCTATATTCTCAAGGTCAGTGATTATCTTGAAGGACAACCTCAAAAGGCATGTTGTTAGAAACGTTCTCTTTCAGTTTCCAGTTCAAATAACAATAGTGTTATCATGCTATGGCACTATCGTCTAAGTCATCCAAGTTTTATGTATCTCAAATGACTTTTTCCTTCATTATTCAATAAAGATTCTAAGTGTGACAGACTTAGGTTCTTCCTAAGCTCATGTGTGGCACTTAGACAAGCCAAGACACTTGAACTTGCTAAGTCAGTCTTACCCCCGATGCTTAGCTTGCTAGGCTAAGATGCACACAACTCGAAAGCTAGAAGGCACACGTAGGCAGCACTTAAAAAATGAAATCTTTATTACTCTCAAAGGATGTTTACAAGGCTTTTGGAAGCTCACTTGCTTGGTGCCTTAGCCAAATGAAGGTCTCACCTATTTATAGGCACCTTAGGAAGTCTTTGGAATCTTGGATGGTTCCTTACAAATCAAGAATATTCTAAAAACTTCTACATAAGTCTATGTACAAGCCTATGTACAAGTGTATACATGAGACCTCTAGAGATCTTTAGAATGGCTTAGACTCTTCCCATACCTTCCACCTTAATGTAGAGAAGTGTGGGTGTCTCTAGCCATCTCTAAAACCTTCCACACTCTTCCCACCAATGGCTAAGTGTATGTGGCTCTAGGAGTCTCCAAAAGCTTCCTACCCCCTATATAAACTTATGTGGAGGGTCATTATTCTTGTGACTTAAATAATATCATACATTGGTTGGTCTGAAGAGATGAGAGAGAGCGAGAGAGGGAGAGAGAGTGACAGTGGCGAGGAAGTCAGTCGAGCAGAGAATCGAAGAAAACGGAAGGTGAGCAGATTTGAGGTGGAATCGAAGGTCTTTGAGATTGAAGTAGTGGAGAGAAGAGGAAAAACCCAAGTTTTCATAGTGGAAAGTAAAGAGGGGGTGTCGTCATGGGTCCGCCTGGGGTCGGCCAGGGTAGGGTTTTTTCTGGAAGGGCTGTATCAGTGCCTTGAGGACATGAAGGAAGGTAAATGGGAAAAGGGCTGGAAAGAGAAGGGGAGAAGCTGTTCCATGGTGCGTGACGCTAACAGGGCGGGCAGCTTTCTCCAGCTAGGGGTCGTCGACTCGGTGAAGAAGAGATACAACATATGTATCCCGAAAGGCAGAGAGGAAAGGGGGGTTGGTTGGCTATGGCGGAGGCTCTCCGAAAGCTGGATGTTCGTCTCGTCGAAGAGGAGCAAAAACAGGAAGAAAGGGTCTCGGGTAGATCGTTTGCTGAAATGGTGAAGGGATCGGGGAATAAGTGTTCTAAATCGCTAAGAGTGGAGGTCAAAGGGGAGGAAATAAGTAGAAATCTAAGTAGGTTGGGCCATTGCTTAATCGGAAGCTGGAATCCTAGGGCTGCAGGAGGAGAGGATTTGGAGAGGATGGGGTGGATAATGGCAAGTTCTTGGGGGTTGAAAGGCAAGCTAGGCTTGGCAAGTTTGGGAAAAGGACGGGTCTTGCTGGAGTTTGAGTTTGTGGAAGAAGCCGGTCGGGTTCTCATCTCTAGAAAAAGGTCGGTGGGAGGGGTTCAGTTGGGTTTGGAGCGTTGGAGCCCAAGGTCGGGATGTTTGGAAGAAGGTGAGGTAAGAAATGAAGCCTGGGTGAGGATCTTGGGTCTCCCAATCTCGCTATGGGTCCCATCAATTTTGAGAAGAGTGGGGAATGTGTGTGGTGGTTTCCTAGCCATCGACCCACAGACAGAGAGCTTGGAGGAGTTGCAGTGGGCTAGGATTTTAGTAAAATCGAATGGCGAGGATCTCCCATGTTCGCTGGAGATAGGGGTTGAGGAGGCGACTTATAAGCCCTCCCTTTGGTGGGAGGTCTTACCAGTGCTGAGGCAGGAGTCAGGGATGAAGAAGGGTTAGGGGAGCAGACCAAGTGGGGAGGTTAGGGGAGATGTAACTGCACGCGCCGGATTGCGCGTGGAAGTGTTGGGGAGTGTGGGAGATGTGGTGAAGGTCCAATCTATGGATGGGACTGGTCGACAGACTCAAGGAGTGGGCTCTGATAGGACCGGACCATGGGCTCAAGTGGGAACGCTGACCCGGGCTTTGGTTGGCATCCCGGAGACTAGACCGTCGTCGTCGAGCCTTTGTTCGAGCCTTGTAGGCTCGAAGTGGGATGTTGGGCCCCTTCAGCCAGTTTCTTCAATGGGCAAAGTCTCTAAGGTGGATGAGGCCTTGGAAGTGGGGTCAGATGGCCCGCTGGGCCTATTGGGTAAGGGGCAGGTCGCAGGATCTGGGCCGTCCACACCTTATAAGGAAAGGCCTGGCCCGTCTTAGCTTACTGTGAGTGGGCTCCTTTTAAAGACTTGCCTCCCAACTCACAGTTTGGAGCTGGAGTTTGTCAAGTTCCGAGAGAAAGAAGTTCAGTGAAAGCAACATCAGGATTCATTACGCTCAAGGACAGATAACGCACTAGAGGAAGAAGCCGAGAGGTACGGGTTAGTTGTAAATTCGGGGGGTCCAAGGGTACCGGGGTCTTCTTCTTCTAATTCATTTTTTTTTGTCGGACTCCAGAAGGGGAGTATTACGACTATTATGGGGCATTAAGGGAGGGGAATCAGGAAGGAATTGGGCTTTGTAGTCCAATTGCAATTGAGAATGCGGAGAAGAGGAACGGATGTTGGGACTTGATAGAGGTCAACAGTGTAGGCCTGCAGGAAGGAAGCTCGGAGTGGGCTATTGGTCAGTCTGAATTACAAGAAGGGAGGAAGGAAAAACAACTTAATTGGGAGGAAAGTAGTTTGGCTAAATTCAGTCAATTTTTGGGATTCTCAACTGAAGGCTTGGAGAAGGAAATTTTGAGCTTCTTGGTCAAAATTAGGAAAAGGAGGGAGAAGATACACAGTAAAGGCCTTTTGGAGAATCCAAAGTTCGAAAGGGAGCTTAAGAGGCTAGAGTGTTCGATTAATAATGAGGGGGATGTTAAGAAGAAAGGCCATATCCAGGGTAGAGGGAGCCAGCTAGCAGTTGTTCAATGAATATTAAAATTTTGAGCTAGAATGTGAGGGGTGTGAATGACAGTTCCAAAAGGAAATTAATCAAGTCAATTGTAAGAAAACAAAAGGTGGACTTGTGGTGTATTCAAGAGACAAAGATGCAAGTAATGTCTGAAGGGGTGGTGAGAAGCTTAGTGTCACGGACTTAGTCGTTCACTAAGCTCGTGCGGCACTTAGGTAAGTCAAGACGTTTGATCTTGCTAAGTTAGCCTTGCTCCCCAATGCTTAGCTTGCTCGGCTAAGACACTCGCGACTCACAAGCTTAAGAAGCTTAGTAGGCAACTCTTTAAAGAATGAAAGCTTTCACTAACTCAAGGAAACATTTACAAGTGCTTGGAAGCTCACTTGCTTGGTTGGTTAGGTTCTTAGGTGGTGCCTTGGCCAAATGAGGCCCTCACCTATTTATAGGCACCAATGGAACTCTCTGAAACCTTGGAGGGTTCCTTACAAATCAAGAATATTCTAGAACACTCTACACTATTCTATGTACAAGAGACCTCTAGAATTCTCTAGAAAGCCCCGGACTCCTCTCGTGCCTTCCACCATAGTGTAGAATTGTGTGGATTCCTCCAGGCTTCTCTAGAATCTTCCACACTCTTCCCACTCTAGGAGTCTCTAGAAGCTTCCTGGCTCTATATAAGCCCATGGGGAGGCTCATTTGAATCAGCTTGTGACACTCTCCCCCACCTATGCCGTCGACGTCCTCGTCGTTGCCTCTTTCTGAAACCTCTCGATGTGTTTCCAGAACCTTCTCAATGCATCCGCGTGTTCCTAGCTTACCTGCCTCTTAGGTAGTCCTTTCCATCAAACTAGATACTCTATCACAGGAGGGACCCCTTGCCTCCTGGTGACCCGTTCAGCCAAGATATTCTGCACCTCCTTCTCCCGTGAGGCTTCAAATGGATGCAGACCTCTGCACTTTCGATGCTTAAAGTGCTGCTTCCTCTTACTCATCGAGTTCACCTTTCCCTTGGTGACCTCGTCCATGTGTGTGCGGGCTACCTCAGCTCGCTCCCTTCTTTCCTCCTTTACTTGCACCCCTGCTAGTAAGGAGGTCTTAGGCGTACTAGGCTTCGGGTTGAATTGGAGGGCACCTAGTAGCTGCATCGAGCCCATATGTGCTTCGTCCTCCTGTTCCATCTCCTCAATCATGGCACTGAGCGCCTTCCTCTTTGGACAATCTCGTGCCCAATGTGGACCGTCACATAGGAAGCATTTAATTTTAGGCGTAAACTCCTTCCTTTCTGCCTTACCCCTTCCTTCCCGGACGTTAGGCGTCTTGCCTGATCCCATTCTAGGAGCATAATGGTCCCTTGAAGCCTCGTCTCCCCCACCTGTGGTGTGGCTATCCTCCAAAGACTCAACCTTGGAGGAGTCTCCCCTCTTGTAATCCGTTAGAGACTCTGCTACTGCCATAGCAGTGGCTAAGTCTTGAACACCTCGGCGTCTTAATTCCTGCTCGGCCCACCCTTGCAGGTTATCCATAAAGTTGAATAGCAACTCCTCCTCAGTCATGTTAGGAATCTCAAGTATGAGCGAAGAGAATTCCTTAACATAGTCTCGTATCGAGCCTGTGTGCTTGAGACGCCTCATATTCTTCCTAGCCAGGTAAGCCACGTCCTCGGGGTAGAACTGCCTCTTAATCTCACTCTTGCAGTCCTCCCACGTCTCTATGGTGCAAATGCCTTTCTCCATATCGGCAAACCACCAACGCTACCATAGAGTAGTTATGTCAGTAAGGTAGAGGGTTGCAGTTCTTACCTTAGCCGCCTCATCCGTCGATGCGATAGCCTCGAAGTATCGCTCCATATGCCATAAGAAGTTGTCCAACTCCTTGGCATCCCTCTTGCCACTAAACCCTTGTGGCTTTGGCACCTCCACCCTGGATGCCCCTTGTGTGGCCATGACCTGTGTCGACACAGTAGCCTTGTAGATGGCCAACTCCTGCCGAATCTCCTGGTCTCGGGCCTCCATGCGCGCAACCAAGGCCTCCATCCTTGACTCCACACTAGCGAACATGCTCATGACCTTGTCTTGGAAGGACATGAACTCCTCGTGTGACACCGGTTGAACTGGCGAGCCTAGCACTCCCTCACAAAGGTCTTGGATCTGCTCCTTTAGATCCTCTAATCCCTTCTCCATGCCCTGCTCGATCAAGTCCACCCCTTCCTAAGTGTCCGCCATGGCTAGCTCCACCTTGGCTAGCCTTGCGTCCATGTTGGCCATGGCGTTACGAGATTTATCCTTCCTGCCCCTGCCCCGTGCAGTAGGCTCGGTCTCCTTCCCATGGGTTTGCTCACTAGTCTCATCCATGTTAGAGCCCGACATGCTTCCTTTACTATGCCCACTTCGTAACCGCGCTCTGATACCACTTGTCACGAGCTTAGTCGTTCACTAAGCTCGTGCGGCACTTAGGCAAGTCAAGACGTTTGATCTTGCTAAGTCAGCCTTGCTCCCCAATACTTAGCTTGCTCGGCTAAGACACTCGCGACTCACAAGCTTAAGAAGCTTAGTAGGCAACTCTTTAAAGAATGGAAGCTTTCACTAACTCAAGGAAACCTTTACAAGTACTTGGAAGTTCACTTGCTTGGTTGGTTAGGTTCTTGGGTGGTGCCTTGGCCAAATGAGGCCCTCACCTATTTATAGGCATCAATGGAACTCTCTGGAACCTTGGAGGGTTCCTTACAAATCAAGAATATTCTAGAACACTCTACACTATTTTATGTACAAGAGACCTCTAGAATTCTCTAGAAAGCCCCGGACTCCTCTCGTGCCTTCCACCATAGTGTAGAATTGTGTGGATTCCTCCAGGCTTTTCTAGAATCTTCCACACTCTTCCCACTCTAGGAGTCTCTAGAAGCTTCCTGGCTCTATATAAGCCCATGGGGAGGCTCATTTGAATCAGCTTGTGACATTAGGCTCGGGGAGATTCCTAAACTGGAGGGTCTTGAATGCCATTGGATCGGCAGGGGGTATTTTAATTTGTTGGGATAAATGGTCGATGGAGATTCTGGAATGGGAGGAGGGTCAATTCTCTATATCCTGCAAATTCAGGAATGTGGCTGATGGAGTGGTATGGGTGTTTACGGGGGTTTATGGCCCTTTCTCTAGAGAAGAAAGGGAATGCTTGTGGGAGGAGATTGGGGCAATTTGAGGTCTGTGGGAGGAACCCTAGTGCTTAGGGGGCGATTTTAATACGATCCTTTACCATTCTGAAAGGAGTAGAAATGGGAGAATTACCTCAGCAATGAGGAGATTCGCCCAGATCATAGATGACCATTCTAAGTTGGATCCTTTTTTGGTTTGAAGCGGCTTCGAGGTTAAAGATTAATTTGGACAAAAGTGAGGCTATTCCGGTGGGGGAGGTGGAAGAGGTGAATGAGATGGCTGCTGAGTTAGGGTTTAAGGTGGGACAGCTGCCTGCTGTCTACTTAGGGCTGCCTTTAGGGGCGCCTAATAAGGCCATTTCGGTGTAGGATGGGGTGGAAGAGAAGGTGAGGATGAGACTTGCCCTTTGGAAACGCCAATACATTTCCAAAGGGGGGAGAATCACTCTAATTAAGAGTATGATGGCCAGCATGCCCTTGTATCAAATGTCTGTGTTCTGAATGCCAAAATCAATGGCAAGAAGGTTAGAAAAGTTGCAAAGAGATTTTTTGTGGGGAGGAGGCAACTTGGAAAGAAAAGCACACCTTGTCAAATGGGAGGTGGTGTGTGGCAATAAAGAAAAGGGAGGGTTGGGATTAAGGAAGCTTGCTCACCTGAATAAAGCTTTGCTAGGCAAATGGATTTGGAGGTTTGCTTATGCTAAGGAGGAACTTTGGAAGAAGGTGCTTGAGGCAAAGTTTGGGCAAGAGGACTTTGGTTGGAGGAGAAGGAAGGCAAATGGGCCGTTTGGAGTAGGGTTGTTGAAGGAGATCTTGAAGGAATCTGATTGGTGTTGGGAAAATATGGCGTTCAAGGTGGGAAAAGGTAACAAAATCAGATTTTGGATAGATCAATGGTGCGGGAATTATGTGCTGTCCCAAAGATTCCCGCATCTCTATGCCATGGCTGTCCAAAGGAACGCCACGGTGGATGAAATGTGGGACCAGAATTTTGGCCAAGGTGGGTGGAATCTAAGGTTTCAAAGGGATTTTAATAATTGGGAGATGGATATGGTGGGTAGCTTGCTGGATATGTTGAGGGAGCAAAGGGTTACGATGGAGGAAGACGTGGTGGTTTGGAAAGAAGGAAGAGGCGGGCTTTTTAAAGTTAAGAAAGCTTACAGCTTGTTGACAAACCCTCTAGCAGCCGTTTTCCCGAATAGCAGTATATGGGTGGATAAAGTTCCAACCAAAATGGCCTTCTTCGCCTGGGAAGCTGCTTGGGGGAAAGTGCTCACTCTGGATAGGCTCCAGAGAAGAGGGTGGCAATTTCCTAATTGTTGTTTCTTGTGCAGTTGCGAAGAGGAAACGATAAATCATATGTTAATTCATTGTACAATTGTCAGAATATTGTGGGATATCATTCTTGGATTGTTTGGTGCTCAGTGGGTCTTTCCAGAATCTGTAAAGGAGATGTTGTTTAGTTGGAAGGGATCTTTTGTGGGAAAAAAAAAAAGGAAAAAGTTGTGGAAGTCCATCCCGCTGTACATTTTTTAGACAATTTGGAAGGAGAGGAACATGCTAGCTTTTAGGGGGGGGGGGGGGGGTGTTAGCAATTTAGAAGTTAAAAACTTCTTTTGTATGTAATTTATGGGGTTGGACTAAATTGTATATGGGAGAGGAACCAATCTCCCTTATAGGCTTCTTGGAGTGGCTAGCCTCCAATTAGGGGCTAGTGGGTCTTGTTCTTTTTGGTTGTGGGGTCTTAGTCGCCTCGTATACTTCCTATATGTTTCACGGCTCTTTTGCCTCTTGTTAATATATTCTGCGTTTACTTATCAAAAAAAAAAAAAAACTTATGGGGAGGATCATTTAGAGCATGTGGTGACACTAAACTTTGATACCATGTATAAGAGAGATTGAAGAATAAAAGGTTGAAAATTATTCTTAATTCTTATGTATAGACACACACACACACACACACACACACACACACCACACACCCACACACCACACACACACACACACACCACACACCCACACACCACACACACACACACATATATATATACTAACTTAGTTACAACAAAATCCCTTTGATTACAAGATTGTTTAATTCTCTATTTAGAATAACATCTTTCCTAATTTCAATCTTCCGCACCTACTATTATCAATTACCATTTTGCAAATTCCACCACTCAATGAGAAAAAAGGTCCAAAAAATAATGGAAGATCATCTGTTGGCTTTTTCAACCTTTTTTTCAACAGTTAATGATAATTGACTTCTAAAGAGTTAATTTTTATCATGACATCATCTAACCCCACTATCACTTCCTTCTCGTCTTTTTGATCTTTATGATCAGAATCTTCTTTTCTTTTTATTCTTTTTCAATTAGAATACTCACAGCTTGCATGTTAGAAACATAGAATTCCATTGTGGACATTAATTATGCCCACGTCCCTCTCTATTGCATTTGGACTATGCAACCACCATTTTTTCAAGTTCCAATATTTGTTTATAAGCTTCTCCCATGCTTTACCTCCATCAAGTATTCATCCTTCACCAACAAAAAGAGTATGTAAGGAAGTCTCATCTTGAATCAGCCCCTTAAGACTCTTGCTGTAATGAGAAGCTGTCTAATAATCCATTTATAAGAAACTTATAGCTGAAAGGTGATTAATTAATCCCTGTACTCTATTAGAAAATTATCCAAAAATTATCCTTGTAAAGATGATTATGAAATTTTGAAAATGAGTTTCCACATTATCATATGATGGAAAAGCTTTTCACCCCATTCTTGGATCTTCTCTCAACCACAAAATCAGGTTAATTTCCCTTTTCAAATGCTTGATACCACCATGCTGTACCACACCTAGTGAAGAAATTCTTCAAGATTTAGATTTTTTCTTTTAATCTGAAAGTTCCTCAAGAATTAGAAGTTCATTAAAATCAAGAACATCAATCTTCAATTCAAAATCAGTATAGGATGACTCTCTGGAGCTTTAACCGGCCATTCCATAAGTTTTTCAGGTACATCTTCATCGAAATCATTCACTCCCTAAGATGGACACGGCCCAATTTGCTTGACCAGCATCAAGTTGTTTAAATATTGGATGAGTTACAAAAGAAGCTGTGGTTCTTGCTCCAAGCATAAAGTTTGAGGATCAACCAACTCACATCAGCTGCTCAAGTATTATCTCTCTAATGCAAACAACTCTAATGCTTATATATCTTGAGCTCTTTAACTGGCAAGACTAACTTCATCCATTGCTTTGGCACTAAAGCAATGGAACAAGAAAAAACTTAGGAAATTGTTAAGAAAATAATAAAAGAAAGAGATATCATTCTCTTCTAACACAAATTGTCAAAATCCAAAAGCACTTCTGTATAAACCATTCTCCCTTTTTAAAAGAAAGCCTAACCTTGAAAAGACACATTTACCAATATTCAAATCACTAAGAATGCTATAAGAAGGCCTCATATTCTACAGGTTATACATTTTGGACCAATAAAAAAATCTGCACAAACCCCTGATCCTTGACAAAATAAACCTGATCTTTAAAAGATCCCAATAATAGACAATCATTGGACATGATTTATAATTAGACAGCAGTATGATCCATGATGCCAGAACAAATCAAAATTATATATGAAAGAAGCACAAGACAACTACCTGCAGCACTTGTCACAAAAGAATTTATCCTCAGCATTTAAAGTTTCTGTAGAACTGAAATTTTTGAGGCAGCTTGTAATTGAACTGTTCTGCTCAATATCAAGGCTCAAATCTAAGAATGTTTCATCCCTTGCTGTGACTGTTTCACATCTTAGGCACCTTGTTTCATTGGTTAATAAACCCTGCATATGTACCGGCACCTTGGTTAATATGTATCACGTAGCATGACAAAAATAGTAAAAGTGTTCCTGTAGGAACTAATTTGATGCTCCTCCGAGTTAAAAACCTCCAGTGAGCATAGCCTATACAGCATCACCGAATCGTCACAAAATAACTCAACCAAATAAAAAATGCATTACACATTGGGATTACTGATAATGGGGTGTATTTATCAGACAAATGTCATGAGATCAGTACAATCTTTCTTCCAGCAATCATATTTGAATCCAGGGGTAGGAACCTAGTCTTGAGTTAACATGTTCAAGCACACTGGTGCAGAGGATTGCCAACCTTGAGAAGGATTTTAGTGAAGAGGATGCTTCAGATGCCATGCACACTCTAGTGGGGGTAAGGCTCCTAGCCTAGATGACCTATCAAAAAAAAATACAAAGCTCCTAGCCTAGATGGATTTTCTTTTGCATTATTTGAACATAATGAAGGCATTATTAAGGGGGCTATGATGAATTTTATGAGGGAGGTTCCTGCTGCTGGATCATCTGAGCAGAGATTTAAATGCTCCTCTTTTGGTTATTGTACTGAAGAAAGGTGGAGAAAAGGATAGGAGGAATTTTAGAGCCATTAGTTTAGTAGGGGGTCTCTATAAGCTATTGACTGAAATTCTTGCTGATAGATGAAGAGACTGGAAGGTCTCAAAATGTGTATGTAGATGGAAAACAAATTCCTGATGCTGCTCCAGTAGGTTATAGTTGCAGGAATTGATCATAGACTGAAGAGCTCTAAGGTGAGGCTTGTGTACAAATTAGACAAACCAAAAACCTGCCACAACATGGATTAGAATTTTTATTATCCTCTTTGAAAATGACGGGATTTGGGAGACTACTTGAATTAAATATGTCTACTGTAAAATTCCAGTTACACAACTAGGTAATTAGTTTGGGTCTTTCTCATATCATAACCTAGGACTCGGCCCATTTCCTCCATTTCACTAAAGGTATTTGTTTGCTCAGCCTTTGTTCACATTCCCCAAAAGCATCAAAGTAAGCTTGATCCCAATGCCAATAAGTGTATTTTCCTAGGATACTCTCTAAACTAGAAAGGCTTTAAGTGTTACTCTCCCATCACAAAAAGGTTCTACCTTCATGGATGTGACATTCTTTGAAAATCAGTCTTATTACTCCAAAACCAAAATTCAGGAGAAAAATAGAATTCAGGAATACCAGCTTTGGGAAACAGAAACTATGACCAAACCTCAAACACTTGAGTCTATTATTGTTCACAACTCTAACAGTATCTCTCCTACTCTAAGTGTCTCACTCCAAACTATTGAATCCATGGACACCAAACCAAGTACTCCTCTTCGCCCAAACCAATCTCAGGCTGTCAATAGCAATGAGTTCATTGTCTACTCAAGGGGAAAAAAAAAAGTCTTAAGAAGATATAAAGCAACGAACACATCCTAGACTAGTACATGAAACTAAACCAAATTTGGTTCCAAAAGAGATACACTCAAGCAACATTGATTCTAATCCTAATGAGTCAGAAGATGATGAGCTCAATTTGCCAATTGCCAAAAGGAGTAAGATCTTACACAAATCTGATTTATAACTTTATCTCCTACAAGAGTTTGTCGCCAGGTTATTGGGCTTTTGTTACTAGTCTTACAGATATTAGGATTCCCAACAATATCCAGGAAGCCCTACAAATACCTGAATGGAAGGCAACCATTGAGGAAGAAATCTGAGCTCTTAAAAAGAGTGGGACATGGGAGCTTGCTGAACTTCTAGAAGGAAAGAATCCAATCAGGAGTAAGTGGATCTTCACAGTCTAAGTACAAAGCAAATGAGAGTGTTGACAGGTACAAAGCTCAAGAAATTGCTAAGGGATTTACGCAGTCCTATAGAATTAACTACCAAAAAACCTTTGTTCTAGCTATCAAATTGAACACAATTCTTGTTTTGTGTTGTTAGCTATTAATCAAGATTGGCCTCTTCATCAACTAGACATCAAGAATGTCTTCCCCAATTATGACTTAGAAGAAGTGTACATGGAAATTCCTTTAGGTCTTGAGACAGACAAGCATTAACAAAGTTTGTAGACTAAAAAAAATCCCTATATGGTCTCAAGCAATCTGCTTGAACTTGGTTTGATCGTTTTACCAAGGACATAAAAGAGGATTGGTTACTCCTAATGTTATTCTAACCACACTCTATTTGAAAAACACACTACTAAGAGAAGAATTGTCATTATCATTGTTTATGTGGATGACATAATCTTGACTAGAGATCATGTAGAAGAAACAGGCAAGCTCAAGTGTTTTCTTACCCATGAGTTCGAAATTAAAGACCTGGGGAATCTTAAATATTTTCTTGGGATGGAAATTGCTAGATCAAAAATGGGTATTGCAACTCCTATAAAAAAAAATGGGTATTGCAATCTCCCAACATAAGTATGTCCTAGACTTGCTAAAGCAGACTATGATGCTTGGTTGTAAACCTATAGACACACCTATGGACTACACTACTAAACTAGGAACAATCAAAGGAAGCGCTCTAATTGATAAAGGGAGATATCAAAGACATGTGGGACAACTCATCTATCTATCTCACACAAGACCAGACATTCTTTTTTTGGTTAGAACAATTAGCCAATTCATGAACAATCCAAATGAGGAGCATATGAAAGTTGCATATCGTATTTTAAGATGTCTCAAAATGACTCCAAGAAAGGAACTTTATTTCAAAAGAACATAGAAGAGAAACATGGAAATTTTTTCAGATGTAGACTAGGCTAGCTCCATAATTCACCGAAGATCAACCTTAGAATATTGCACCTATGTTTGGGGGAATCTAGTTACTTGGCGAAGCAAGAAACAATCTATTGCAGCTCGAAGCAATACAAAAGCAGAATTTAGAGTCATGTTACATGGAATTTGTGAAGGAATGTAGTTAAAGAGACTCCTAAATGAACTGAAAATTTCAGTAGAAGATTCTGTGAAGATGTTCTATGACAATCAAGCTGCTATAAGTATCGCTAAGAACCCGGTTCATCATGATCAGATAAAACATGTAGAAATAGATCGTCATTTTATTAAGAAGAAAATAGAAGGGACGATTTCATTGATTTACACTCCAACAACTCTTTAGATAGCAAACATTCTTACCAAGGCGCTTTCTAGAACCAACTGTGAAGACTTAAGATCCAAACTGGGAATGATTAACATTTACAACCCAACTTGAGGGGGAGTGTGGAAATTCAGAAAGTATAGTTATGCATACAGCTATACCACATAGTTGTACCACCAGCTATCTAGCTAACTGTACCGCTAGCTGTACCACATACAATTGTTTCCTATTATAATTTTATTTCCTGATTTTTTGAGATATTTTCTCCTAAAATCAAGAATTAACATAGTTTTAAAAGGCGCAAGGCACACCTAAAGCACAAAAGTCTCCTATAGCTTAAGCTCAAGGAGCAAGATAAGGCACGCGCCTAAGTGAAGTGAAATGTTACCTAGGATACACATCAATTTTGTAAAATATGATTCAAAATCTAACCCGATCAATAAAAAATTTAAGATTCGAAAGATTTAAAAGAAGCATTCAATAAAAAAGGAATGAAATTATATAAATTTCAAGAATAAAAGTGTTTAAAAAGAAAGAGAAAAGTTGATAAGGCGCACCTTTTCAATAAGATGCATATCTTGGCAAGCAAGGCACCATAACTAGGGAGTGGTGGTGCCTAGAGCCTAAGGTGCGCTTAAAGTGGGCCTTTTAAAACTATGAGGATTAGATTTCTTTTTTTAAGGTAGCTGACCACAGTCATTCATATACAAATATTGATGCAATAAGCAGTATTAATAGCCTGGGGAAAATAAAAGAAGTTTTTTTCCTTCCTCAAATTTTTTCATACCTTAACCCTCATGTATAATAAAATAGCACAACTTAACAACTGAAACACATGAATAACTAAAAAATAATATACTTTATGGTATATTCACCTGAAAATTTTTGTGAACCCAAGTAACTAAAGGCTCCTTTTGAACACCATTGGTTGGAGCATTCCTTGGTCCATTTGCAGTTTGTCCAGAAGGTAAAGACTCATCTGGTAGAGTTTTTGCAACATGAGACTCTTTCTCCAATATGTCAACAAGTTCATTTAACAAGTAATTCAAAAATTCATGGGCATCCTGCAAAAATACACATGCTATTAGTGTCCTGAGTATAATGAAAATAAAGAAGTATACTCTACATGGCTCACTAAAATCCAGTAACAAAAACCCTCTTTAAAACAAAAATAAAGAGAAAAAATGAAATCAAAGTGGTGTATATTTTTTTTTATAGGTAGATTTTTGTCCCCATTAGGACTTGAACCTGAAACATCCCTCCCTAACCTTTTACCACTTGAGCTAGGCATCAAGGGCTGAGAGAGAAGTGGTGTATATGTGCAAAATGATTTGCAATCATTTTCATGATACTAACAACCATTTTGCTTCACTGACATGAGCTAACACATACTCTCATAGAGCATCCACAAAACTCCTTCCTCAAAGATTACGATATTCCTCCCTAACCATAAAATTCATAGGGTGGCCAATGCGGTCTCATCCACAAAGCTCACACCCTAGAGCTCCCAGAAATCATGTCTAAAATGCAAGCCATTTGGACCATCATTTATATGTCCATTAGTTGTCAAGCATTTCAGATACAAGACAAATACATTGAAATGAAAGTAACTCATAAACGCCTGACAGCATGAATATTTTAATGTGTGATGCTCAATTCTTTTATAAGTTTCAGAACTAAATTCTTACTTAATAGGGATATATGTTTTAATCTTGGTGCTTAAGCAAGTCCCTTCCCTTATACCTAGGGACTGGAATTTCTTTAGATTTAAACTTAAGTTGTGGTTGACTTTGCTCTCCTAAATTTTTTGAATAATACTTTTTCAAAGTACTTATATATTTATATCCTTTTTATAGGTAAATAGGATAATAGATAAAAGAGTGCTAGCAAAAGGTGTAGCCAAGTACACACACAGTATACAAAAAAGGCCTAGAGGCTAGTAAGAGAAAAAGGGGAAAAGAAAATACAAACCACCCACACAACAAACAAGCCCAATCCCCTAAAAAGCTTACCCAAACCTAAGCATGACAATAAGCTGCCCTAAAGCCCGTCTGAATCCACAAATGAGCAATAAAAAACAAGACCGCAATCTCAAAGAGAAAAAACTAAACCCCTATTACTCCCCCACCTCCCCGTGACTGTGAGAGGAGTGTCATTATAATTCATCGAACATTCAAGTTTTGAGATTTCCCTCTCCAAACAAGAAGATGAAGCCTTCCTACTTCCCCTTGAGACCCCAACCCCATGTCCCTTTCTTGACTCCATTTTCTTCAAAAAAAGCATTGATTTCCTTTTCAAAACCCACCATTAGCAATCCCAAAAAACCACTAAACTCTGCAAACTTGCTCGGTATAATCGCAAAGCAAAACTCCTCCCCCTTCAACCAACCTTCTACCTCCAAAGCCTTTTCAACCTCCATCTCCTCATCCTTACCCACCACTTTCTTGTCCGAAGAACCCTTCTCTTCATTCCCCTAAGAACTAGAAGCCTTCCATCTTGAAGCATCAATTGCAGCAGCCACGATCCTGAAGGAGGAGACCCCAAGGGATACTCCACCCTTTCTAGTTAGCTAACCCATCACCCAAAGCAGAAGGCCCAATCGGAGAAGAAGAGAGTATAGAGGAGGATCTACCTTGGAAGCCAATAACTTCATTTAAAAGGGCTTCATTTGTCCCAGAAATCCACCCCACCGGATCGTGAACCTTCATCTTTAGGAGAGGGTCATCGAAAAGCTCCAAAGAAGCAACATTCTTAGGGTTCCTCTACTTGTTCTCTCTTCAGAATTGAGAAAGGTGGAGCCAATTGTCAAAGTAGCCAAAACAGAAAGCCTTAGGACCAACCTTGGCTTGCCAATTAGATTGGCTTTCACATAACTGCATTGGGTCGACCCAACACAACTTTTTGCAAACCCATTTAAACATTGGCCTATCACGCACGAGCCACCTTTTACTTGGAGTTGGAGGGTCTGGACATTAGAAGGCCCAAACTGTAACAGGCCCCCTACCTTATCATTAAAAGTTAAATGGTTCAAAGGCCCAACGTCCTCAACACTATGCACTAGGGGCACAATTCCCGCTGTAGCCTGGGAGACGCTGTAGTCGCTAACCTCAGCGGCTGCAGACTGCTTTGTTGCTTGTTCATATGAATTAGAAACAGATGGATGGGCTATTTTTCAAGCCAAACACCTCGGTGCAGTTAGAACAAAAACAGCAAGAACCAAAGGACATAGGCTTGACAAGCATTTTATGCATCACTGCAACAGCTATTTATAGAAAACTACAGTTCTTCATATGATGAGCAGTGCATACTAGAGATAGTACAAATATATGTATTAAGATTTCCAAATTTTCAACTCATAAAACTCTCATATTAGAATATTTTAAAGGGTAGATTAGACACAATTTTGGATCTGGGGTGTGGAGAATTTAAAATTCAATTATTGAATCTGTATTTCAGAATAGACACTGGGACATCTACAAAAACTATATAGTGGTAGGGTTTGCTAACTAAGAAAACTTTTGTCATGGTTCACTGCAGCATGCTGCCCCTAAAACAGCACACATCCTCTTCCATTCTGAACACATACCTGATGCATGTAGCTGCGGAAAAGCTCATTTTGTTTCCTCACTCTTTGTACAAAGCGCTTAGGAGCAATTACCCCTGTTTTCTTTTTCTGAGAGCTTATCTGCACAAAGTAGGACCCAGAGGTTGGTGCCAATTAGAAAGTCAAATTACAACAGAGGTTAACCAGAAAAATAGTAGTATATTGTTTTATGTTGAAAAAAGTAATGATTTTCATGCATCATACAAAATTATGCACTTGGCTGCTGAATATAGAGACTTGTTCTCCTAATTCAGAATAAGAAAAATAGGACATTCTCTCAACAGAAAGGAAAATAAAATATTCTCCTAACACAAAAAGATAAATTAAATCAGAAAGCTTAAAGCAAAAGGCAGAATCACAAAATAAAAATGCCTTTGTACCATAAATGATAGAGATAAAATAGGCAGAAAATACTTTCTAATTTTAAAGCTAGAGCTTACATATTTTCAATGCTCAGTTTGGAGCAAAGATTTACTAAAAACGCCTTGGACCAGTTTTGGTGAAGAGGTCTACATGTAATATTTTGACTTGATATATGGAGTGATAATTTCTCCTTTCATGACAACCTCTATGATAAAAGGATGATTAACCTCAATGAGCTTCATTCTCTCATGATTACAAGAGTATTAGCAATGTCAATTGTAGCATGGTTGTCACAGTACATTAATTGTCACTAAAACAAATATAAGCTTTAAAGATTTATAATGGAAACAGCAATGATCACGTCTTGTAACTTGAAAGGTATTTTAAATGAAAACACAAAGAAAGGTGACTGAGCTCCCCGGGTTCTTCTAGAGACCAGGCCCATCCTAGTTCATTTGCTTTAGATTTGGTGCCCTCTTCAACCTCTTTAGGAAGGGCCCATTGTGAGTAGTCAAGCCCCTCTGTTTTGAGCTAGGGTTGTCCTAAGAATCAAGCACTCCCTTTAAAGTCTTTTGGTGTGAGTCGGGCCTCAATTAACAAAGGAAAGTTGAATTCCTTTTATCTTTTTTAATGGAAACAAAGCCTGTTTTGAGTTGTAGCCCTTTTCTTCCTCTAAGAAGAGGAGAATCAGTGGATCTCTACTCTGTGACCCGTATGTCTCATCGCTCTTGCAGCATCTACAAGAGCAGAGAAGGGCTTCTATTTATCTTTGTCTTGGATTGAGAAAAAGTAATAGGTTGCAGCTTGACCTTCCGCTCTAAGGACGATGAAGGACACTCAAACAAGAATCTTTTGAAAGATCCAATGTGTAAAGCATATTGATGTGCCTTGCCAATAGTACTACTTGAAGTTTTCGTGGCCCTACCAGTAGTAGCATTCCCTTTGGTCCCTGTATATCTTTCTTGCCTTGCTGAATAAAAAGCAGTACCTGTAACAGTAGTTACACAAGCTAGCAACCAAAGCTTATTGCTCCCATATGGAGTGATAATTTCTCCTTTCATGACAACCCCTTGTAGCACAAACTTGAGGTTAGTATCTTATTATAATATTATATGATACTAAAGCGCAATTGAGTGTCTATGGTGGGATATTGAGTCAACTTCAAAATTTGATTATAAGAGAGCCAGTATTTTCTTATAGGTCCTAATGGTCCCTGCTCAAACTCAAATTCCATGGTGGCAAAATTTTTTTACGGATTTTTTGGTTCTATATTTATATATATGCATAAAGGCACTTTGGCAAATACTCAAGATTGCACAAAAACTTATGAATAGTTTTTCTAAACTGGGCTAATTAATTAATCGAAACCCAATAGCTCTAATTAATTAATTAAGACCAAGGTGGGCTAGATTAGGTGACCCGCTTTATTTAGGCTTAGTCACTTAATCCCACAAGGAAACCTATGTAACCTTTGGGGTTAGGGCTTCAACACTCTTATCATTTAGGCATTCAGAGAGAGGAACCATAGCCTCCACTGCTCTAAAGAAAAATTTCACCTCCTTGTGTGCTAGAATCACATCGATTCTTCATCAATAGGATTTAATCCGAGAACATTTAGATCACAGGTAAAGCACTCATTCTCTAGATTTAAAGTCTTGGTGTTATTTTTCCGCTTGTTAGATCTAAAGCCCCTATGACATTTTGCATGCACTCTAACGGTCCAGGGATGTGAATAGAGATATTCGAGTTTTCCCACTAACTAGTATCAAAGTCCTATGTTAGGATTAAGCATGTTATAACCATTCTAGAGTGTGCTCACTTGTTTGGAACAGTTTTTCTTTTTCATCCCATGGTCTCAAGGATGAATGAATGTTTGCATGGATGTTAATATGATATGTCTGGATGTGATTATTCAAATTTCTTATTCTCTTGGATAGGTTGTACACTCCATAAGGAATATAGGATTTTTTGAGGTTGTAACAATGTTTTTTTTTATTATTATTTAAATTCTACGTTGTGTTTTAAGCTCCGTTTTGGAGGAGCATGGGATTTTTCTTTGTTGAAAATTTTTTTATTCTTAATCCATCTTTGTAAACCAAGAGAAGCAAGAAAGCAATCAAAGCATCTAGGGACATCAATGGTGGAGAAAGTCAACCGTAAAGGTAAGTTTTCCAATGTCAAAGTAGTTGGAAAAAGGAGAAAAAGGCTTCTCGGTGCAGCGGATGCAGCAGCATTGAGGGTTCAAGCATCATCATTGAGTGCTCAAGCAGTCTAAGAGTGTTCAAGTGCCCCTTCCAACACTGTAAGTGGTAAAGGATCAGATTTGGTAGTTTTAAAGATATTTTAAGGTTTTCCCTTTTACTAACCATATTTTGTGTTGCAAGGTCCTTTTGGTAAATTTGGAATTTTTGGAATTCTAGTAATTGAGCTTACCAAATTTGCAACAGATCCCTAAGAATTTTTGGAATCCCTCACAACAGATCTATGGGAAAGTTATTTTTCCATATCTTATATTATTTCCTTATTTATGCATGTATGTATAGTTTGGAAATTTATAACATAGTTAAAATATTTTAAAAGGATAATTTTTTATTTTCTCATGGAAAGTAAATTTTCATGAGAGCATATTACCAAATAAAATATTTAAAAGTCTAAGAGAATCCACTTTCCTTTTATGTCTATTGCCACTACTTATGAGATTCTCTTTAGTCTATAAGAGATGTTTGGTGACAAGGGCAAGTCAACTAGACAAGTTGTTGTTTAAACTATTATGAACACAAAGATAATAGAAGGAACTCCCATTAGAGAGCATATGATTCATATGATTGAACTTTTTAACGAGATGAAAATCCATGAAGTTGAAATCAATGGTGAGACCAAGGTCAATATGATTTTAGAGATCTTGTTGAATTCCTTCAGGCAATTCAACCTCAACTATTATATGAATAAGATGTTAATGAACTTGCCCGAGTTATGAGGGAAATCCATATGGTTGGGGTGATTCTCAAAGATCAAAGGGGTGTTCATATGGCAATCAAGAGGTCTTTAAGGTCTTCCAACAAGAAGAATAACCACAAAAATAGAAATACTGAATAGGGAAAGTCCAAAGTTGGGAAAGAAAAGAGAAAAAGAAAGAGCAAGTGTTTCCTTTGTGGCAAGAAGGGTCACTAGAAAAAGGAATGTCTTGACTACTTAAAGAAAAAGGAAGGTATGTTTCATTCACTTTTAGTTGAATCTTGGTTTATATGGTGGATAGATTTCAAGATCATTGGTCATATCTGTAATTCTTTATAGGGATTTGAATTAAGAAGAAGGTTGAATGAGAGGGACATGTACCTAACTCTATCTTCTAACACGAGGATATTTGTGCAAGTCATGGGAAATGTTACCCTATTATTAGATAATAAATGTCATCTACAACTCCAGGATTGTCTTTATGTACCTAAGTCTGGAAAGAACCTCATTTCAATTTCTAGTTTAAATAAATGCAATTATTTAATTTATTTCAATAAAGAGATACTTTCCTATTATAGAGATCTATCTTAGGATAGCCTATGGCTAGTTAAAAGGTACTTTCTTATTCATACTATGGGTCAGTGCGAGTTCGAGTGTGAGTGCGAACCAAAGGCCGCTAAGGTCTTGAATCCACTCTTATTGGTCTCATATCTGCTACTTAAGTGAAAGTAGGAATGCTTGATAGCACGCTTCTTAGATAGTAGGAATGTTTGTTTCTCTCTTTGGCCATGGAAGGATCTTGCCCTCGGGATGTTTGCTGATGCAAGCAATTCAATCAAGTCCTTTCCTACGGTCTCCCAGGGGTCAGTTTCATCGGTGATTTCTCCTAAATAAGATCTTTCTTTTTATGCCAATTTTACATTCTCAGAGAGCTTTTTTTTTTATCAAAGAGAAAAGAGGTTTTTATTAGAAAGATTAGTTCATTTATTTGCTTAAACCCATTGGTTGATAGTCGGTATCGTATCACTCCTATCTTACCATGTGTTGAGAATAATCAAAATTAAACAAAAAAATACCAAACAGTAATCAAACCTTCTAATGACATCTTCACCTAGGTCATATTAATCTAAACAAGATTCAAAGACTAATTAAGTCTAAAACATTGGACTTTTTAATTCCAAAGGATCTTCCAATATGCAAATCTTGTATATAAGGTAAAATGACCAAGAAGCCCTTTATAGTTAAAGGAATTAAAGTCAAAGAATATTTAGAGTTATTGCATATTGATGTGTGTGGGCCTTTTAATGTCTATGAATGTTGAGGATACAAGTGTTTCATCATCTTTACTGATGGTTACTCTAGGTATGGCTATGTTTACCTAATGCATAGAAAATCCAATGTCTTGGATACATTTAAGGAATTTAAGCTGGAATAAAAAAAAAACAATTAGGTAAACACCTCAAGGTACTTTGATCTTATGGAGGTGGTAAGTACATGCCAAGTGAGTTTGATTATTTGATAAAGGAGCATGGGATTATATCTCAGGTGAGCATCCTTAGAACTCTATAGCAAAATGGAGTGGCAGAAAGAAGAAATCAAACTCTAATAGACATAGTGAGATCAATAATGAGTTTGTTAAGTCTCTACATCCTTTTGATGATATGCCTTAGAAATTACAAGATACCTTCTTAACCTAGTTCCAGTTAAATTGGTACATTTGACTCCTATAGAGATGTGGGTAGGTTATAAACCTAATTTACACCATGTTTGCATATGGAGGAGTTCAGCACATGTGTTGAAACCAAATGGAGATAAGTTGAGATTAAGGTCAAAAGTATGTTAATTTGTAGATTATCCAAAAGGAACAAGGGGTTATTACTTTTATAATCAGGTCAACCAGAAGTTATTTGTTAGTATAATTGTCTAATGTCTAAAAGAAGACTATATGATAAGTAATAAGTTTAGAAGTGTTGTCGATTGGAGAGCATTAAATAACAACCCCACAATAGCACATAATATTATGGATCCAATGCCTACCAGTCCTGACAATTCTAGCAAACAAGTGTCATGTCGTAGTATGAGGGTGGTTACACAACCAAACCGATTCATGTACTTGTGAGAGTCCTTTCAAACAATTTAGGGGAACATGAGGTCAATCCCACAAATTACAATGAAGTAATGATGTGGCAAGGAACTATGGAGGCAAAGTTAGAATCTACATATTCTAACAAAGTCTAGGAGCATGTAAAAGCACCTGAAAAGATAAAACCCATAGGATGTGAGTAAGTCTACAAAAGGAAGAGATGAGTAAATAGAAAGTTTGAGACGTATAAGACTAGGCTTGTAGAAAAAGGTTATAGTCAGAAACTAGGTTTCGACTATGACGAGACCTTTTCGCCGATAGTTATGCTCAAGTTGACAAAATACTACTATCCATTGTTGCGCATCTTGATTATGAGATATAACAAATGGATGTTAAGTCAACAATATTTAATGACTGTCTTAATGAGAGCATCTATGTGATGCAACCAAACGATTTTATAGTAAAGGGCTAAGAGCATTTGATATACAAGTTACATAAATCCATTTAGGATTAAAGCACATTATCTCCTTTTTTACAATGCTTTAATTGAAAAACCTGGGCAAGTTTTAGACATGTTGAGTGAGGAAAGTTTTTGTGGAAATTCGGAGGAAATCCAGAATGTACAACTGTGGGCACAGTTGAGTTACAACTACAACTATGTCAGAATTGTGTTATAGTTGTGTCACAGCTATGTTAGAGCTATCATAGTTGTGATAAAGTTGCATTTCCTATTTTAATTTTATTTCCTGATTTTATAAGAGACTTTCTCACCTAATATGAAGAATTAGATTTCTTTTCTAAAGCAGGTGGCCTCAGTCATTCATGTATAAATATCAATACAATAATCAATTTGAAACTAAGAGAAAAATAAAGAAGTAATTCTTTTTTCTCCCTTAAATTTCTTCATTGTATCAGAGCTAATTTTGAACCAGTCAATCCATCCACGACCAAATACTAAATGGCCACCAAGGACTCCTCAACCTCAGAAGTCACCTCCACTTAAGAAACTCCTATTTTGAGCAACAATGGAGGATCCGATGGTGTTTCTCTTCTCATTACTAGACACAAACTAAATGGGAAAAACTATCTTCAATGGTCTCATGCAGTCATGATGTTCATATGCTATAGAGGGAAGGATGACTACCTCGCTAGTACAGTGCCTAGAGCTACAAAAGAAGATCTGAAATTCAAAGGATGGAAGTTGCAAATAATATGGTTATGTCTTGATTAATTAACTCGATGAACAATGACATACAAGAAAATTTATACCCTATGAAACGGCATAAGAAATCTAAGAAGTAGCAAGGGAGACTTATTCTAAAACAAAAGGCACGGCAGAGGCATTTGAAATAGAAGGGACCTTCCATGATTTAAGCCAAGGTGATTTGTCTATCACTCAATATTTCAGTATTCTAACTCGCTATTAGTAGCAACTGTCCATGTTCAAAACCACCAAATGGGACTACCAAACGGATGTAATCAAATACAAGAAGATTGTTGAGAAAAAACAGACCTACAAATTTTTATTAGGGTTGAACAAAAATTTGGACAAATTTCGAGGCAGAATATTGGGAACTAAACCTTTACCCAACATCCAAGAAGTTGCCTCAAAAGTATGCCGAGAAGAACGTAGAAATAAAGTCATGTTGAGGTCACAAACCAACCAACTTGTCACCAAGAGTTCAGCCCTAGTGGCTCAACTTCCTCCCTATCCTTTCAATGACAACTGGCTAAGAAAAGGGAGACCTTGGTTTGATCACTATCAAAAACTAGGTCACACCAAGGACATGTGCTAGAAAATCCATGGGAAACCAGCAAGTTGGAAGCCATCATGTCCTCAAAATGATAGAGAAAGTCGAGGACACCATGTCACCATTGAAGACAACCCAACACCACTTAATTCCAATCCGTTCAGCAAAAAACAATTGGAACTATTGCAAAAAATGTTCAACCATTCCCAACAAAGCGCAAATTCTTCCCATTTGATCATCAAGTCTAGATCCTTATCTCAAAAAGGTAATTCTGGTTTGGCCTTTATCTAGAGTGGTACAAGCTTAAGCAAGTTGAAAGGAAAAACAAGAAATCAACTTAGGTCACCCTTACCAATGCCACTCCACCTTCTGCTTCTTAGGTTTCTCGATTATCTTCTCAATAATGTAATTCTGGTTTGGCCTTTATTTTTGCTGCCTCTAAAACTTGGCTTATTAATTCAGAGGCCAATGATCATATGACTAGTAATTCTTCCATACTTGACTTTAATGCCCTCACCTGTTAAGTGTGTTCAGATTGCTAATGGGACTCCTATGCCGATTTCAAGAGTCAAGTATGTCTCACTTTCCCCCCACTCTCCATGTCCTCTGTCTTACTTGCGTCTAATCTCTCTAGTAGTCTTCTTTCCATTAGCAAGATTACCAAACATTTTAATTTTTCGATAACCTTCCATTCTCCTCGCTATGTGTTTCAGGACAATCAGTTTGTAGTGACAGCGACAAATAATACAAAAGTCAGATGGACACACACATCAGTTTGGTAGGAAGTAGGAATTAAATAACCACAAAAGATGGAGTTCCAGGGATCCGTATATAATAAAACTTCCGCAAACAAATTGCAAAACAAGGACCTATCTAATCATTAACACAAGAACACATAAACATATGAATTTGAACCGGCCCTTTTGGCTAAAGTCAGTACCTGTGTGAATAGATCAGCCAAACATGTAAGAAGATTCTCTTCTGGATCCCCCAGATTCTTGTTTTTAGCATAATATTCTAGCAACTGCTCACGAAACGGAACACAGAAGTAAAGAGCCTGCATAAAGGAACCTTATCAGTAAACTGTTCAGAAACAAAAGGGGAGAAATGAAGCTTGAAACAAAAATATAAATCAGGAGAAATGAAGCTTGAAACAAAAGAGAAATCATGCATTTTTTCGCTAGACATTTAGGAAAACTTTTTATCTTTAAGCAGATTTTTTATTTTGTTTAAGAAGGCATCTTTTCCTAGAAATTTTTATTCTTTTCTTTTCAGTTCAAAGCAACTTCGGAAAGGCCAATGTTTAGAACCTAAACAAGTTAAGTGAACTGCAAAACAACAGAACCATATGGCTAGGATTTCATAGGTAGAAGTCACTATGAACTGCACAATCAAGCAGACAATACTCCCAAAATGATCATGATGGATTGATATTTCTATCTAGATTTTTTCTTTACTCCTAATTCAGTAGCTCTAAATTTCACAAAAATAATCACTTTGTGTTTTATGTCACCATAAAATACAATAAATATACAAATATAAACAAGCATATACAAAACCCAAACTAAAGAAAATGTCTACAAACTCCAAGTATTTAATACTTTATTGTATCCAATAACCATATGATTATCACTAATTTAAGTTAACTAAACTAATTATATAGAGGAAGGTGAATTCATTTCAGGTGATCGACCAACCAAGGCTGGGTGTGGAAAGAATAACCATAATTTTTCCATGGGACTTTTTAACCAAGTGGTGATGTATCACCTAGGATAAGCAACGAGTGAAGTATAATTCAGTAATGTTGGTATAAGAATCAAATTTTTTAAAAAGAATGCAGAAATGGCTGAAAGGAATTGCAAAGTAGATAGCAGCCAAGTGGTGATGCATCACCTAGGATAAGCAAAGAGTGAAGTATAATTCAATAATGTTGGTATAAGAATCAAGTTTTTTAAAAGGAAAGCAGAAATGGCTGAAAGCAATTGCAAAGCAGATAGCAGCAATCAGCCTCCATTCGCATGTAAGCGGACCCAAAATTAATGAGCATTCACTATACATAAACAATACCGATTTCTTATACAGTGCCAATATTCCAACTTCCCTGAACTCTAGAGAACCCCATAATGGAAGAAGAATCACCTTCCATGAAAAGGTTCTAAAAGCATCCTCCTTAGCATGCCATAAGACCTAATAGGGGATACTAGTCATCATCTAATTGCATAAGTCCAACCATAAGACAGAATAATTATATGTGATTCTATTTTTTTTTTTTTTTTTTTTTTATAGACATTATATGTGATTCTATGACTCATTACATTTTTTTTTTTTTATCAAAAACAAAATATATATTAATAATAATAAAGGTACAAGAGTAGGATGAGAGGTCCTTCCCTCAAAATACAAATCCTGATCAAAGCAAGACTAGACACCCCACTATACAAAAAACCATACACAAAAGCATCCCTAAATATCTCAAACTTTTGAATCACAAACCAAAAGCCAGCTGAGTTAAATAACATTAAGTGGAACTCCTCTAAAAATGACAATACAAGAGGCACAAAGAGGGGAATAGAAGTGAAGTAAATCCCACAACATCCCTTCCAATCTCCATTTTTCCTCAAAAATCCTAACATTTCTCTCTTGCCTCATAATCCACAGTAAAGTGAGGCAAGCAATTTGCCAAAAAGTCTGGCCTCTAATTGAATTCCCCAATCTTCTAAAAGAAATGATCATCATATCTCCAATACTCCAAGGCGGAATCTAATCCATCCTTGCAAGATTGAAGAGCTTGTGCCATAGCCCCAAAGTTAATGGGCAATGTAAAAAAAGATGGTTAATCGATTTTCCATATCCTTTGCATAAAATATACCAATGAGGACTAAGAGATTTGTAGGGTCTTCTCAATTGTAGCATGCCATTAGTGTTTACCTTCCTATATGATACTAACCAAGCAAATGCCTTGATTTTTGGAGGGGCTTTTGATTTCCACAAAAAATTGGCCGAAAGGAATAGGATAGAATTTAAGACATTGGACAAGGCTAAGAAAAAATATTTTACTATCAATAAGCCTGAGGAGGACAAAGACTAGGCTTTGTGAATCCACAACAGAAATAAACAAGTACATTGAATTAAGGAAAGACGTGAGTCTTTCAAGAAGTTAAATTTTTATGTCAATGAGATTACGACGAAAGTTAAAATTCTAAGAGAGCAACATGACTTACCAAGGACAATTGAGACAGTGAGATTTTTCACTATGATAACTCTATAGAGAGTTGGGAATTGTGAACACAAAGGCTGGTCACTCCACTATAGATCTTCCCAGAATCGACTTATCTCCGCATTCCCCACCACAAGACAAATCCATATAGGGAGAAGTCCTAAAAAACTTGTGCAATAGCCTTCTAAGGACATCTATGTGATCATCAAACCACCATATTGGCATCTCATCCATTAGAATGTATCCCATGAATGCTTGCAATAACCTAATGCCATAAACCACAACTTTCCCTAGGAAACCTCCAAAGCCACTTCCCTAAAATAGCATGATTTCTCAATGAAGTCTTCCTAATCCCTAGACCTTCAAACTCCTTTAGCCTACACACTACATCCCAACTGATAAGATGATCTTTCTTATCTTCCCCAACCCTTGACTAAAGGAAGTCCCTTTGCAATTTCTCAATCTTTGAGGCTATTGATGCTAGGATCCTGCAAAGAGAAAGGAAATAGCTAAAGATACGAGATGGACATGACAAACTTAAATTTATCCTCCACCTAAAGACAAAAAGGCCTTTTTCCACCCATCTAACTTCCTCAAATTCTATCAACCACTGAATCCTAAAATCCTATTATCTTTGGGTTCCCTCCTAAGGGAAGACCCAAATAAGACAAAGGTCACTTTGACACTCTATAATCAAGGATTGAAGCCAACCTAGATAACAACTCTTAACTTATATTAATATTGGAAAGGGTGCTCCTCTCTAAATTGATTTTAAACCCTAGCAATTGCCCAAAAACCAATAGGATTAGCTTAAGGTTTTGCAGATATTCCAAAGAGGCTTTAAAGAAGAAAAAGGTGTCATCTGCAAATTGTAACAGAGACACTCTAATCCTATCCCTAACCATAATGAAGCCCTTTGTTAAATCACTTTCCTCCGCTCCGATCATCATCCTACTTAGGACATCCACTAATATGGTAAAAAGGAAAGGAGAAAGAGGGTCTCCTTGTCTTAAACCTCTAGTGGCCTTAACTTAACCTTTAGCATTTCCAGTGACTAGGATTGCAAAACTTGTTGAAGACAAGCATCCCCTCATCCAAGATCTCCATTTTTAGCTGAAACCCATCTTTTTTAGCACATGGTCCAAGAAACCCCAATCAACATGATCATAGGCCTTTTCAAAATCAATTTTGAAGACCACCCCTTCCTCCTCTGACCTCCTTTTCTCATCTACCACTTCAATGGCCATCAATACAATATCCAAAATTTGTCTCCCTTCAACAAAAGCTTCAAAAGATACAAAGATTGTTTAATAGAGAACTCCGTGTAAACGCCCTAATAAGACCTTAGCTATTATCTTATATAAACTTGTAACCAAGCTAACAGGTCTTAAATTTGAGATTTTAATGGTTTGACTCTTTTTGGGCACAAGAGCAATGAAAGTAACATTAGTACTTTGATTTATTACCCCATTATTGTGGAACTCTAGAAACACCCTCACAAGGTCCTCTTTAATCACATCTCAACACTCTTTATACATTGCAATAGTAATCCCATCAAGGTCAGGGGCCTTTTCCTTATTCAATTGGAAAACTGCAAGGAGTACCTCCTCTTTAGAAAAGGGCAGTCTAGCCAAGCAACACTCTCTCTAAAGATGGGAGACCAATCTAAACCTTCAACCCTCCAAGCAACACCTATGGGTTTGGAGTCGAGCTTCCCAAAAAAATTTACCCTCTCCTCACAAATAATTTCAATGTTGCTTAGAATAACCCCCTCAGTTTCCCCTAAGGAGCATCCATCAAAGTTAAACTTTATCAAACCCTAAGGTGGTGGCTTCCAAGTTTTCACAATAATCATAAAGGGGTAGAACGGCACACTGGTTTCTGATCCCAACTAAGGAATGAGAATACCTTGTAATTCCATGGTTAAATATTTCTAACAAAAAGAAGCATCACCAACTTCATGTAAAAAAATTCTCCCATGATTAAAGCATTCAAAATCAAACATAAGTGTATTCCTCACTTCCAAACCTAAAAGGAAGAAACCACACACACACCAACTTCATGATGAAAAATTCTCCCATCATTAAAACATTCAAAATCAAAGACATAAGTGTATATCTCACTTCCAAACTTAAAAGGAAGAAACCACACACACAAATGAAAACCTTCTACAAAAGAGGAAATGAGGAGAATTCCAAGTAAAACTTGCAAAAGTATAGAAACTTCTACCAACTACTATAATGAAAGGGCAATCTAAAGAACAAGAGATCCATTATTTCCTTGTCATTGTTACGATAGACAAGATTTCAAGGAAACACCTTTATAAGGCTTAACGCTTCGAAAGCATTCACCTAGTTATCAACAAAGTTGTGCCAAAAGCTTTAACCAAGGAAGAAACTTTAGAGAATAGCATCAACCTAAAGAAGACTAGTGTTCAAATATCAACACCAGAGATGAAGGATCATAACCATCATAAACTATTTTAGCCTTTTTATCCTTTTGCACAAGTTATTTACTCGGATTCACAAGTGGATTAAAGAATCATCACTTGAGATGACTCACATTTGAACACCAAGGCTTATTGGATTAGACCCAAATTATAGGCTATCTAGTGCTGAATTGCATAGCATCTGTAAAACATGTTTAGATATTATAACTTACAAGAAAGCCTAAGTTGAGTAATAATTGTGAACAATCTAAAAAAGGGAAAAAAAAAAAACATCAAAAGGTGTAATAATATGTTTTACATAGATCAATCAACTACCATAAACCACCTACTTCATCAAATCTTGGGCCGGTCGTGCATGCAAAAGACATTAAACACAAGCCAGGTAGAGTTAATGTCTCAAAAAATATCATACCGTTTCAAAAGCATGAAAAATTAAATGATACATAATTATTTTAGATAACCCAATCTTTTAGTTGGAGCCTAAAGGCCTCATATGTAAAAATAATTACAACACATTATTAATAACCATGACTTTTTCCTTCCTAAATGTACTTCAATTTTTAGTGGAAAAAAATATTTTCCCAGTAATATCATATCAAGACTATGACAAGAAACGAGTAAGCAAGAAAGGATTAGATGGCAACCCACTATATCTCCTTCCCTTTGATAACTCCAAAAATTCCTACAATTGGAAATAATCTCTAGAAAAAGCTAACTCACCAACTCTTCCCCCAATTTTTTTTTTTTTTTTTTTTTGATAGGTAAACAAAGCAAATATATTAAAAGCGCTTGGAAAAGGGGCACAACGTACACACGAAGTATACAAGTAGCAACTAAATACAAGCAAAAGGAAAGAGAAACAACAAACCAACCCTCAAAACTAAAGGCTTCACCCTAAGACCTACCAAAACAAAAAAAAAAAAAAAAACCTAGACTTAGCAAACCCTTAGGTGAAACTACCACATCCCCTCTTCCTTGCCCTTCCTAAAACCACCACCTTTTGCCCCCTTAGGAAATTTTAATCCCAAAACATGACATACAAGGTCACTTACAAACCATCTCCTACCCACTACTCCGGTTCTTCTCCCTTTTATTTGAATTACAGTAATGGATCAAGCATTCCAAATTTCAAAGCTCCCTAGTAAAGCAGGGTGTGGAGGATGACCTCCTCTATGCTATCGAAACTTTGCGACCCTTTCTGCTTTCCATCTTTCTTAAGAGTGAAGCAATTTCCTTCTCATGCTCATCCACTAGCAATCCCACGAACTTGCTAAAGAGATAAATTTCTTAAACGAAGGATCGAAAAGGCTCTCTACTGTCAACGAGCCCCTACTAGGACTCTCAAAACCCGAATCCCCCTCCTCATTACACACTTCTTAGTTCGTCATCTTGGTATCCTTGGGCTGATTCTTTAGGGATTCCACAACCAAGCCCTCACTAGAAATCATACTTAGAGGCTTGTAAACGTCACCCTTGCTCCCTCCAAGGAACCAAGCTTTTGGTTCTTCCATCAGAAATTGTCTTTGGACATGGAAGAAGTTGAAGACGACCCTTCTCCCAACAAACATACTGGAGAAGAAAACTTACTAAAGGATTCCACTTCAAATAAAAGAGCGGCACCAACAACAGGTGCTCTCTCCTTTGAGCGCACAAAAGAGCAAACTAGGAGAGATCGAGATACGTGGTCGCAACCCAACCTTGGGCCATCGAAAAAAACTAGAATTTATTGAGCTTCCTTTCTGAATGCTTCCATCAAAAGGACCTCATCAATGAACGCAAAACAAGAGGTCGTCAAAAAGGCCCTAATTGCATCACTCAACTCTCTATTGCTCCGCCAAAAGCTTTGTCACCACACTACTTTCTACCCAACCATCCACAATGGGAGAATGAATCTCTTTGAGAAGCCCCCAAGGAACCCTTCAATGCCCCCAACCCCCCTCCCCAAAAGAGAAGCCCAACTTGGGAATCTATCAACTTCTTCCAACAATGCATCTTCAAAAAGCAACATACCTCTAGTAAGTGGTGGAGCCAAAAAGTTTGGTTGGATGGGTGCAGCAAATCTATCTATCTACATTACAATAAATCAATCATAAATTTTAAAAATATGATATATTTCTTATCATTTAAGGAACAAAATAGTTTAGGCATTGATATTACAAATATGCAAAAATATCAAATTAAATCAACAACTTTCCAAAAATATTGGTTAAAAAAAATAGATTTTACATATATATATATATATATATATATATCAAGAGAGTTGTAAAATGATTAGAAATCTAATTAGAAAATATTAAATTTTTTTCATAAAAAATCTTTTAAAAACTTTTTCAATAAATTTTATAATTTTTAAATAAAATTTGAGATTTTTTTTTTTTTTCCAAATAAGTATAAAATCTATTGAAAGTGATGAAATATTTTACTTAAAAATGATCTATTATATAATAATATCTCTAACATATTAAGTGTCTTAACATTTAAACTTTTAATGAATTCATATATCAACTTAAATAAAGTACAAGTAGTTACTAAGAATTTGATATTTATTGTTGTCTAAGTTCAAAGCTCTTTATTAGTTACATTATCTTTAATGGCTAAGACTAAATATAAATCCAATTAATGTGAATAAATTAAACTTTTCAAACGATGGAAGAGAATGTACCATGAAAAAATTATTTAATAAAATATAAAATACAAAATGATAAAATAAATAAATAAATAAAATATTAATTTTATTAAAAAAAATATAAGATGGAAAAAAATTCAAATAATGTTAGCATATGAGGAAAAAATGATAAAAATCAAATCAAAGGAAATAATAAATAAAGGTATTAAGTATATTTATAAAATATTATATTTTCTTTTTAATTTTATTTAACTTATAAAGTAAAGGTTACTTTCACTCATTTGAATTAAATACATAAAGTTCTTTGAGGTTTGGATTAAATATCCTTAGTTATTATTAACTAGAAATTTCAATAAATAACTCCTTTATTTTAAGCGGAAAGGAAAACAAACGAAATTAACAAATAAATAGGATAAGGGATGATATTTGATGAAATTTCAAAGTAATGATGGTTAGGTATATTCAATCCAAACCTTTAAGAAAGGTGAATGGAATTAACTCTACAAAGTAAATTTTTTTATTTTTTATTTTTAAATTAATTTTTCTTTAACTTTTTTTATGCTATTTGAAATGTAATTATTTTTATATTTGAAAAAATCAAAATTATATTTATATTTATGGGGGTTCACTTTGCTTTTTTAAAATCTCTAACTATATAATGATTTTCCTTTTTTTTTTTTTTTGGGGGGGGGGGATTTATGGGGAATAATACATAAGATTTTTTTTTTTTAGGAAATTTGAGGGGGGGCATATGCCCCTACTAGGCCATTAGTAGATCCACCCCTACCTCCAGTCGTCTGGTCGTCAAGTCACAGCAGTTCCCCATCCCGTAACAAGGCGGGAACTTGAAAGATTGCTACTTCCCAGCAGCTTCTCTCATCGTCGCACAACACCCGTCCTCCTCCAGTACAGCAACTCCAAGGCTCTAATGACCCCTTATATCTTTCCACAAGGGTACCTGAATCTGATTGAGCTCTCAACCCAAAACATGGGCTTTTAAATTGGTCCATGCTCTTAGTGGGTTGGGCTGGAGAAAAAGGCCCAGGGACCTCTTTAGAGCCACTAAAGGCCCAACCCCCATTCAAAAACTTATCCTCCCCACTTTGGGCAACACCACCAACCACTTAGTCCACTCTTTTTGTAGTGGCACTACTAGACATCCCATTAGACTCAAATCATTTGTTCACTTTTGATTTCCCACATAGCAGGCCATTGGAGTCCACTGCCCCCTTTCTCACATCACCCTTCTCCTTCCACTCACAAGAAGCCACCTCACCCTCTTCAGTTTGACTCTTCCCAAAATTTTCTCCCATTCCCTTCATGGCATGCGCACTGCCATCACCCTCAATCCCAACCTCCTGCATGTTTCCTTTGGGTTACTACCTGTGACATCCATGGTGGAATTTCCCACCACAGCTACACAACAAAGCAAACAGAACCCACCACCACCTGCAACGAGCTCAATACTTTCCTTCCATAAAATCTTACCAGAATACTGGCCCATTGGCTATGGTGATTTTTAGCAATAACTTCATCTCCTACCAATTTGAAGAGTTCCTTACTCCACAGATGCAAAGGGAGACCTAGCAATCTAACCCACGTTTCTTTTGCATGAAACCCACTTCAAAAACACCCCACTTTAGGGACCCACCTGTTTAAAAGCAACAGTTTATTTTCAAACCATCTCAGCCCCCTGTTTAGCACTAATTCAGCATCTGAGGAAACTTCAAAATCAAATAAAATAAAAGAACCCCCTAACAAGGATGACGACACTCTTCCCCACAACTGCCAGTTTTGAACAACCCAAGTGTTTAAAACATTCAAGTCAAGAACTAGGTCACCAAAATCCCCCCCTCTGCCCACCAAACAAGACTGTAAAAAGACTACATCCATAAGAGAACTTCCCTTTCTTCTAACTAGATCCAAATAGCCTCCCCCAACTCACCTAAAACTTTTTGGGTTTTGTCTACAAAGGAGTAAGTCACTAGAACCTTTACCTTGTTCTTTTCTAGCAACTGTAACTTCCCATTACAACCTCCCCTAGCCCCTTAGGAGGGAATAAATAAGACTACAAAGCTTAACCGCTAGTGTGCTCCAACCCCCTAAGGCTCCCCTTCCTTATGGGAAAATTAGAACAAACTTCTTTGCCTCTGCTGAGAACATTGTACACTGAATAAACCTACCAGCTCCATTACTACGAAACTACAGCTTGAACCTTCTCCCCCTTTCCTCCACTCCAAAGGGCCTAAGTAGCCTTTTTCCTCCCTGCAGCACAGCTCCACTCTTTCAAGCAAACCTGACAAGCTTAGCCCCCCGAATCTGATCCAGTGAGAGAAACCTTCTCCTCCTCTCTCCACTATTTTCCCTTTCAAACAGCCTAGCCTCCTCAATACAGATCTCAAAAGACTTCCACATATGGAATAATCTGTGGATAGTCCTATCCTCTTAGCAAATAAAACAATTTTATGTCCACCTTAAACTTACACCACAATCCAAATCAGTGTCTCTATTTTATGTCAACTATTTTCTGTTCATTTCCATCATTTTGAGTAGGAAAAAAGGGTGTAGGTAATAATCAAATTGATTGAGTTAATCAAACTTGAAAGCTGGACTCAAATGCAATTTAAAGCGTTGGGGACTACTATAAGACTAAAAATTGACAAACTTAAATTATTGCCCCAGTCTACAACGTGGATGCACTCAAACCTGGGGCAATAAACTTGTGCTTTTCCCAACCATTTAAGGAAGACATTTTAAGACAACACACAATCATAATGGTCATATTTTCATTTCTAATTATGTAAATTCCGTCAAAAACACAACGAGAATAAATACCCACAACTGTCGAATTTAATGAAGAACTCCAATGAAAACAATATTGAAAAAGTCAGTTGATAACATTAAACTTTAATCAAATATGAAATATTTTATGTTGCATCCATATAGGGCCCAATATTAGAGGGTAGAATTTTTCTACATCACCGAAATTGGGGAAGCAAGTCTCCTTATGAATGTTCCATTTGGTTGCCAAGAAAACACAAGAAAATAAAAGAGACTAGGACTTTGAATCTTAGACAAAGCATCGTCATCAATCAAATCAGAATGATAAATCTATATCTCCACTCTTTCCGACCCCAATTTTTCCACCACCCAAACAGAGAGAATGAACATCACACCATCAAACAACAAAGAAACAAGAAACCCCAACCCCACAGAATCTATTGCATTTGAATCAACAAGGATATCCCTAAGACGGATCGAGATGGAGAAAAGAAAAATTAAGAAAGAACCTGCAAAACACTGTTGCAATAGCAAGTGTTGCCGAAGTTCTCCAGACCAAAGTAGCGTTCCCCTTCAGGGAATTGCTCCCCCAGAGCCTTCTCCAGTTTCGACCCAGTCGCACCCATCACGGTACGTCTCTCTCTCTCTTTTTCTAAATGCCGGCAGTTGCGAACAACCGGCCGGGTAACTCTCTCTCCATTCGCTTCTCCAAATTGAGAGGATCTGGGTTTCGCTAACCTTTTTGATTATATGTATGCTTTATTGTCTCATCTCACAAATACCGTGTTCTAGTTGACTTCACTAGTGATACCACGCTGCTGTCCTTTTCTCCTCTTGTTAAACATGCGTGATTTCTAATTGTATTTAAATTCCCACAGTTTTCCCATACCTTTGTTTTTAAGAAAAATAATTTGAGGTTTCGTTGAAACTCTTTTCCAATGTTGTAAAGCTAATTTTAGTTAATTAGAATTTTTTTAAAATAATGACTAAGAACCCGTTTGGTAATAATTTTAAAAAACACTTTTAATATTTTTAATACTTTAAATTTTTCATCAATTAAGTGTTAAAAATGTTAGAAAAGTTTTATAGAATTACTCTCAAATGCATTCTAAAGCACACAACATAAGAAACTGAGAAAGTGTTTAAATCTGCATCCAATACCCTTTAGAGACCACCATTTTCACCAAGCTTATCTTCGACCCAACATTTGAAATTGTTATCCAAAAATTAATCATATCACATCCCCTTTGGTTGAGCATGATAAGATTTTCAATAAATGCTCAATATTAAAAACGAATGATCATGTAATGAACCATTAAAATTGTGGTTAGCATTTCTAGATTTGGAAGTATTAGTATAAGAGTGTTGCCCAAGCCTTCATTTTTTTTTATAGGACTCATTTTGTTCGAAATGAAGAAAATCAAAAGTCTTTGGACATTTTTTCCAATTTAGGAGGACCACTTTCTTGATTACCTCATTCTTCAATCATGATCATGGGTTAAGATGTTTGAGGTATCCTAGATGATATGTGCAACAAGTCTAAGATATTTGCAAAACAAAAACTCTAACTGAACATTAGTTTTTCACCCCAGACATCCTTTTAGGCTCTACAAGCACTACGAGGGTAGGTGGGGTTTCCTTAGCCTTCATAATGTCACTTGGAAGCGCAACAAACCATTTTCTTTCCTTCTTCACCCTTAGATTTCTAGGCCTCATCATCCTTTGGAAGTATTGCAACACTATAAGATGTAAACATGGGTAGTGACTACAGAAGATGAAACTTACTTCCCTTATATAAAAAAATTTAGAAGACCCTCCACATCCCCTTTCACATCTTATCGGTGCAATGATGTAAAAGAGATCGAAAAGTCTTCTAAGTAATTAAAGCTCAATTTCTCTTTTTCTAAGGAATGCACTAGAGAATAAGATGTTTTGATCGAGGGCATAGATAACAAGGAAAAAGATTGATATCCCTATGAAAGGGTACCAATTCTCCTTTTTCTAAAGAGTAATAAGATTTAAAAATGAAAACAAAAAGGAAGCTCATACTTGAGTCCTACTAAGAGTGTTGGCCTTAAGTGATCCGAAAGATAGAATCTTTGCAAAACAAAACTAGCAGTAGAAAAAAAGAATAGCAAGAAAAGTGAATATATATATATATGAAAAGAAAAGGGAAAAGGAAAGAAAAGAAAAGAAAAGAAATCCTTCATTCATCACATTCCCACTATTGCCACGATGATAATATTTGAAAATGAACTTGAGGTGACTTGTGGGTAAAGGTATTTAGATAGCAAATAATAGGAGATACTAGTCCGGATAAGGTTCTCTAGCCATCACACTTCCCAAAAACATCATCCCACTATAGTTAAGCATACTTATAATGTTGGATTAAACAAAAGGAAATGTTGTGCCAACGGAAGCACCAATAATGTTAGATCAAGAATACAAATATAAAAACAATCACACAAATATGCATGAGATTTTAATGTGGTTCGGTCAACCATGCCTACATCCATAGATGAGAAAGAATTATTTCACTATACAATAAAGAACATTTTAAATGATAAAATCAGATACAACTATTGGGTTCCCAAAACATTTCATATTTCCCCATTCCTTGTATTCATACCCTACCACGAGTCCTCTCGCTCCACCAGGTATCTACCGTTCTTCTTCACATCTTTATCCACCTCGTATAGTCTCTATAGGCCCATTTCCATCTCATGACTTTTTCCCCTTATAACTTAGAATATTTATAAAGATGTTTCCAACAACTTTCCTTATTTTATAAGGAAGTCTAATATTAAATTAATATATCAACTTATGAAATATTTTATACAATATTCTTTACAAAAGGAATCTACACTAATTAGGAATTTGGGACACTTTCCAACAAGAAAAGGGAAAAGAAATTAAATAACAAGAATAAAATAAGTGTAACTAAGGGAACACAAAAATGATGAAGAATCAATGAAATACACCTATAGAGTTGCAAAAACAACAAATGTATGCCAGAAAAGAAAATCTCTAGCATTGTTAATGCAAAAGTTCCTCAACAATGACGAGATTTTTTTTGTTAATCGAGGTTTTTTTTAGTTTAAAACAAAATCTAAAATAGTTTTCAATGAAGCTTTACAAGAACAAAATTTTAAACAAAGTAGTTGTTGAAAACTTAACTTTTAAACCAAAAAAAAAACTAACAACTATATAGCAGTTAGGTCAGCTCAATAGGAAACTTTTGATTATGAGTGCTACAGGTAGAACTAGGAGGTATGAGTGATGGTTGAAAGAATTAAAATCATGAAATTTTAATTTGAGGGGAGGGGGAGGAATTCTCAACACTAAAACTAAAAGAAGGAAACAACAAAAATAATGACATGTCCCAAGAATGGAAACTAGCTTAGTTTCATTCTCTTAAGCATAACTCCCTTGGCAAGACACTGGCCTTGTGTTATCAACCTTAGGAACAAGACTTGGGTTTACATCAATTGCAAGGCTCCCATTGACATGAGCATCAACCGCCTCAATGAAAGACCAACTTGGTCTAGTTACTTTGGTCGGGTCATCGCAATTAAATGATTTAGATGAGTTCATGAATATGTTAAAAGACATGTTTCTAGTCTATTGGATCATAGAAGTAGTGGCCCAAATTGCTTAACCTTTGGCTCTCACAACCCTAACTCTTGCTCCTCGTAAAAACTTTTTCCAATCCTCATAACTACGGACCTAGGCCAATGGAAACTTCTTTCGATCCTTGTAACCACTAACCTAAGTTATGATCCTTTTCATCCATAGACAACTAAATCAAAGATAAACTAAGATAATGATACATGAGCTCCTTTCACCCCTCGGTGCATGTAAAACACGAAAAATAAAACAAACACAACACAAAAACTGAAAAGAAACAATACACATTCGTTAAAAATAAAAGATTACAAAACTAAGAGAAAAACTCACTTATTTCCCTTACCATCTGCTCTTCATCGAAAGAAAAAGTTTTCTTTATTTACCATTGTTGTTTACATGGGCAATAAAATCTCTCTTCTCATCATTGCTCTTGATTCACCCCCTTTGAGCTATGCCTCCTGTTTATGCTAATGATGTGATTGTTCAACCACCTTAGTAGGAAAGATGTCAGCTTGATGTGTGCAACTCTACTCAATTTATCATGTTAGTGTAGTGGCATGATGACATGATGGAAGATTTAAGTGCTTTAAGGGCGCTATTTCAATGCACAACTTGATGAGTGTGCTAAGGATGGGAAGATGTGGTTTATGCACAAATGGAGCGATCATAGTAATGCAATGAATTGGGCTCTAGGGTGCGCTTTTTGATGGAAGAGAAAACACACTTTATTAGCCAGGGGCATGTGTTGTTTATTGTATCAAAATTGCGCACTAAGGGTGATTGAATGTGTAATGGATTATTACTAAATAATAACACATTTATGAGTTGTTGGTCTTGTGGTCATTGTATAGGTTAGGATGGGGTGCACTTCCTTCTTAGTGCTCTTTCATGAGATACACAATCTGAGGGTGGTCCATTCAATGTGCATTCAAAGATGCACCACTATACAAGTGTCTAAAAAAGGTGTATTATCAAGCCATAACGCAATCTAAGAAAAGGTACTTAAAGTGTGCTATTTGGTGGCATCCCTAAGTGCATGATTGACACTACCACTGAAAGTTGTGCTACTATAGTGCTTTTATAAGTGTGCAATGTGACTTGCTGCATTAGGGGTGCACTATTTCTCTTTAAACCACTTTATTGTGCAATCTAAGGTTCTTACTTAGTGCACTAATGGGGGTAACATCCCTTACTAAGACATTCTTCGTTCATAAAGTCCTAAAAGTGCACAAAATGTGATAAATCCTACAAAATTCTCATAAAACACTTCAAAAAGAATTCTTCTAAGACATTAGCAATAAACTAAAGGTATGACTTGCCATGGACGCCTCAAATATACTGAAATAAGATCTTTTAGAGCCATCCCAATAAAAAATTTGAGTTCTCATCAAGTCTCCTATGATACTAATGTATATATTTTATTATAGGAAGAAAGCTTCCAATATGGAGTTTTGTGTTTTTTCACAATAGGTTGAGAGCAAATCCATTACCAACCTTGTATTTAAACTTAGATGATTGTTACACTTTTCAAGACTATATTACATTTTTTTTGTCATTAAAACAAAGAGGGATGCACTAAATCCACTACAGAAAGGGGGATGCCCTAAACAAACTCAAGGAAGAGTGATGTCATAATAAGACTCAAGAAAGGAGGATGCCCTAAAAAAATTCTAGGAAAAGGAATGACCTAAACAAACTTAAGGAAGGATGATGCCTTAAACAAACTCTAGGAAAGGGGATGACCTAAACAAACTTAAGAAAAGAGGATGCCTTATAAAAACTTAAAAAAGGGTTATGACAAAAATAAACACAAAGAAAGGAAATATGCAAAACAAACTAAAAGAATGGAGATGCCCTAAACAAACTTAAGGAAGGGGTATGCCCTCAATAAACTCTAGGAGAGTAGATGCCCTGAGCAAACACAAGGAGGTAAAATGCCCTAAACATACTCAAGGAATGGGGATGACTTAAACCAACCTAAGAAAAAGGAATGAACTAAACAATCTAAAGGAAGGAGGATGCCCTAACAAACTCAAGTAAAGGAAATGCCCTAAACGAACACAAGGAAAGAGGATGCCAAAAAAAACTCAAGGAAGGGAGATGTCCTACATAAACTCTAGGAAGGGGGATGGCCTAAACAAACTGAAGGAAGGAGGATGCCTTAAACAAATATAAGGATGAGAGATGTCCTAAACAAACTCAACAAAAAGAGATGACCTAAACAAACTCAATAGAGGGAGATGCCTTAAACAGACTCCAATAAGGTAGACACCTTAAAAAACTACAAAAAAGAGGATGCCCTAAAAAAACTATAGGAAGGAGGATGTTATAAACAAACTCAATGAAGGACAATGAACCAAACAATCTATAGGAAATGAGATGCCCTAAAAAATACAAAGAAGAAAGATGCCTTAAACAAACTTAAGGAAGGGGGATGCCCTAAACAAACTCTAACAAAGAGGATACCCTAAACAAACTCTAAGAAAAGGGATGCCTTAAACAAACTCAAGGAATGAGGATGGCTTAAAAAACCTATAGGAACGGGGACACGTAAACAAACTCAAAGAAGAGGCATGCCCTAAACAAACTTTAAGAATAGGAATGCCTTAAAAAAAAAAAAAAAAAAAAAATTTCAAGAAAGGGGATGTCTTAAAATAAGTAAGGAAATGGGGATGCCCTAACAAACTTAAGGAAAGAGGGATGCCCCAACAAACTTAAAGAAAGGGGATGCCTTAAAAACACTCAAGAAAGAGGGATGCTTGACCGATCTTCTCTGTTGTCCAAAATACTAAGCCTTTTTACGTAGTAAATTTGTTCAAGAAAAACCAGAGAAAGAGTCACTATGGCTTTTGTAGTGCTCTAGGTATTGTCTTTAGGGACTAACTTATGGAATTTGTCAATACTAGGATAAATGAATCACTTTTGTTTGAATGCTAAAGTGAAAGATAATATGTGAATCAAGTTAAGCTAAGTAAAAGAACTAAATTAATAACAAAATGAATATTGATTTTTAATTCAATTAATTCAAGTATGAGGCTTTCCAAAATCTAACTTAAGGTCTTAAAATAGAAAGAACAAGAGTTTCTCAAGTAAAGTGATCTTAGGCTTTTGGGATATTTGGTCGCTTACGATCAACTTGAGTTCTATAACTTAAAATTGCATCCAAAACCTAATTTTTTACTTTTTAAAATAGATTCCTAAAGCCATCAAATGAATGAGATTGATTACCGTTGTAAGATTTGGCTTTCTAACCCTTTCTACTCCTTATAGCTTTGTTTTGGGACAAATAACAGTAGGGAAGACCATGATAACTACTTATCAGGAGTTACCAAGAATCACTAGTATCAGGTAATAACCTAGCATATCATTCCCTAAACTAACTCACAAGGATAGGATAAAAAAAAATGATATATTGTCGCATAACCAATAATTAATCTCATTGTTATAATAATTTACCCATTGTTCCTATAAGTTTCTAGCTCTTAGGTTTTCATGCTTCAAGCCCCAAGTTGGCTTTTTAGCCTCTCATGGGGATGATGTCACAATCACAATCCATAAAAGAGTAAAAATCCATAACTTGAATCAAAAGAAACTAAAATCAATATATTCAATAAAGAAGAAAAGAAACAAACCAAAGTTCTTATCTTCTTCCGTCTCTAATGTCAAACTCTCTTGAAAAAGATCAAAGATTCCTAAGACCTAGAGCTAAGAGAGTTTATATAGTATCATTAATTACCTAACATGTGGCACACTCTCATTGACCACTAATTACAAGGAAAAGTCACAAACAACCTAAAAAACTTAAAAAATTACGAGTTCTAAATGATTATAAAGTGTTTTGAATTGGATAGAGGCATTTGGAACGTGTGTTGACGTGTCTCAGGGCTCAAACTCAATCACCAATGGCTGAGTTCAAAATTTGGGTGAGTTCCAAATCAATTTCGAACTCATAAGTGGAAGGGAAAAGCTCATTTCAAAATAAAAACAATGAGTTTGAAATTCATAGGGAATTTTGAACTCACCAACTGCCCATCCAAAAACTCCATGTTTTCAACTTCAAATTGCAGGCCTCTTGCTTGAAATAGGTAGTAGGATTCGAACTTAGCCTCTACCAAAAGTTTCCTCACATTCCTTTGAGTTTTAAATGACTAAAAACCATTTTGAACTTAAGTTGTCAATTTTGAACTCAACTTTCCTCTCTGACTAGGTTGCTTCAAACATGAATAACTTCCTCGTTTTAGCTCCGATTTGTACACCATTTGAAGTGTTGGATTCCTGACTTCCTAAGCGTCAAAATGATATATAGTTTTCCAAAAATGGACTACGAAAAATGCTCCAAATGATGCCTCAAATTCAAAGTACATGTTGTTACTAGATTTTGAGTTCCAAATTTCCATGCAAACTTGATGAATCTTGCTTCATGCCTTATTGTCCATGTTTATGTGCTTTCTCTCTTACTTCATAATGATCAATTCTCATCTCCCAAACTCATGACATCCTCGTCATGCATTTCCTCAAACTCCATGAATCTTTACTCACTCAATTCCCCATTTAACCCTTTCTTGATCTTTCAAAATCTAATATGGCTTCAACTTGTGCCTTTTTCTTGCCTTAAACCTGATATATATATATATATATTCAAAATAAATGTTAAACTCATGGCTAGGGCTGTAGCATCGATTTAGGTCAAGTTGGGTAATTTGAGTGTCCTTTAGTGCACCAATCATATCGAATATGTACCATTAGAGCACATATTTTGACTTTAATCATCCCACTCCACCCAAACTTTGCTAGTCCCTAGCAAATAGAAAGAGTGAAAAAGAATGAACAATATGTAATGGAATTCATGAAACCATAGTGACTTAACATAGTATGTTTCACACACAAGATACTCAAGTAGTCAAATTTCTTAGAATTGAGCAAGATGACACAAAATATGCAATCTCTTAGTTTTTTCACCTTATCTTCTTATACAAAGACATGCATCCATGTTTAGCATTCCCTTTAGTGTCTCTTGATTTTCCTTTCATTGGTTCTTTCCACCTTAACATCATGTGCTTAATTTTGGTGTCCCCTCATAGTATTCTTCTTAAGAATTTTTCTTAAACTCAGATTTCGTCATTCTTTAAGTTAAAGAGGGGAAAAAAAAATTATTTTGATCTTTCTTTCTTAGTTTAGGAAATTTCCTTCTATATGGCTCAATAAGGATCCACTGGCAACTCCCGAGTTTTCACCCAAGGTACCAAGTATTAAGGCCTTTATAAGCCACTTACCCTTTAGGTAGCATCCTAACTTAAGGTAGAACAAGGTTGAATTCCCCAAACTTTTATTTTATTTATTTTATTTTTTTATTTTTTAAACTGAGTTTAGCTTGTGCAACGATCAAGATATCGATGACTCCTAACCAGTTGGTTTTGGCATCGGGGCTTGAAGACACAAGGTCATTATCCTCTCAGATAATTACTCAAGCTTAAATCAATCATTTTCATTAATATATATATATATATATATATATATATATATATATATATATATATTTATGTATATATATGTATGTATATATTTATTTCTTCCTCTTGTTGCTTAAGAAAAACTTCTTTTAAGCTGAAAAAACTATCTTAATCAAGATACTACAAGGGTACACGTGCTTTGTGTGTGCATTGAGTCTTAAATAGAAAATAACCATAAAAGAAAAATTGAAGGTATCCCAAGGATTCTACCTAACTATTTTTGCACTTAAAGGTATGAAAGAAAAGGTAAGCAAACTAATAATCTTGCTCTTGTTGTATCTTTTTTCAAATTCTAAAGAAATAATGCTACTTAAAGCATTCTCATGCAAAATAAACCATGAGTCATTGAGGCAATTTGAGAATCACATTAACTAACCAAAGGAGTATGTAACTTTTTGAAGAAAATAGGGCTAATATACCTCCCCCCTCGATCTAAATTGCACATTGTCCTTAATGTGAAGAACACAATAAAAGAAGGAATGATGGTATATGATTACCTCAGAGGTTGTCCACTTTAACACATAAGAAACAAAAGGATAACCATAACACCAAGGCCAAAATAAGAAAAAATCACAGATGTGTAATAGAATCAGTGTGTCTGTGCTCTGCTGAAAGGTTGAGGAATTAAAGTTTGTGGTTGAAGACTGTATATCCTCATAAGCCACCATCATTTCTTTGTTTTGGCCTATCTGAAAAGAAAAAAATAAGAAGAAAAGGAAAAAATAATAAAAATAATAATGAGTTAAAAAAAAAATTGTTGTAAAATAAGAAATAAAATAAATAAAATAAAAAATATCCTAAGATGCATATAATGCCTAACCAATGAAAGTACGTACTTGAGTATTATTTCCCATGGTTCATCTCAGGCTAGTGGATTTTCAAAATTCAAAATATACTTCTATATTCCAACTATGAATGGGATTTAAAACATACATTAAGGCTAAGGGACATACCCATAACACATTATGAAAATATCAATAATACATAGATGGATGGTGATCCCAATAAATATTCTAGTGTCACAATATCAAAAGATTTTGGCATGCTTAATGAGTCCCCAATGTCATGTTTCACAAACCTTAACTCAAATTTTATAACAAATGGATGGTTTCTAAATATCCCAGGTTTTCAAGAAAATACAAAAATTGCAAAATATAGAATTATTAACCACAATGAGGAGCATATAACGGATCCAAACGAACATGTATGAAATGAATAATTGCAATCCTATAGATATTTGCATGCATTTCAACTCAAAAACCCAAATTTGAGAATAATATTTAGAAAAAATCGAAATGAGGGTTATGGATTACCTTTGAATGCAATTATTTGTTGTTGAGGCTCCAAATTAATGAAAAATGACCCTAGAGGCTCTTGGAAGATCAAAGGCCTTGTAAAGAAGGAAGGTTGAGGGGAAACAAAGGAGGGGAGGGTCGGTCTTAAGGGCTGCAGAAAATGAATTTGAAATTCACTAGGTGAGTTTGAAATGGGCCTTGTGAATTTGACATGGGTAGGGAAATTTTGAACTCATTAAATTGAGTTTGAAATGGCAACTTATGAGTTCAAAATTTAGAGAATTTTTGAATTCGGCCACCATGAAAGCTTGCCTTATATGTTTCCTCATTAAATTGAGTTCGAAATGGCCACTCATGAGTTCGAAATTCAAAGGATTTTCAAATTCGGTCACTATGAAAGCTCTTTTTATGTGTTTTCACCCCAAGTTTGATGATTTTTAGTTCTAAAAGCCTAAATACCTAACTTATTCTGCAAACCCTTTGATTTAACCAAGAGTTTTCATATATTTAAAAATTGCATTGTGATGCATCAAAGTTGCAATGTTTAAAAATTGAATGAGTCAACTTATTGAAAAATAAGATAATGCAAATCACAATTGCAAATTTTGAAGTTTATGTGTTCTTAAGCACAAATTTGCACAAATGAACTCACATGTCAAACATAGGAAACCTAAGGGTATTACCACGTAGCGACATACTTTTAGGAGCTTTACCATCCTCAAAACATGTAAGGCTTACCTCTTTAGTTTTCCCATAAGGTACACATGCTTTTTTCTTTTTCCACCCAACATGGCTTCAAAAATTTTGGCTATCACTCAAAAGTTGGTTAGGCAATTATATTACAAAACTAATGATAAGAAAAAAAAAAGAAAAAAAGAAAAAGAAAATAAACTACCTTATCTGACCTATTGGAGATTAGAGAAAGACTTCATCCATTTGGAATCTCTCTATCAACAAGATGGAGAGTTTCCTCTTGTGGCCACACTTGCTCTCTAAGGGACTTGAAGCAATGATCTTTCACCTTAAACTTATGGCCAATTTTGGGATTGAGTATGGTAATGGGGCTAAAAATGGGAACTTGCATCTTACTTAGCTTGAACTTTGTTTTCTTGTTCCCTACACCATGATGAAATTTTAACTTATCTTTTATTTTCCTCTACCTTCCATATAGTTCTTCTTCCTAAACACCTAAATTAACCTTCCCATTCATTCCATGCTTTTTTATATTCCTTGGGAATTTTTAGCAACTTTATATCTTGCATTTCTTCAATTGATGAAGTTGAATCAACCATTGGTTTCATATCTTGCAAGATTTGGTTATTGGGCCTTTGAATGAGAGTTATTATTCCATATGCTTCTTCACTCTCTTATTTCTCATGATCAATTTGTTGATGACTCAAGTTGAATACATTCAGTTCCAATGTCATATTGCCAAAAGAAAGTTGCATTACCTCGTTTCGACAATCGATAAGGGCATTTGCTGTTACTAGAAAGGGTCTTCCAAGAATGTTAGGCACAAAAGTCATTCCCTTATGTAATGGCTCAGTGTCTAGTACCACGAAATCCATATGATAATAGAACTTGTCAACTCATACTAACGCATCCTCTACTATTCCTCTAGGTACTTTAATATATCGATCAGCCAAAGACAAAGTCATAGTAGTGGACTTGAGCTTTCTTAACCCTAGTTGCTTGTAAATAAAGTATGGTAGGAGATTCACTCTAGCTCCCAAATCAAGTAAAGCCTTTTCCACATATGTATCCTTTATTTGCATTGAAATAGTAAGGCACCCTGGATTTTTGTATTTCATTAAAGCTTTATTCTTAATGATTGCCCTTACTTGTTTGGTGAGGAATGCCTTCTTACTTAACTTAATCCTTATCTTTATTGTGCATAAGTCCTTAAGGAACTTTGCATAAGCAAGAACTTGCTTGATCATATCTAGGAGAGGGATATTTATCTTAACTTGCTTCAACACTTCCAGTATTTTTTAGGTTTCTTACTCTTTGCTTCTGAAGTGCTGTGGAAAATGGCAAAGGATTAGTAGATTTTTTGTTCTCCTTGCTCACAATGGTTTTTTCAAGTTTCTCTGATTTTTTTTCAAGTTCCATTTTTCTTCCTAAATTTGGACCATCCTCTTTGGTGTCATTATCTTCTACCATTGGATTCTTAGGCCCTTCATATCCTTTTCCACTTCTAAGTGTGATCAAGGCCTTGCATTATTCATTCCTAACTTCTGATATTTCGCATACACCCCTCAGATTTTGTCGTGGTTGAGCAAGAAACTTACTTTTCTCTTGAGATATACTTGTAGTGATTTGACTGAGAATGGCTTGAATGTTTGAGATTGCTTATGATGTTTGAGGATTAGTTCTTTCTTGATCCTCATTGATCTTACCTTGGTGTTGGATGAACTACTTCATCATATTTTCTAGGCTTGATATAGATCATAAAATTTGCCCTTGCTGTTGAAAACCTTGATATGATATTCCTTAAGGTGCAAATCCTTGTTGTCCATTACCTTAGTAACCTTGATATTGATTGCCTTGATGCTAGAATTGATCATTATTGTTGCCTCCCCATGACATAATTGAATGATTTTTCCAACTTGGATTGTAAGTGTTAGAGTATGGAGAGTTTTCATTGGTTATTTTATGGGTTCCAATAGCATTATCTTGCTCAGAGAACATGTCTTGTACTGTAGGTAGCATAGGGCAGGAATGTTCATCATGCTCCATGGACTTACATATCAAGCACAGCTGCATTGTTCCCTCATTGGCTATCTAAACCTTTTGAAGTCTCTTAGCTTCCAAATCATCTAACCTTCGTGTAAGAGTGGCAATCTTTGCTTAGATATCTAAACCCTCTAGCAAAGCATACATTCTACTAGAAGTTACCTTATTTACAACTTTGAATCTTTGTTGCTATTTGATTATAGGATCTTCATAACTTTTGGAAACATCAGCCACATTGTCGAGAAACTGAAATGCATTATTTGGGCTCTTGTTCATGAAATCTCCACCATACATTGTCTCAAGGAGTTGCTTCATTTGAGGAGACATGCCCTCATAGAAATATGACACTAACATCCATATGATGAGGGCAAGCTCCAACTATCTCCATGTATCTCTCCCAACATGCAAAGAACTTCTCATATTCCAAAGCTTTGAAGTTCGAGATTGATTTAATCAATGCACTATTCTTGTGAGGTGGGAAAAACTTCTAAAGAAAGTTTGATTGCAATTCATTCCAATTCTTTATGCTATGAGGCCTTAGGCTATTCAACCAAATTTTAGCTTGATCCTTTAAAGTCAATTGAAAAAGCTTCATGTGAAATATTTCCAGAGGAACATTAGCTTCTTGGAAAGTTGAAAAAATTTCCACAAAATCTTTTATGTGGGTATAAGGGTTCTTATGCTCATTGCCCCTGAATATTGGTAGCAGAGAAACTAATTGTGGCTGGATAGAAACATGATTTTGATTTTGTGGCATGGCAAAACATGAGGGTGTACTTAGCCTTGGAGGATTTAGATACACTCTAATAGTTCTCTACCCTTTATAGGCACATCTAGTCTATTGTTGTTGCTGTTAAATTCTTTAGTGCCCTCCATATTTGGTCGAGATTCCTGACTTGTTCTTTGAAGTCTACTTGAAAGATCTCTTTCCCAACCAAGCATAAAATAGAGGAAAAATTTATGGAAATGATATATTAAAAACAAATAAATAAAAAAATCTAAAAAGAAACTAGAAAAACTAAAACAAAGCAAAACATTTTGTCCTTGTTATGACAGTTGTCAATCCTTAGCAATGACGCCAATTTCTTGACTGATCTTCTCTGTTATCCAAAATACTAATCCTTTTTACATTGTAACTCTAGTTAAGAAAAATTAGAGAAAGAGTCACTACGACTTTTGCAGTACTCTGGGTATCGTCCTTAGGGACTGGCTTATGAAATTTGTCAATACTAAGATAAATGAATCACTTTTGTTTGAATCCTAAAGTGAAAGATAATATGTGAATCAGGTGAAGCTAAGTAAAAGAACTAAATTAATAACAAAATGAATATTTATTTTTAATTCAATTAATTCAAGTCTAGGACTTTCCACAATCTAATTTAAGGTATAAAAATAGAGAGAACAAGGGTTTATCAAGTAAAGTGATCTTAGAGCTTTAGGATCCTTGGTCGCTTGCGATAAACTTGAGTTCTATAACTTAAAATTGCATTTAAAACTTAATTTTTCCTTTTTAAAACAGATTCCTAAAACCATCAAATGAATGAGATTGATTACCATTTTAAGATGTGGCTTTCTAACCCTTTCTACTCCTTATAGCTTTGTTTTGGGGCAAATAACGATAGGGAAGACCATGATAACAAATAATCAAGAGTTACCAAGAATCACTTCTATCGGGTAATATCCTAGCGTATCATTCCTTAAGCTAACTCACAAGGATAGGATAAAAAAATTGATAAATTGTCATCCAACCAATAATTAATCTCATTGTTATAATAATTTAACCATTGTTCCTATAAGTTTCTAGCCCTTAGGTTTTCATGCTTCAAGTCCCAAGTTGGCTTTTTAGCTTCTCATGAGGGTGATGTCATAATCACAATCCATAAAAGAGTAAAAATCCATAACTTGAATCAAAAGGAACAAAAAACAATATCTTCAATAAAGAAGAAAAGAAACAAACCAAAGTTATCGTTTTCTTCTGCCTCTAATGTTAAACTCTCTAAAAAAAGATCCAAGATTCCTAAAACTTAGAGCTAAGAGAGTTTATATAGTATTATCAATGACCTAACATGTGACACACTCTCATTGGCCAGTAATTGCAAGGAAAAGTCATAAACAACCTAAAAAGCTTAAAAAATTATGAGTTCTAAATGAGTACAAAGTGTATTGAATTGGATGGAGGCATTTGCAACTTGTGTCGACGTGTCTTGGGGCTCAAACTCAATCACTAGTGGCTGAGTTTGAAATTTGGGTGAGTTCCAAATCAATTTCGAACTTATAAGTGGAAGAGAAAAGCTTAGTTCAAAATCAAAATAATAAGTTCAAAATTCATAGGGAATTTCAAACGCAACCACTGCCCATCCAAAAACTCCATGTTTTCAAGTTTGAGTTGTATGCCTCTTGCTTGAAATAGGTAATAGGATTCTAACTTAGCCTCTGCCAAAAGTTTTCGTGCATTCTTTTGAGTTTTAAATGACCAAAAATCATTTCGAACTTAAGTTGTCAATTTCGAACTCAACTTTCCTCTTTGACCAATTTGCTTCAAACATGCATAACTTCCTTGTTTTAGCTTTGATTCATACACTATTTAAAGTGTTGGATTCCTGACTTCCAAGGCTTTGAAATGTTATGTAGTTTTCCAAAAATGGACTTAAAAAAGTGCTCCAAATGTTGCCTCAATGTCAGAGTATATGTTGCCACCAGATTTTGAGTTCCAAATTTCCATGCAAACTTGATGAATCTTGCTTCATGCGTCATTGTCCATGTTTATGTGCCTTCTCTCTTACTTTATAATGATGAATTGTCATGCATTTCCTCAAACTCCATGAATCTTGACTCACTCAATTCCTCATTTAACCCTTTCTTAATCTTTCAAAATCTAATATGGTTTCAACTTGGGTCCTTTTCTTCCCTTAAACCTGAGATATATATCCAAAATAAAATTTAAACTCATGGCTAGGGCCTTAGTATTGATTTAGGTCAAGTTAGGTGATTTGAGTGTCCTTTGGTGCACAAATCATATCGAATATGTACCATTAGAACACATATTTTGACTCAAATCAATGCCTTAAATAAACTCATGGAAGAAAGATGACCAAATAAGACTCTAGGAAAGGGGGATGCCCTAGACAAACTCTAAGGGGGATGCTCTAAACAAGCTAAACGAAATGAGATGCCTTAAAAAACTCAAGGAAAGAGGATGCATTAAACAAACTAAAGAAATAAGAAAGCTCTAAAAAAACTCAAGAAAGGGGGATGTCTTAAAAAAACTCAAGGAAGGGGAATGATTAAACAATCTCTAAAAAATGGGATACCATAACAAACTCAAGGAAGAGGGGTGCCATAAGTAAATTAAAGGAAGGGGAATGAAGTAAACAATCTCTAAGAAAGGGAATGCCCTAACAAACTCGAGGAAGAAGTTTTCCCTAAATGAACTAAAGGAATGGGGAAAACCCGGTAGTTGAACTATGCCTCAATGAATGCCTTCATGTACTTAGATTTACATGGAAAAATATCTCTCCATGGATGCCATTATGTACATTCCAACCCTCTTTTTCACATGTGTCTATTAATTTGGTCTTCCATAACTCTTACGAATTCAAATACATGTTTATTTGAGGGTTGTGAAGGAATGAAAGTCATGTAGTTGAACTATGTCTCACTTTCTTAGCCTACATCACTTATTTTTCCAACTCTTGATTTTTAGATTTTTTATTTTTGATTTTGGGAATATAAACTAATCTTGTAAATTATAGACTAATAGGATTGTCTCTAGCCCAGATGAACCTTCTCCATGTTTATTAGAGGATTGAGATATGAATTAGTCCATGAAAATTAATTTAGGCTTGTATCAAAGTCTACATATCTTGATTGCTAACTTTTGACTCTTTGTTGTCTTATTTTTACCCTTCAAGTTATTTTTATAAAATTGGACTTTTTGGCTTGCTCTAAAATATTTTTGAAACTTGGGTTGCATTTTAGACATCTTGAGTGTATTTTTTTTTGTTTAAAAAGCTCTTTCCAATCTTGGTGAAGAAATCAGTTTTTTCAAACACTTTGTTGTTACCTTGCTTTTGCATGCCAATATGTTTTTGCAAAATAGTCCTAGCTCTTGGCTTTTTAATCATTTTTTAAAATATTTTTTTATATTCTAGACTTTATAAATAATATTTTTGGCGTTAGCCTCACTCAAAAATAATTTGTTAAGTTTGCAAATTAATTCTATCTTTAGATACTTATTGTCCTGACCTGATCTAGAGTTGTGAAATGTTCTTTGGAATCTGGACTTTTTAGTAAATGTTTAGGCACTTTGGGCTTTTGAATTGTATTTTAGAAACATTTAATATGATATAGAATTTTTATTTTGATTCTTATTTTGTCTCTAACCATTATATTTAGATTTATTTTTAAAATGCTTCTTGGCTGCCTTATTTTTGTACCTTTTGAATAACTTCTTAACTTAGCCCCTTTTGCCATGTTTTTAGCCTTCTTTGGCTCTTGATTTGTATTCTAAACATCTCAGGCATGTTAGAAAAGCATTCTTCTATAGCATGATCACCTTTTACCTATTTTATTTGGATTTATTTCATAACTACATGCTTGTTGCCCTATTCTAACCCTTTTTACATATTTGTGTAGCATAGTTATCTTTTAATGCTAATTTAGCTATCTTTGTTGAGTTGTATATGCCTTGTATATATTGGTTGATTTTTGCCTTACTGTTAGATTACTTTTTATATTTATACACTAATCATTTGTTTTTTATGTAAGCACGTTGCCTTGTTTGAGAATTTTTTAGGTACGTTCTATTTTTTCCTTGATTTGTTTGATTCTTTTTATATGCATGTCATACTTTGAGTGTTTTTCACCTTGCCTAGTTGATTATTTTTTGTTGCTATCTCTAGTATCCATGATCTATTAGTCAATTGTTTGAGTTCCCTCTACTAGTTTAGTAGAGATCTCTGTAAGGCTTAGATGAGTGCTATCCTATGGTACTTTCCCAATAAGTAACATGACCCCTAGATTTGAACTCAGTTTTCTCAAACTTTATTTTTCCTTAAAAAATAAGTCACTTATTTTGTTTTCCCTTTAAAAATAAACAAAAATATGTGACGACTATCATTTTTTTCAAAAATCAAATTTTCACAATAAAAAACAAGTCTCTATTGGCCTCTTAGATCTAAGCAACAAAAACAATACCAATTTTTATTAAAAAAAATTATCTTTAAGGTTAAAATACTAACCTTTAGGTTTGAATGTTCCCAAACCTTAAATCGAAGTGTTTAAGAATCAAATTGATGCTGCCAGGAATCTCATAGATCCATGATCTTCCACCTGATGAATTAGCTTCATTCCTTAACACAGAAACGGTGGGGAGTTTGGGAAGGTGGAGCTATAGGACTCTATCTTCTTTTTGGATGGTGGAAGACAAAAAGTGATGGAAAATCGTTATCCTCTTGGGGGTATTTATGGGGCTCCTAACTAGGCTTAAGTGACTTAAGCTCACATGGTTTGGGTCACTTAATTTAGTTTAAATTAGATCTTAATTGATTGATTAATCCAACATGGCTTACTAATTAATTAGTTAACCTAATCTAGAGTTCTTTTTCACTTATCCCTATACAACCTTGCATAATTACTAAAATGCCCCTATACACAAAAGTGAACCCAAAGCCAATCCTAGACTCATAACCTGCACCAGTAAGGTATATGAGCTCGGAGTGAGAACCATGAGACTCATAGGGGTACTAGCTCCCTCATAATCCAATTCTAAAATTGATTCAACATTTGACTACAAAGAATCAACTAAACTTCAATATCCTATGTGAATAACAACGAGACACCATGTGCTCAAGTCTTTGACATGTTATCCATTGTGTTCAGTCTCCCCATGAACTAATGTACATAGTCTAACTACTATCTTTGAGTTACAAATCCTCTTATTGTGTGTTTAACTTACATGTCTTAGCTCTTAAAGAGCCTATGTCAAGTTCCACTTAAGAAACTACTATTGCCATAGTTTCCAAGAACATACCTCCTTAAGATCACCTAATATAACACTTTATCTCAATCCTATGAGATATCATGGTGCCTCTATTAAGAATACCTATTGCTATTAGCTTCCATTAATAGTGACCTAATCCATAGGGAATAAGTAATCAATTTACGATCTAACCTGCAGGTTAAAACCACTACTAACTTTAGCACAAGTTCAATATTCTCTCAAGGTTGAGAGAAAACCCAATGAAGCAACTTGGTGAGGTTATGACTCTTGATAGCCTTAAGTCATGACTCATTGTAGATCCTATCCAATGAATAACCATACACATTAATGTATTTACCATGGTAAACTCATCCCAATAGCTAGGATTAGTCATCCCTCCAATTAGGAGGTCATGCACTACAACCTCTAATGGGTTGCCTAGGCCCACAAACTAGCTGTGAAAACATGTAAATCAAGAAATGGATTCTTGTAGAAACACCAATGTACAAAGCAAAACTTAAGAGGAATATAGATGCATGCAAATCATCCAAATATAATAGAAGTTTGATAAGACACAATAGATCAATAGTAAAACTTAAAGGTATATCTCTAACTAGAAAATAGGCAATGAAGATCATGGGAAAAAGCTTATGTGACTTAGAATATTTTAGAGAGATAAATAATTCAAAAAGAAATATCTCACAAGAAACATCCATGTTAGGTATCTCTCTTAAACTTCTATGGCATGCTATCAATAGTTGATTTGGTTTCCTCTAATATCTCAAGTTTATTTTCCTCTAATATTTCAATTAATTTCCCTTAAGAATTGAATGAATAAAAAAATGAATTAAATAATTCAAAAAATATATATCTCCCCCTAAAGAATATCTTCCCCTTTTTAGTCAAGGAATTTCTTAATTAACTTTTTCTAATTAGCTCTCAAAAGCAATATGCTCCCTCGATTTAAGTGAGTCAAATATTGTCAATGATTTCCTTCTATGTGTCACAAAAATGGCAAAGCATATAAAATATGAACAGAAAAGCATACAAAAGAGAAAGATAAAACATCAACATTATATATATATGTAAAAGATGATTTTAGATACAAGAGATCTGCAATAATAGAACTAATCCAAATCAATATAAATACAAAGATAAAAATAGCTAAGCATTCAAAGGAGGTGGAGGAGTAATGCTTGAGGCACCGTGATAGTGAATCCCTACATTTTGTCCTCTTAAAACATGTGACACTAGGTGCCTTCTTATACTTCCCTCTTGACTCATACTCGTCTTTTGGTGGTCCATTGACACTAATATAGCTTATTTTTCTATGCCATCTTCAGGGACCCTTTGTTGAGGGACTCATTTGGACCCTCATTGTGACCCTTGACAACCCAAAGTTAGATATAGGGTTTTCCCTTTTTCTTTTTAGAATAGCTTGTTTAGGTATACTTTTAAGACATTCAGACACATTCTAGGCCACTTGACACTTTTCTGATCATCCTAGGACACTGAGCCCATTAATTTAGACACAGCCTAGGCCACTTAGACACCTTTTGAGGATAAGAACACTTTTAGATAATTCCCCTCTTAGGTTACTTAGGTCACTTAGATATTTCCTAAGATAGTTTCACTTAGATACTTTTCTAGGCTTATTTCACTTAGGCTTTTTCTTAAGTTTGATTACTTGATTTTGAGATTAAGTGAGTATTTGAATTAATTTTGATTTTGAATGCATGAGATGAATTTTGATTTCTTGTTGTGTGAGATTAACATTTTTTTTTTAATTATTATTGCATTAGTTTAGTATTTTGATTCTTTATTACATGTGTTTGATTTTTTTTTTTTTTTAAATTGCATGAATTGATATTTTGATTTTTTTTTATATATGTGGGTGATTGATTTATTATTATTGCATGATTTATTATTTTAAAATTTTATTTTTGCATGAGGCTTTGGTGGCTATGCATATATGCAATGCTTTGGCAAGATTGATTTTTTTTTTTTTTTTTTTTTTTTTTTTTTTTTTTTTTTTTTTTTATAAATAAAGGAAGGTGAGGTTATGACATTCACACCATTAGAAAGTTCGAATTAGAGTGAGATTCTCTTGAAGACGGCTACCACTTTTTTTAGAAAGGAGAAGATTCTTTTGGAGAGTTCACGACTGCATATCAAGAAAAAAAATGGAAGATCATGGCTGGATATATATATATATATATATATATATATTTAGAAAGGATATTCAAGCATGAGGGAGTTTTAAGGAAAGAAGACTCTATTTAGTAGTCAATGGGTTGCCACTTACCATAGAAGGATTAAGAAGATGTCTTTGAAAGTTTAAAAGGGATGAATATTCTTAAAGAAAGGAGATTACTCACGATTGAGGGGGAGATTAGGAGACCCATCACGTCATTGGAGAGATAAGGGAGGTTCGAGAGAACTTTCCTATTATATACTGAGCAAACTTTGGTATTTTAAAGATAACTTCTGCTAAAGATATCAGAACGATATGATTCTTGAAGCTATAGAAAGCTAATAGAAAGGGATACAATTAGTCAATTGACAACTTCTCTTAAATCAATGAATATTAAGGAGCAAATCTCATGACAAGGTTTAGGAGAACTTTCCCAGTATACACTAAGCAAACTTTGGTATTTATAAGATAAATTTTACTACAGATATCAGAATAAGATTATTCTTAAAGATATTTCAAGCTAAGAGAGAGGGGTACAATTCATCTGTTGATAATTGTTTTGGAATCAATCACTATCAAGAAGTAAATCTCATGACAAGGTTTGGGAGAACTTTCCCATTATACGTTGAGTAAGTTTAGGTATTTTAAAGATAACTTTCGCTACAGATATCAGAATGAGGTGATTCTTGAATATGTGGAAATCCAAGAGAAAGGGCTACAATTTATTCCTTGATAACTTCTCCTAAATCAATAATTATCAACTAAAAAAATGGATTAATACAAGATTCGGGTATAGGAATAACTTAATTGGAGGATTCTCTTGATGTGGATGTTTCAGAGAATGAGAAGAGAAGAAGACGGTGGTTGCACATAGAAAGAAGGCCACATGAAAGGAAACTCTACACCCACACGCATTGTGGTTTAGGTAAGTTAAAAAGTTTATTTAGTTTCATTTTTGATTCATACTTTGAAAAGATTGAATTTTGATTAGTTTTAATTTTGATTCATATTAGATTGAAAAGATTGATTTTTTTTTTTTTTTTAAATTTTGATTCATATTAGATTTAAAGATTGAATTTTTTGTTTAGTTTTAATTTTTCATTCATGTTAGATTGAAAAGATTAATTTTTTTGTTTAGTTTTAATTTTTGATTCATGTTAGATCGAAATGATTGATTTTTTTTTTTTTTGTTTTAATTTTTTATTCATATTAAACTGAAAAGATTGAATTTTTGTTTAGTTTTAATTTCAATTCATGTCATATTGAAAAGGTTTGAATTTGGTTTGGTTTTAATTTTGATTCATATATATTGAAAAAGTTTGATTTTTTTTTGTTTAGTTTTAACTTTTATTCATATTAGATTGAGAAAGTATAGATTTTTTTTTTTTAATTTAAATTTTGATCCATTATATTAGATTGAAAAACTTAAAATTGTTATTTAGTTTAGATTGACACTTTTTATTAGAATGAAAGTTGGGATTTTTATGTTAAATTTGATTCTTGGTGTTAGATTGGTGTTAGATTGATATTAGATTTTTTAGGTTAGTTCAATTCTTGAATTTAATTTGAATGATAGAGTTTTTTAATACTTGTTTTCAGTTTTTTTTTTTTTTTGATAAAAGATTGAAAGTTAAAATTTCTTATGTTAGTTTTTAATTGTTATTCTCAATTTATGTGTTTGATTGGTCTTTGATAATTCTTGATCGATTTCATGTTAGCTGATTTGATCTAAAAATCATTAATTTGTCGCTTTGGTGATCCTTTGATTATTTTGATTTTTTTGAGACCTTCAAAAAATAATGAAGATTGGCCTCTATTCTCACCAGTAATAGGTTAGTTGGTTGGTTATCCAACATTTTATTTTATGATTTCGTTTTCTTTTAGTCTGCTTGTGTGTGATCCTTGTGCTTCGTTATTTGCAAATTCTAACTTTTCTTTTCTGTTTTAAAAAGAAAAATTTTTCTCAAAAAATCCTTATAAAAATTCATTTAAAAAAGATCCATTAGAGCCCTTAAGATAAAAATATTTTCCCAAAAAAAATATGCAACTAGATTTAATTCGGTTCATATTCTCTTCTTTGTTTTCAAAAATTTTGGTTTTGAGTGGAACATGAATTCAAGCTCGTGGTCTCAAATAAATGGGCTAATTCTTAGCCTTAATGAGTTATATCAATACGCATGCAAGGTTGAGAATCCATAGGGTAAATTTGTGTATATCAAATGGGGATTTGTTGAAACCCTTGCATAAAATTGTTTTTCAAAAACCTCTTATCCTTAGCTTGTTGTATTTATTGCACACTTGAAAATAAAATTCCATTTGATCTATTTATGATATTATTAAATTTTTTCCAGTAATTTTATGATATTTTAGACATCTTAAATATGTATTTAAAACTTTGTTTGAGTTAAAAAACAATTTTGAAATAGAGGATATGAATGAGTCTCTTAAGGGTTTTGTTTTCACCCAATTCTGGACACTTGAAATGTTTTTGTAAAAATAAATTAGATGACTTTGTAAATTTGTTATGATATTTTTCACAAATTCTTGATTTCCTAAAATTGAATTTTGACTCATGAAATATTGAAATATATTTTTCCTAGTATAAGATATGATTTTTTGAAGTTGTACTTGTTGTGTTGAACTAATTCTAGATAGATAACATGTTTGTATGATTTAAAAATTTTTTTGCATGTCTTTTGTTTTTTTATCTTTCTTCTTTTTTCTTATGTAAGCTATAAACCTTGATTGATTTGTGTAATTTTTTGTATGATTTTAGGAGAGCTGTGGTTATTTTTTTTTTAAAAAAAAAATTGGTTAATACATGTCATTGTTTTCCGATCAACTCTAGACCTTTTATAAGTTTTGTAATTCTGGAATTAATCTAAGCCTTGAATGATTGTTTAGTGATGTGGATTATAGAGTAGACATGTAGGAGATGTTCCTCAGAATTTTTTGTAATTTAATTTACATTCTAGATATCCTTTTAGGATTTGTTTTGTGAAGGCTCCTATTTTGATTGCATGTAGATGATTTTGTACTGTACTTGACATGTTATTTATTCTGAACCTATTTGGCACATCTTGGCTTGACTTTTTCCCATGATGAAATATTTCATTTAGATATTTATTTAGGATTTTTCTTGTGAAAGTCTCTTTTCTAAGTTTACTTAGTATTTGAAATAAGTTATCCATTTTGACATCTTTAGTTCACTTATAAATTAATCTAACTTTAGTTATGTGTTATAAGCATGTTTGTAGACCCTCCATTTTGTCCCTTTAGCACATGTCTTTAAGTTCACTTCTAGTGCTCCACAATAATTCTTTGATCGCCCATTACTACTCATGTAGCTTATCTTTTCTAAGCCACTTTGAGGACTTTGGTTGAGGGGTTTATTTGGCTCCATATTATGACCTTGGCTGCCCTTCAAGTTTAGATTAGGCTTCACTTAGGTGCACTTTAGGTTAGACTTAGTTAAGCCCACCTAGTCCCACCCTAGGCCCGTATAGGTATAGTCAACCCATTAGGAACCACCTTAGGCCCATTTAGACACCTTAGGTCCGTCTAGGATCACTTATGCCCACTTAGGCACACTTGACCCATTAGACATTCTTAGCGTGACTTGTATGGTTACATGGCTCATTAATCTCATTTGCTTATTTATTTATTTTTATTTTTATTATTATTATTATCAATCACTTTTATTTAATCATTTATTATATTTTTATTTATTTTCATTGTTATCAATCACTTTTATTTATTTAGTTATTTATTATTATTTTTATTTATTGTTTAATTTAATAATTTGATGTTTTTATAGAAAAATCTAACGGAGGAAAAAGAATTTTGAAAAGGAAAGGAAATATTTTGGAGAGTTAAAATAGGGATGAAGAAGTTTTTGGAAAAATGGGACTCCTTACATGATATGCATGAATTGGTTTTTTTTTTTTTTTTTTTTTTTTTTAAATTTTAAAAGGATTTTTTTTTGTGGACGAGGCATAGAATTCGGAAGAGGAGGACTCCTTTGATAGGACGACTGCCAATTGCTATAAATCTAGTGGTTTTGTGGAGGATTTCTTGTTCAATAGATGGGGTTTTTTTGGAGGCTAAGAGATGTAGGAAAAAAAAATGAGGTTTTCAAAAGGGACTTTCAACAAGCATTGAGAAAGGGAGGGGGGGGGGGGGGGGGGGGGGGGGTAGAGGAAGAACAGAGAGATAAGTGGATATATTCCAGTCTTGGAGAAGATTTCCCGGTTTAAGAAAGGTGCAGTAGCCCGAAGCCAATGAATTGAAGGGGAGATCGTGCAGGTATGTTTCTAGATATTTACTATATCATCATTTAATTTTGATTTCTCCTCATTCTCTGGCTGTTTCTGAAGATTTATTTTTGCTACTTGATGTGGACATCAATGGCCACTTGGTTGTTATGCTGAATCTGAGTTCTTTTTCTTTACATATTTTGTTTTGATTTTATAACTTCTCCATTCGATTGATGAGTGGCTTGTTCTTGAGTTGGATGGTTTTAAAATCAAGCCATTGCTCTCTGCTATTGACGCCTATTTTTAAGCCCATTGACGAAGTTATGGAATGTGGCTTTGTTTGATGATTTACTTTCTGCCTATTTTTTCTTTGTTTTTTTTTTTTATTTTTTTGTTTTTTGTTTTTTGTTTTTTTTTCCTAGAGTTTTCCTTTTTTTTGTTTATATTTGCATCTTTTCCTATTTCTCTAGCACCCCTCCCCTGCGGCACGACAATTTGCACATCTATTGGGTATTCTCCTTGGTCAGTGTGTTTTGCTGTACGATCTGGGTCTCATCTAAGGGTGATGTTGTTGATGTAATCCTCTTGGATTATTGAGCTTCTTGGTCGTTGGATTATTTAAATGGTGAATTGGAAGTATGAGAATGTATTTATGAGTACATTCTGGCCATATGAAGGAGTTTGAGAGCTAAAGAATGACAGAACGGAGAAAAGAAAGAGAGGAATTGGTAGAGGACATTTTCAGAGTTTCTGGTGGATTATGAGGTTCTTAGAGTGGGTTTTGAGGAGTTTTCAAGGTCTAAGAAGGAGAGCGAGGCGCAGATGAAATTTTTGAGTAATGCGTTGAAGCTGTGAGAGAGAATAGAGGCAATCTTTCTTTTCTTGGGGCTGATTTCTATGAGAGTGCAGGAGACTTTTGAGCTAAGTAAGAAAAGTTTATTGAGCTGGGATTTCTTTCATTTAAAGGAGGATTTATCGATTTTGGGAGGAGTTAGATGCGGGTTGCCACATGGAGATGTGAGGGTTACATTGCATATTGGGATTAAAAGAATTCTGCACATAGTCTGGAAAATATATATACAGTATGCATGAAAAGAGGATTTACACGTGGGCTACCATGTTGATAAGGATGGAGCACACGCGCCGCCTTCAAAAAGGAGAACCACAATTGGGAAAAGGCAGTAGGGTGCCACTTTGGAGACAGCCACAAAGCGCACAAACCTATCTTATGGAGGAGCAGCTTGCAAATAAAAAAAGTTGCCACTTTGAAGACAACCACTCCAAGCACAAGCATCCCCACAACTACAACTTTTGAGGGGTCCACATCCCAATTTCCATAAAATCTCCATGGTATCTTTAAGAGAACCATGCACACCACTCATCCAAAGATAGTAGGCTGCATCTTCCAAAGGTAAGGAGAGACAAGGCAACACGCATGGATAGAGGCTTCATTTTGCTGCCAGTCCATAACCTCCATGGGCTACAATTCAATGGACGTATAGTCCAATTTGGGATTGATCACGCACCATGGAGAGTGCACACCATGGACGTCCCAACACTTTGCCCGCATATGGAGAATACCATCCATGGACCTTAGGGAGAAACATCAACGCACACCAGATTCTTGTTCGAAAGATGGTGTGCGTCATCACCATTGGCGTTCCATAGATGCACCAGCAGTAGCCACCATTTTGACATGGATTGGAATATCACGCTGCTTTGAGAGAGGATAGGCCGCCACAACACCATATAGAGCACCATGCTCAAATGACAGGGGAGAAAGAAAAAATGGATTTTGAGGAAGAAGGAACACACTAATAGCCACTAGGAAGGATATGGGCTGCATTTAAATTATTCTCCAAAGTGGCCTGCACAGGGCCACATTGAAAGAGTAGTCCATTGGCGTCAAAAGGGGCACCACACACATACAACTTGGAGATATCGCAACAATCCACACACTTATTTAAAAAGCTACATCTTCGAATGATGGAAGTGGGCCATCAATGAACTCCCTCATACAGGCTATAGATGATTGGTTAGGCTAACTGAAGAGATAAAGGATGAAGCTCATGATAAGCAGGAAAACAAAGAATATAAGCTACAAAATAATCTAAAAGAAAATAGTGAAAAAGCTGATGATTCAAATGAACTCCTGAGTGAAGACTTGAAACTTGAGAATGAGCAGCAACAAGTGAGCACATGCTCTTAAATGAATATGGCTAGTTCTTCTCCAAACATGCCAACAATGTACAAAAGCCTTTTCACACAACCATCAGCAATCCAGTTACAGTCAAACCCCCAAGCCTCGCTTCGATATGGCCACTCTGGAGCACACGATCTTCTTGCTTTTGCACCTCTCTTATTTTCCTCGTGATTTTACTTGTTTTGAATTATGTTTTCAAAATCATCTTCATCCAAATAAATATGATTTTAGAGAATCATCTTCGGACCTTCTTTAGGCAATAAAATCCAGATTTCAATAATCTTTTGCTACCATTTTTCCTCTTGGCATTCATTTTCACTATTTTCTTTGACTTTCAACCATTTTCTTGATTTTCTCAATTTTCAACAAGCATGAACAAACTTCCTGATTTCAAACAATGGAATTCATAGAATCAACTCATGCAAAATTAATTAGGGTTTTGGAGGGGGCTCAACATTCATGATATTCTCTTCGATATTGCTTGTTTGATATCTGATTGATTGTGCTTCCTCTTTGTGGAACATGAGATTATTTTGAATCTGTTATTGGGCTAACCTTGTTTCCCATAGAGGCGTATTAGCTTGCTATCCAGGTACGCTCCTCCACACTTACTTTCGAGAGTTCTATGGACACGTATGCTATTGATGACTATATCCATACTTGATGTGATTCTTGGGTGCTTAGATGTATGCTTGATTTGCTTGGATAAAACAAATGTTGTGTGCTAGATTTCTATACTAAGTTTGATGTTTTATGATAGTGCTTGAGAAGCAGTTCAGGTACACACTTTGACTCTCTTTTATGATCGTGATTGGACTTTTTGGCTTGGTATGTTAATTCTAAAATCACCTTAGTATACCTAGGTACCCTCAATCAATTACTTAATTACTACATTCCCCTCAACTTAGTCATTAGAGACCTCTTTAAGGCTTAGAGGGGTGCTACCTCTTAGAGGTACCTTCCCAATAGGTAACCTGATTCTCGAACCAAGACTTGGGTTTTTGAAGACTTGCTTTTCCAAAACTATGGAGTCACTTCTTTAGGGTTTTCTTTCTTGTTTTATTTTCCCTTTTAAAATAAAATAAAATAAGTGGCGACTCTAACTTTTCCAAAACTAATTTTTCACCAATAAAAATGAGTCTTGTTGATTGAGTGGGGACGCACGTGGTTTCATTTGCTAATTGCATTTTTGTTGGAAACATGTACCTTAGTGTCATATATTATTCGAATTTCCTAACTTTTACTTTAAGTTGTAATACATCATGTAGGATATGAGGTTTTGAGAATGTTAATTATTACTTCTTGTAAGCTAACTCTTTTCTAGCTATATGTAAGTGTATTGTGGGTTGTGTCCCTTGTACTTTCTATTTCTTTAATTTTGTAAATATGTAGACCTTTTTGTGGACCTTCTAATGCATGAGATTGTTTTGATTGATTTACTTATTGCTTAATTGTTTGTATGGATTGAATGTATGTTGTATGTTATGTTTGTTAAACTAACTTTGATGTTTTCATGAAAGTGCTTTGGGATGCAATTTAGGTATGCTAATCTCATTTTCCTATATAAGTGTTTCTTTGGTATGATTGTTTTGTTATGAATAGCATGTTGTTTGGCCTGAGACAAAATCACCTTTGTTTTTTCTTGGTATCCTTGATATATTAATTAATTTCCACACTTCCCTCAATCTAGCCAATAGAGACATTTTTAGGACTTAGAGGGATGTTACCTTATTAAGGTACCTTCTTGGTAAGTAACTTGATCTCTAGACTTAGATTCGGGCTTTTCAAAGACACACTTTTCCAAAAGTTTAAGGAGTTATTTTTCTTAGGGTTTTAGTTTCTTATTTTATTTCCCATTTAAAAAAAATAAAAATAAGTGGCAACTCTAGTTTTTATAAAATACAATTTTCACCTTAAAAAATGAATCTCCCCATTAAGTAGGGATGCACATGAAAAATGCAAGTCCACAAATATATGGAAGCTGACCCTAAATCTCACGAAGCTGAGTGTCCTTTGAGTCCATCCTTAGGTGAAGACGGGCCATGGAATCCAATATGCCTTAGGAAGTCGGATCAACCAAAGTAGATGTATTATGTGAAGCTGATTAAGAATTGGCACGACCACAACTAGAGCAAGTACAAAGAGTTGGCTTAGGAAAGTCTGCCTCTGGAATGAGTGTTGGGATTGAGCCCCTAAAAGCAAGAAATGATGTAACAAAGTTAGACTTAACTATCCCCTTACTATCCCTTTGGTGTATTAACATTGATTTGAGCATTCAACTCATGTCTCTTACATTGTACATGACTTGGGTACATTAGGAGTTGCACAGAAGATACAAGTCAAGGGTATTTTGTAAGTAGATAAGTTGTCCACAGTTGGATCATGGATTTGGGCAATCCAGTAGAGATTGTAGTACATCACCTCATAATTGGAGGGATGACTTGTCTTGGTCATCGGGATGAATTTCCCATGGTAAGTGCACTAGTGTATGTGATGCACACTAGACAAGACCTACGGTGAATCATGACACAAGACTATCAATTGTCATGATTTACCAAGCTACTATACTGCATGGATTCTCAATTTTGAGAGGATATTGAGCCTGCGCCAAAATCAACAAGAGACTTTGACCTATTGGTGAGACCCTAAAATGGTCATATATCCTTATGGATTGGGTCACTAATGATAAAAGCTAGTGGCAATAGGTATTTTCAATAAAGACACTATGATATCTCATGATATTGAGACAAATTGTCTCATTTGGTAATCCAAAGGACATGTGATCATAAAATTTGTGGCCACAATAATTCCTTTAATGGAATTTAACATATGCTCCTTGGAGCTAGAATATGTCATTTGACCACATAATAATTAGGATCTATAACTCAAGGATTTGAGAGGTGATCTTGATAGGTGATAGCACTACCTTATTAGATTACGGACACTCGTTCATGGGGAGTCTGCAGGCAGTGGATAGTAGGTCATGGACCTGAGTACTTGGTGTCTCGTTATAATATACATAGGGTAATGAGTACAGTTGATTCTTAGTGGGATGTTGAGTTAATTTCGGAATTTGATTTTAAGGAAGCCAGTACTCTTATGGGTCTTAGTGGTCCCCGCTTTGAGCTCATATTCTTTGATGACACGATTTATGAGGGTTGGATGGGTTTTTAGTTCACTTTTATATATAAGGGTGTTTTAGTAATTATGCAAGGTTGCACAAGGATAAGTGAGTGGTATCTCTAAATTGAGTTAATTAATTAATTAGCAACCCTTTTGGGCTATATTAAGTGACTCAAACCCATGGTGGGCTTAGGTCACTTAAGCCTAATAAGGAACCTATAAATATCCCTTTAGAGATTAGGGTTTCTATGTCTTACCATTTTCTCTTATAGTTTAGAGAGAGAACCCTAACCTCCACCCTTGAGATCTCAACCATCTCAGTGCCTAGACACAAGGAAGAGTCATTAAGCAGAAGATCATGGTGTTTATGTGATCCATTACAACTTTGAAATTATCTACATTGATTGGAATTGATCTGGGAAGATCCAGATCAAAGGTATGTGGCTTTATTCTCTAGATCTATATTTTCTATGGCATATATATTGTTTTTTAATACCTATTTATCCACTGCGATAGATTTAGAGAGCCTAAGATAGATTTGTATGCACCCTACGCAATCCAGGGCATGAGAATGGAGTAATCCGGGGTTCCTAATAATGTGAGTGTCCTACCCCATCGCTCGGAGCTCATCCTCCTCCTCTGTAAGTGTCTCTTGTGTTGCCTCCTGAGCTGGAGCCGCATCTTGAGGGCCATGGTGAGTAGGGAGTGCCATGGGGCCATAGACATGGCTATAGTGCTTAGACCAAAAGCTCCTATCCAAGTAAGCATGAGAAGCCTAGACCCCCAAGATTGGGTCGATCTCGAATCCAACATCCTCTAGGATTCGAGAGATAAGAAGGGTGAATAGAAGGTTGCCACCTCTGTAGGAAGGGTCACGACAAGAGTTGTTACAATAAAGAGTCATCACGTCCAAGATGACTTGGTTGATGTTGAACCATTGGTTAGTGAGTATAGCATGTATGAACCTAGTAAACGATTAATGGATTTAAGTTCGATGGGTCAAGGGGTAAAAGGAGTAGGTGAAGAAGGTAGCTAGGAGTCATGTCGGCTTAGAGAAGCTAGTGATGAAGATATATGAAGGTAGAGGACAAGAAGAGTCGTAAAGAGCAGTCCGGATGACATCAAGCTCCCCTTGAGTGAAAGCCTGTAGCTCAAGTGAGAAGGTAGGAATGCGAGCCTCAAGTCACGACATGCCGAGTACACGTTAGATGGATCTAGAAGAGACTAAGAAGGTTTAGTCATTCATAGTCACTCTAAAAGTGACTATGGCAATGACCGAGTGTATGTTCATGTAGAACATCTACACCAGATGGGGATAATAGGTTCCTTGAAGAGAAAACAAGGACCCCCACCCTCGCTCTCAGATGATGGTAAGGATAGGAGTGTCTTGGAAAGCTTGAAGGTCAATAGGACACTTGAATTTAATTTGTTGACTATAAAAGGAGGCATAGAAATGGTCACGTGCCTCTTGACAATGGAAACATTCCACTGGAATGTCTCCAAAGTCGAAAGGACCTTGGAGAGCGATGCCCTAAATGGGCTCGATGACCTAAGAGGGGTTATCTCACATTAATGTCTACGAGTAGCCATAAAAATCAATGGAGTACAAAAGGACACTAAAATTAAGAAAAACTAAGAAAATGATGGAAGAAAAATAATCCACTAGAAATGCTAAAAACAAGGTAAAGAATAATACTATATGAACAAAAACTTGAAAAATGAAGTGAACTGACCTCAAAAGGTGCAAATGGCGCACTGGATGACTTTAAATAACTTGTAAGAGTGATCGATGTAGATTAGTGCTTGAGCGTATGATTCATGGGAGCCCAGTCGGGTCTTTTAATAAAAAACATTTATAAAACCTATGACCTCATACTGGCATAGCAAAGCTATTATAGTATAGCAGTTCTAGGGTCGAACTCTGGGATGGGTTTTCACTCTACCAGTGATAGACTCAAGATTAGAAATTGAATCTGATGATTTCCTTTGTAAAAAACTTAAAGTTTAAAAGAAAATAAAATTCGTTTTGAAAGTGGTGTTTGAAACTAAACTAACATAGAACTAGATAACAATGGAAGAAAGAAAGTCTCCCGGAGCTAAAGGTTGCTAGGATCAAGTTCAGAATGCAAAGTGAGAAATTCCGGATTTTTCTCCTCGCATTGGGGAAAACAACATAAAGGATGGTTGTTTCCCGAACCGGTATAGGTTTAACAATGAAGATTTAATCCATAAAAAGTCAATAGAAATGGTAGTCAAGTTCCATTAATGGCTTTAGGCACTATGGGTCTTCACCTTGAGCCACTTTCCAATGGCTCGTACATGATAACTAATGGACTGATATGAATGTAGCAATAAGCATCCACAGAGACCTGAAGCTTACCATGTATTGGCCATTCAAAGTGATTCTAAGGGAGTTAAAGCAAAACTTTGGATTTGAAAGCCATTTATGAACTCCAACTACCTGTATTTAAGGCACGAGAGTTTTCCACCTTTGCATCTGGACTTTTCACCTAGCTTCCTTCACTCCAAGAAACTAAAAGTTTAGCCTCTCATCCTCTGGGAAAACATCCTCAGAGGTTGTTTGGCTTCCAAGAAAAAGAAAATAGTAGAGAGAAAAGGAAAACGAGAGAGCTCTGTATTCTTTCTAAGTGTGAAACATCACATAGCATAACATCCATCCGAGAGGTGATTACCACCCCTCTTATAGTCTTTACAAAAGCAAAGCTTGTAATTGGCTAGTTACAAGGATAAGAAAGGAATTTACATCAAAAAAATACAGAAGAAAAGATCTAAAGTGGAGTCGGCAGAACAGAGGAAAATTCGCACCACGCATGGGCTGTGCGAAGCTGGTGCGAAGCTGGTGCGAAATTCGCACTTGCATGGGCTTGTGCGAAGCTGGTGCGAAATTCTCTCTCAGCTTGACACAGTTGTCTTCCGAAGACCATATCTTCCTCATTTCAGTTCCAAATCGTACACGGTTTGAAGCGTTGGATTTTTGACTTCCAGATCTTTCCAACGGTATATAGCATGAAAAAAATAGACTTCGGGAAGTGCTCCAAAAGTGTGAAGGAAGACTGCAGTTGCAGTCCTCTGTATCAGCTTCACTCTGTTTTCTTCTTTTTGCTTGATTTTCCTCTTTGCTTCTCTCCTTTACTTGGCTTGTCTTAATGATCCAAAAAGCTTTCAAAACACTAAAACTAGCCACAAATATGATTAGAAGTCATTGCTAGGTCCTTAACATGCCAATTGGGATAAAGATGGAGAACTACTACACAAAAATGCTTAAAACATAATGACTTAAAGGTGTAAAAATGCACTTTTTGGGTAGTAATCACTCCCCCCAACTGACACATTGCTAGTCCCTTAGCAATGAAGGAGAGAAAAAGAAAGAAAAATAGATAATATAATAATTTACAAAATCATGCTGATCACTCCAAAAAATAATCAAGTGGCATGATTGGATTAAACTCTCACATGGCAAGTCAAGGATATAAAACTCAATCATCAACAAGAGTCATCAAATAACTTACCTATCACAACATGCAAAGAGTGAGCATTATGCAAATTTGAGCTTCAAAATAATTTCCACTCCCAAAGGACCAACTCTTAATTTTCCACAAAAATCTAAGTGTTAAGGTGCTTAGCTTCCAGTTATAGTATGTCAAACTATATTCTCCCCCCAACTAAGGTTTTTCTCTAACTTTAGCAACACTAACTCATATATAAAAGGCTAAGAACGCACCTCCTTTTCTTTTATTTATTTATTTATTTATTTATAAACTCCACCCATCCACCCATGTAACGAGCAGTGAGGTCGGTGACTCCCAACCAGTAAAGGCTTAGGGCACCAGGCTTTAAAGATTTTCACCATATACCCCTCGGACCTTACTCGGGTTTCAAAGCAAAATTTTTCATAAGACACATTGGCCTTTTATAAGGTGTCCCAACACTAATAGAATGAGATCAAAGGTACCAAGTCGAAAATTTCCTAAGTTTAGGGGGTGAGAAAGTTTTCCATCTTATAACTGGAATCTAATGTGTTCAGTGTGTGAAAAGATTAGAGTGGAAGACTTAAGATTGAAATCAAAAGGAGCTTCAACAATTTATCAACTTTAATAAGCATAATACAAACTCTGAGACAATGACAATAGGATAAGAATTTAATTTCTCCCATTTACTTTTGAGAATTTATCTTTGAGAAACCAAAGAGAGTTTGCAAAAAAATTGTTAGCAAAATAACTCAACCAAAAATTCAACTCCTCAATTCTCCCCCCAACTAGGATGAACATTGTCCCCAATGTTCCAAAAGGAAAAAATAATAACAAGGGAGGAAGTGATACCTCCTGATAGTAAAGGACTCTGAATGAGCAGGAGAAACCACATGTTGCATAAGAAAAGAAAAATCATAAGAGTGATGAATAGAGGAAATAAAAAGGAATAGCTAAAATACTCAAAAAGAAGATGTCTATATAAACCGAGAGAGTACAATATACAAGATAAACATGGAATACATCCAATCCCAGTATAAAAGTGGTCCAAAATATATAAGACATCCAAAAACATAGAATATAGATACAAAAAAGGAGAGGAGTGATCGTATGATCAAGTAGTAGGCTCCTCTGGTGGATAGGAGGGGTCCTCCGCTGCAACTGTGGAAGGTACCGCTACAGGTGGAGCTGGTGGCAAAAGACCGAGGTGCTGCTGAATCTCACGGAGAATGAGAGTCTGCTGGTCCTGTCGAAGCTGGAAGTGGTCAATCCGCTCCATAATAGCCGTCTGAGTAGGGGCCACAGGCTTGGCAGATGCTCTCCTCGTAGGGTATCTGCTCTGAGGGGCAGAATCAGGTAAATGTGGAGGTGCATCTAGTGGGGCCCGCACAGGGGCAACTCTCTGACTGCTCTGGGGAGCTCAGGCGTAGCCTTCTCGGGTCTTAGCCATGATGGAGGGACGAAATGAGGCTCAGAGGCTTGGGATTGGGGAGGGTAGGGATGGAGAAGCTGAAAATTTCGCACAAGGGAAGGGGGGGGGGGGGGGGGGGTGTTGTGCGAATTTCGCACAAGGCACTATTCACCCGCCTAAATGCAAAATTTTTGCTCCTTCAAATGGTGAAAATTTTTGGTTTTTGAGGGTGGGAAATGCCGGCTGAGGTAGGAAAGGGATTTTTCACGGTGGTTAGGGTTGGAAATTGGAGCTTTTCAAGAAGAGAATTTAGGATTTGGAAGCTCCTCTACCCGGCGGCAATGGGTTTCTTTAGAAGAAACCGTGGCTTGAATCCTTAGCTTGAGGCTTTGGTTTGGCAAAATCAAGGTTGGGATTGGTTTAGGGATGGATTTAGAGTGTTGAGTGAAGAAATGAACGGATTTTTATGGTGGAAGGAGGAGAAAAAGCTGAAAATGGGAGGTGTGGACTGTGGTGAATGGTGAAGGCCGCGGCTATGGAGTTGAGCTATGGAGATGGGTTGCCATGGTGGTGTTGAGGATGGGGGATGATGAAGGAGAGGAGCTTAAGGATGGAAATGGGTGATCGGAAGAGAGGTGATGAGAGAAATGAAGAAGAAGAGGAAGAATTGAAGAGGAGAAAATGGCTTTTAAAGAGGAAATTTGGATTTCGCACAAGAGGGGGGGGGGGGGGGGGGGGGGGGGGGGGGGGGGTAGTGCGAAAATTTCGCATTCTTGTGGTTCTCCAAGACAGAGAGCATGGTTTTGAAAATTGGCACAAAAACGAATTCGCACAAGGTTCGCACAAGGTTCGCATTCCTGTGAAATTCGCACTGAGGGACTGAGAGCATGCTTTTTTAAAATTTGTCACAAAAGAGAATTCGCACAAGGGATGTGTTGTGTGAAAATTTCGCACAAGGGGAATGGGTAGTGCGAATTTTGCTGTCAGCTCGGCGCAGTTTTCTTGCAATGAGCATAACTTCTTCGTTTCAACTCCGATTTGGACACTGTTTGAAGCATTGGATTCTTGACTTCCAGAGCTTCGAAACGATATATGGAATGTATAAAATGGACTTGAGGAAGTGCTCCAAATATAAGCAAAAAGACTGCAGCTGCTCTCCAATTGGCCATGACTTTATACGCCCAGCTGCTTTCCCTTGCTTTCACCTTGACTTCATTCTTCAAGCTTTCCTACCTACATGTTAACACAAAAAAAACCAATTCAAACCACATTAGAATGAAATTAAAGTCAAAAACAAAAATCAAAACATGCATAAACACAAGAAAAACACTAGATTAAACTAAAATCAACTTAAAAGAAAACAAAAAGAGGATGAACTTTTTAGTCTTTGAAGAGACTAAGTTCAATCATGAACCAAGTGTTTTCATGTTGGAGGTGGATCAAGGAGGATGAATTCCTCCTTGTCTCGGGAAAATGATTCCATATAGGGCTTGAGACGATGCCCATTCACTTTGAAAGTTCGAGTCTATTGAAGTTGAGTAGTTCCACTACTCCATTTGGTTGCACATCATGAATTATGAAAGGACCCGTCCACCTTGATTTCAATTTTCCCGGAAAAAGATGAAGCTTAGAGTCATAAAGCAAGACTCTTTGCCCCTTGGCAAAATTCTTCTGATTTACCAACTGATCATGCCATTTCTTCAATCTCTCTTTTGCAATTTTTGAATTGAGGTAAGCATCATTCCTCATTTCCTCCAAATATGCATACTTCAAATCAACAGGAAGTGGCTTCAAAACTAGCTTTGGAGGGTCCTCCCTAGCTGCTCTTTGTGAGTCCTCCTTATTGAACAAGGGTAAGATCTCTTCCCTTCTCCTCTAAGGAGACATAATGGCTAACACATCAGAGGGTTCAGGTAACCCTTCTTCAAGCACTCCAAGGCTTTCGTTCAAGCTCTCTTCTAGATTCTTGTCATAATGCTCTTCGACCAAAGTGTTGATCAAGCACACCTCCTCCAATCTTTCCTCCTCTTCGGGGTGAAGATGCCTCTTGCATAGGTGGAATACGTTTAGATCCAAGGTCATGTTTCCAAATGTGAGCTGCATCACCCCATTTCTACAATTGATGATGGCATTGGAGGTAGCCAGGAAGGTCTCCTAAGGATGATTGGCACATAATTTGCTTCCTTAACGGTGGGATCAGTATCTAGCACCACGAAATCCACGGGATAGTAGAATTTGTCCACTTGAACTAGAACATCCTCTATCACCCCCCTTGGGATTTTGACTGACCTATCAGCTAAGGAGAGAGTGATGGCTGTGGGCTTCATTCCTCCAAGTCCCAGTTGCTTGTACACAGAGTATGGGAGTAAATTCACACTTGCCCCCAAGTCTAGTAAAGCCTTCTCCACATGTGTCCCTCCAATGTTGACTGAAATGGTGGGGCATCCCGGATCTTTGTACTTAACTGGAGACTTACTCTGGATGATGGCACTTACTTGCTCAGTGAGGAATGCATTCTTTGTTACATGTAACCCTCTCTTGAACGTGCACAAGTCCTTTAAAAACTTTGCATATGTGGGGACTTGCTTGATCATATCAAGTAAGGGTATATTCACCTTCACTTGTCTCAAGACTTCAAGAATTTCTGATGAATTCTTGACTTCCTTCTTTCCATGTAAAGCTTGAGGAAAAGGGGGAGGCATATGTTTCTTCATCATATCCTCTTTAATCACTATCCTTGGCTCTTCTTCAATGCTTGATTTAGATGCATTTTTCTTCCCACTCTTCTCTTCTTGGTTATTGCTCTCTTTAACCAAGGTTCTCTTTGACATGAGTTCTTCATCTTGCCTCACCTTAGGCACGGGTTGATCAACCTCCTTTTCACTTTTCAAGGTGATCACAGCTTTGACCTCCCTCAACGTTAAAGACTCCCCATCTTGGGTTTCAACTTCATGAACACCCTTTGGATTTTGGCTTGGTTGAGAGGGAAACCTTCCTTTCTCATTCACTGTGTTGAGGTTGGTAAGCCTAGAGATGGAGTATTGAATATTATCTATCTTTTGAGATAGATCATTTCGCATCCCATCCATTCTCTCAATTAGAGAACTCTCAACATTTTCAATCTTTTGGTGCAATTGGGAGTTGATTGCCTTTTGTTCACCCACAAAGTCACCCATGACTTTACTTAGCTTCACAATGGCTTGCTCCACTGAAGAGGTTTGTTGAGGTGCTTGGGTTTGGGCTTGTGGTTGGTATGGAGGTGGCCTTGGTTTCCAAGAAAAATTTGGATGGTTTCTCTAGCTTGAATTATAAGTGTTTCCATAAGGTGCATTGTTGGGCCTAAATTGCTCCATAACATTGGCTTGATCACCTAACATCTCCCTCACAGCTGGCATGGTTGGGCACTCATCTACCACATGATCACATATTTGGCAAATGGTGCATGGCATGGTATGGGCTTGTGTCTCGGAAATTGCTTGGACTTCATGCATCTTTTTCAACTCAAGTTCTTCCAACTTCCTTGCTATTGTTGCCACCTTAGCTTTCATGTCCATGTCCTCACTTAACATGTACATTCCACCCTTTGGATTTACAGGAGCTTTCGTCCTTCCCATTTCTCTTGAGTTGGGCTCATTCCATCCTTTTGATACCTCAGATACATAACTTAAAAAGTCCATGGCTTCTTTCGGATTCTTACTCATAAAATCTCCCCCACACATGGTTTCAAGAATTTGCTTCATGGAGGAAGACATCCCATCATAAAAATAGCTCACCAAGAGCCATGTATCAAAGCCATGATGAGGACAAGCATTGATGGCCTCCATATACCTTTCCCAATATTCATGGAACTTCTCATTTTCTTTTGCAGAAAAGTTTGAGATTTGTCTCTTCAACCCATTGGTCCTATGGGTGGGGAAAAATTTCTTCAAAAATTCGGCCTGAAGATCAACCCAATTCCTTATGCTCCTTGGCCTCAAAGAGTTAAGCCATATTTTTGCCTTGTCCTTCAGAGTAAAAGGGAATAGCTTGAGTCTCATCAAGTCTATTGAAGCTCCTCCCTCTCTAAAGGTATTGCACACCTCCTCAAACTCCTTGATGTGGGCATATGGATTCTCACTCTCCATTCCATGGAAGTTTGGTAGAAGGGGTACAATATGGGGCCTTATAATCAGCTGTTCAAGAGGAGGTACGATGCATGAGGGTGCACTCATCCTTAGTGGGTGCATTCTATCCCTCATGGATAGATATGCATTTGGATTACCCCCTTGACCGTGTTGAGAATTCTGATCCTCTTATGGAGGGTCCATGATGTTTACAAAGATATCCAACTCTGTGTCTTGAGGATTCTCAATCCTTACTAATCTTCCCTCTTGGTCCCGAATCCAATAGGGCATGCACAAGTTACAACTTCCCTGAAAACAAAACAGAGACAACAAAAACAAAAGAAAATTAGAAGAAAGTTAAGGTTAGAAAGAAAACAAAAGGAATTCTATAATTAAAAGAAAGGAAATGAAGTTAGTGAAAAAGGAATTCACCAAACTTGTGATGAAAATCACAAGTAGCCTCTAAAAGGTTGTATCACTGCATTGTGGCACCATCCCCGGCAACGGCGCCATTTGATTCGCGGGAGCCCAGTCGGGTCTTTTAATAAAAAACATTTATAAAACCTATGACCTCATACTGGCGTAGCAAAGCTATTATAGTATAGCAGTTCTAGGGTCGAACTCTGGGATGGGTTTTCACTCTACCAGTGATAGACTCAAGATTAGAAATTGAATCTAATGATTTCCTTTGTCAAAAACTTAAAGTTTAAAAGAAAATAAAAATCGTTTTGAAAGTGGTGTTTGAAACTAAACTAACATAGAACTAGATAAAAATGGAAGAAAGAAAGTCTCCCGGAGCTAAAGGTTGCTAGGATCAAGTTCAGAATGCAAAGTGAGAAATTCCGGATTTTTCTCCTCGCATTGGGGAAAACAACATAAAGGATGGTTGTTTCCCGAACCGGTATAGGTTTAACAATGAAGATTTAATCCATAAAAAGTCAATAGAAATGGTAGTCAAGTTCCATTAATGGCTTTAGGCACTATGGGTCTTCACCTTGAGCCACTTTCCAATGGCTCGTACATGATAACTAATGGACTGATATGGATCTAGCAATAAGCATCCACAGAGACCTGAAGCTTACCATGTATTGGCCATTCAAAGTGATTCTAAGGGAGTTAAAGCAAAAATTTGGATTTGAAAGCCATTTATGAACTCCAACTACCTGTATTTAAGGCACGAGAGTTTTCCACCTTTGCATCTGGACTTTTCACCTAGCTTCCTTCACTCCAAGAAACTAAAAGTTTAGCCTCTCATCCTCTGGGAAAACATCCTCAGAGGTTGTTTGGCTTCCAAGAAAAAGAAAATAGTAGAGAGAAAAGGAAAACGAGAGAGCTCTGTATTCTTTCTAAGTGTGAAACATCACATAGCATAACATCCATCCGAGAGGTGATTACCACCCCTCTTATAGTCTTTACAAAAGCAAAGCTTGTAATTGGCTAGTTACAAGGATAAGAAAGGAATTTACATCAAAAAATACAGAAGAAAAGATCTAAAGTGGAGTCGGCAGAACAGAGGAAAATTCGCACCACGCATGGGCTGTGCGAAGCTGGTGCGAAGCTGGTGCGAAATTCGCACTTGCATGGGCTTGTGCGAAGCTGGTGCGAAATTCTCTCTCAGCTTGACACAGTTGTCTTCCGAAGACCATATCTTCCTCATTTCAGCTCCAAATCGTACACGGTTTGAAGCGTTGGATTTTTGACTTCCAGAGCTTTCCAACGGTATATAGCATGCAAAAAATAGACTTCGGGAAGTGCTCCAAAAGTGTGAAGGAAGACTGCAGTTGCAGTCCTCTGTATCAGCTTCACCCTGTTTTCTTCTTTTTGCTCGATTTTCCTCTTTGCTTCTCTCCTTTACTTGGCTTGTCTTAATGATCCAAAAAGCTTTCAAAACACTAAAACTAGCCACAAATATGATTAGAAGTCATTGCTAGGTCCTTAACATGCCAATTGGGATAAAGATGGAGAACTACTACACAAAAGTGCTTAAAACATAATGACTTAAAGGTGTAAAAATGCACTTTTTGGGTAGTAATCAGCGTGGTGAGCATTGGAAGCAATATTGGAAATGACTTAGAGAGCTTGAGTGGTTAAATCGCTTGAGATGATGGTGGATATAACTTAAAGTGCTTAAGCACTAAAGGAAGAAACTTAGTACTAAGAAGAGAAAGAAATACAAACTAAAAGCTTTTAAACTTTAATGGAAATCACAAGAATTATAGGAAAGTTAAGAGAAACACCTTAAGGCAAAATCATAATGCTCTTAAACTCTCAATATTAGATTAATCAATAATATGCCAAGTGAATTTTCTAGATAGTATACATCAATCCATTAAAAAAGAAGTTTCAAGTTCAAAGGTCAAAGTTAATCATAATTGCGGTTTCAAAACCCAATGCATAACTATCATGGTGTAAGAGGGCCAACATAGAAACATAAGTATTGATGTTCAAGGGAATACGACTTATTGTCTAGTTCTAAATTTCAAAATTGATTACTTAGAAGAGATCCAGTCATGTCTTTGGTCAAATTAAAGTACATATTCCAATCAATTTGTTTTAAGATCGTTAGATTTCTGTTTAACATGACCTTGTTGATCTACATACAATAGAACCTCGTTGACCTACATACAACACAACTTGACTCCCCCTTAAATTAATATCATATTTTTATTTTTCTATTCTTTTCTTTTTATTTTTCTTTTATTTATTTATTTTTTGAAAAGTGAAGGTATTGTACACCATGATCTTTTCTGATTTTTCATTTTATTTTCATTTCATGGTTGCCTTTGTATCCACATTGGGGGTCTTTCCAAATATTACAAGTGAGCAACTTATATCTAAGAGCATGAATCTTGGAAAGTGTATGAGAGTTTTGCTTAACCAAGTATTCAATTTTTGCACTAACTCTCTATAAGAAATAATTATAATGATCTTAATCAAACAAGGCATGTGGATAATAAGATTTGAGCATGACAAAGGATCCTTCCAAATATATCAAAGTCTACTTTATGAGTTAAACTTAAGAAGTTTCTCTCTTGATCAAGCACAAAAGGTTGAACTTTCACTATATAAAGACATTTAATTATGAGGAATCATGTACATTAATAGTGATTAACAAATATCTAAGAAACAATCCACATCAAGTCTTGTAGATATAATATATTTCTCTAGTTCACAAACTTGAGATATTATGAATCATGCTAATATATCAAGTAAATAAACAAAAATCATATGCCTAAAGTAAACCAAAAGAGGGTTGAAGGAAAGCAAATAATGAAAAAATAAAGCTTAAAACCTTTTAAGGCTTTGAACATTGATAATTACTCCATTAGGCATATGCTAAGGGATTTCCTAAGGAACTCAAACCTAAGAGAATACAAGGGTTTGGTAAAGATATCTATCAATTGATGTTCAAAGAAGAAAAACTCTAGAGAGACAACCTTTTCTTCAACAAAATCCTTAATAAAGTGATGACAAATCTCAATGTGCTTAGTACGAGAATGAAGAATAAGATTCTTTGAGATATTTATAGCACTAGAGTTGTCACAGTGTATGTTCATGGTCCCTTACTCAATCCCATAGTCTTTCATAATTTGCTTCATCAATAAAAGATGTGTACAACAACTTCTAACAACAATGTATTCAACTTCAACAGTAGATAAAAATATAGAGTTTTGTTTTTTACTAAGCCAAGCCACAAGACAATCACTAATTAAAAAAACAAGCACTAGATGTGTTTTTTCTATTCTTGACATTTTTGGCTCATTCAACATCGAAATAACTAGCAATAAGAAGAGAAGAATCATAGAGATACCACAAACCATAGTCAAAAGTCCCATTAATATTTCATAGAATTCTTTTAACATAAATTGAGTGTGACCTTTTGGGGTTTGCTTGGTACCTAGCACAAGCTCCAACGCTAGAGGATATGTTAGGACGAGTCATTGTGAGGTATTAGAAGCTTCTTATCATGCTCTTATAGAGCTTTTACTCAACATCCTTGATAAGCTTAGTGGTAGTGCTCATATTCTAAAGTGTTTGGTGGATTTTGGATTGAGTTTCTTAACTAACTCCTTAATATATTTAGATTGTGAGAGAAAGATTCCATCTTTTAGTTGTCTAATCTACAATCCTAGAAATAATGTAAGTTCACCTACCATACTCATTTCAAATTCAATCTTTATTTCCTTGGCAAAACTAAGGACAAGGTTGCTAGAGGTGGCTTTAAATACAATATCATCAATATAAATGTATGCCACTAATAACTCATCCTTAGGACTATGAATAAACAAGGTTCTGTCAACTCCTCATCTTTGAAACTTTTTCTCCAAAAAATACGTAGTGAGCATCTTATACCAAGCTCTAGGCACTTGCTTTAATCCATAAAGGACTATTTTTAACCTATAAATATGATTGGGGAATTTTGGATCCTTGAAACCCTTAGGATTCTCAACATAAACCTCTTCACGTAGAATCTCATTCTAGAAAGTACTCTTAACATCCATTTGATAAAGCTTCATCCTCAAGGAGCATGCTATGGCCAAAAGTATCTTTATTGATTCTAGTATGGCTACGGATGCAAATGTCTCTTCATAACCAATCTCGTCTATTTGTAAGTATCCTTGGGTAACTAATCTTGCTTTATTCCTCACAATGACCCCATTTTCATCTTATTTGTTCTTGAAAATTCATTTTGTACCTATGACATGCTTATCTTTAAGCCTAGGGACTAAATACCACACATCATTCCTAGTGAATTGATTTAACTCTTCTTGGAGGTGCAATAGTCTAAGACTCATCTCCTAAAGCTTCTTCCACATTCTTTGGCTCCAATGACCCATCTCATTTAGTCTTGATTGTCTTCTTGTAACCACACGTTCAATCATTTTACTTATAACATTTGAGATAAGGTGGTTCATAGGTACTTTGGATTTATGCTTATTCCTTGTTTCTTCAAATGTGTCTTCTTGAGATACATTTTGATCCTTATTGGGGTCAATTTCACTTTTAGGGATATTATTAGGGTTATCTTCTATGGTCTCCACATTTTCAAGGTTATCCCCAATTAATTCCCAAGTTAAAATTTAAGCTCAATTATATCTTGATCATACCTAGTATCATTTATTAGCACATTAGAGGACTCCTTGGTAATCTGTCAATTTTGATAATCCTATAGGTTTTACTAATAGTAGAATAGCCAAGGAAAATACCTACATAAGACTTTGCATCAAATTTCCCTAGGTTTTTCTGATCCTTGAATATATAGCACTAACTGCCAAATGTCCTAAAGTACTTGAGATTAGGTTTTCTCACAGCTCATAATTCATAAGATGTCTTCTTTGTTCTAGGCCTAAGAAAAATTCTATTGACAGTGTAACATGCTATGTTTATAGCTTCAACCCAAAATTGCATAGGGGTATTATTCATATCACTCATCACTCTAGCCATTTCTTGTCATACTTTATTTTTTCTTTCAACCACTTTATTTTGTCGAGGAGTTATAGGGGCCGAAAACTCATGTTTAATACTTTTTGACTCACAAAAGAGGTCAATATCCACATTATTAAAGTCTCTACCCTTATCACTCCTAATCCTCACAATTGGATGACTTATTTCCACTTGAATTTTGGTGAAGACTGCAAGTGCTTTATGGTATTTGATTTCTCCCTAAGAAAACTCACAAATGAGTATCTTGAAAAATCATCCACAACAACTAGGACACATCTCTTGCCATCTCTACTCTCAGTACACATGGTACCTCTAAGATCCAAATGAAGAAGGTCTAAAGGTCTAGTGGTCTTAATTTCCTTAACCTATTTGTGTGAACTTTTCATTTATTTACCTTACATGCACCCACCACAAATGGGTTTAGGTTTATCACTTAGTTTAGGGATACCTCTAACTTATTTATTATTCACTAAGTGCACAAGATCCCTATAGTTTATGTGGCATAACCTTCTATGTTAGAGCTTAATAAGGTCTAGCTTTGCCTTACTACACATAAGGAGATATTTTAGAGTTAGTATTTATTACATAACAGTTGTCAACTATCCTATGTCCTATGATAATGACTTTTCCTTCTTTATTGACTCCCTCACATAAGTCTTGGCAAAAATTCACCCTATGATCTTTGCATAGATCTGACTAATTCTTAAGAGGTTTGTCTTGAGTCCATCTACATAGAGAATTCCATCTAATTTAGTGCAATCAAGAATAAATATAATTCCTTTGCCTTTCATACGAGCTAAGCACCTATCCTCAAAGGTAACTGTCCCACCATTATAGTCCTCAAGATAAGTTAAAAAGGACTTATCTTTTGTCATATGTTTAAAGCAATCACTATCAAAGTATCACTCACTAGAAGATCTAGCTTTAAGTGTGGTGAAAAGAACTTAACACTTAGCCCTATTCTTTCTCATCCAGACTTGTTTAATCCTAGGTGGTGACTTAGAGGAGCTTTGTTGACTTCTAGGCTTTTGATTAGGTTTATTCTCTTTCCTATTATTCAAGATACTATTTTTATGGGAATTAAAGTCCTTTTTTAGCCTACTCATCTGAGATTCAAACCTCTCTGGGAACTTAGTGTAGCACCTAAATTGAGTGTGTCTAGTTTTCTTGTTGTGTGTATAGTGATGGAATGACAAGAAATGCAATTTGGTTAGGGGTTTCATATTTACCTTTGACAAACATAGTTTCTCCATTAGAGGGAGTTTCATCTTTATTAATGTACCCCAAACCTTGTTGATTACTACTCAAAAAGTGCTATTTCATAGCTTGTAATTAACTCTTTCAAACACTCTTGAGTAGTAATTATCACCTTTTAACTCAAGTGACATGTTAAGGGCCTTTGCAATTGTTTCTAATCAAATTGTGTTAAGTTTTGGTGTTTTTGATAGCTTTTTGCTCACCAAAGCAATGTAAGAATGAGGGAGAGTTGTATATAGCTCATGGCAAGGCTTTTGGAAGCTCAAATTCATGAAGAACCAAGCTTTGGAGCCTCATAGTCCTTTGCCATAATCGGGTGAAGTATGCAAGGAAAGAGCAACAGAGAGAGGAAAAACAGGGTGAAGAAAACAGAGCATGCCAGCTGCAGTCTTCCTTCCCACTTTTGGAGCACTTCCCGAAGTCCATTTTGTGCATGCTATATACCGTTGGAAAGCTCTGGAAGTCGAGAATTCAACGCTTTAAACCGTGTGCGATTTGGAGCTGAAATAAGGAAGATATGGCTTTCGGAAGACAACTGCATCCGGCTGAGGAAAATTTCGCACCGTGCGAAATTGGAACTCCAACGTGCGAAATTGGAGCCTGCCGTGCGAAGTGGAAATGGATGGCAGCTGTGCATTCTCGGTGAAGCCCAACATGCGAAAGTGATTTAGCAACTTGCAAACTTGAAGTCCAACGTGCGAAAGTGGATTTCAACATGCGAAATCAACTTGCGAAATTTCGCACACCACCATGCAACGTGCGAAAATGGGATATTTGTTCACCGACTCTTTTTCTTCTGATATTTTTGTGTAAAAATCTCCATTTTCTCCTTGTATTCAGCCACTTATGTAATTCCTTAGCTAGGAAGTATGGAAGGAAGGGTAAATTACCTTCCTATATAAACTCTTTTGTAACACTCATCAAGGATGCTCGGGAATTTTCCAGGAGACCATTTTTATATATAGAAAAGTTCAGTCTTTCTCCACCTTACCTTCCCACTTTGTTTCTATTTTCTTGTTAGCCATACAAGCTCTGAGGAGTTTTCCTCAGAGAATGAGTGGCTAAGTTTTTAGTTCCTTGGAGTTAAGGTTGCCGGGAAAGGTTCCAACTGCAAGAATAGGTAGTTTTGTGGTTTCAGCCATTAATGAAGAGTAAGTGTGACTCGTTAATGATTTCTATGTTTTTAGATTAACTTAAAACACCTTGCAAGTCACCTGAGCCAACACTTGGTAAGGCTAGTGATCTCCGTCCATAGAGATGCACTTGTTTACCTCTTGCGAGCTTCTGGGAGGTGACTTGAAGGTGGGATTTTCTTGAATTGCCAACACTTGGTAAGCTTTTGGACTCCAAGGAGACATCCATTAGTTATTTCTTGCGAGCTTGTGACGGGAAGTCCAAGGTTAATGATCACCTTGAATGGCAAATGCTTGGTGAGAAGCACGAGCCATTCCAAGTTGCATCAGTGAGAAGGATTTATTGATGAAATCCATTAAAGGGAAGCATCTGTATAACACCGGTTAGAGAATTGACTACATGTTAATTCTCTAATGCGAGGAATTGAACCATGTGACCGGAGCCCTGTTCTTGCATGAGAAACCTCCCCTGTGAACCTAAAACTCCAAGGAATGTTTTTCTTCGTAAGTAATTCCCATCACCCTCTTTTTAGTTAGCTTGAAACTAAAAATTTTACAACCAAAGTTTGCGTTTTCTTCTTTAGCTAACCTTGAAATGAAAAAGCACCAAATTAGCTAAGAAGTGGTATCAGTTGTGAATTGAAAACCCTTCCCAGTGAACGATCCTAGAGCCACTATGCTATACTAGTTGAGGCTATCCCAATGCATGGTGATATAGGTTATAAATTTTGTTGATTACTCCCTCAATCAAGGAGCACCAGCTGGACGTGAATCAGCTGAGACACCAATTGGGCACGAATCAAATGGCGCCGTTGCCGGGGAAGGTGCCAATCTCACAGTGATATTATTTCAGCATACTTGTGGTTTTCATCACAAGTTCGGTGAATTTTCTTTCATTTTACTAACTCTTATAGTTGTTTCTTTTACTTATTCATATTCTAACATAGCTATTAAATTAGTTTTAGTTAATCTAAGCTTTTGGTAGTTTGTTTTCCTCTGTTTTTTTTCTTTTCCCCTGTTTTCGTTTTTTTTAGTTACAGTTGATACTAGTTGTGTATGCCAAATTGGATACGAGATAGTGGAGGAAGGCTTGTTAAACGTGAAACACCTCATAACAAGGAGTTGGAATTGAGCTTGAACACCATGGAAGCTACACCTGAAGATCAGCATAGTCACCATGGTCATGAAGGCAATCCCAATGAATTTAGATCGATGAGGGACCGCATGCATCCACCTCGTATGAGTGCACCATCCTGTATAGTGCCCCCTACAGAGCAGCTAGTTATCAGACCGCATATTGTCCCACTTCTACCAACTTTCCATGGGATGGAAAGTGAGAATCCTTATGCACACATCAAGGAATTTGAAGACGTTTGTAATACATTCCGAGAGGGAGGAGCTTCAATTGATTTGATGAGGCTTAAGCTATTTCCTTTTACTTTAAAGGATAAAGCCAAAATTTGGCTTAATTCTTTAAGGCCAAGGAGTATCCGTTCTTGGACTGATTTACAAGCTGAATTCCTCAAGAAGTTTTTTCCCACTCATAGGACAAATGGCTTGAAAAGGCAAATTTCAAACTTCTCAGCTAAAGAGAATGAGAAATTCTATGAGTGTTGGGAGAGATACATGGAGGCCATCAATGCTTGTCCTCACCATGGCTTTGATACATGGTTGTTGGTGAGTTACTTTTATGATGGGATGTCTTCCTCGATGAAGCAGCTCCTCGAGACAATGTGTGGAGGAGATTTCATGAGTAAGAATCCTGAGGAAGCCATGGATTTCTTGAGTTATGTAGCTGAAGTTTCAAGGGGATGGGATGAACCGAATAGAGGAGAAGTGGGGAAGATGAAGTCTCAACCAATTGCCTCTAGTGCTAAGGCTGGGATGTACACCTTGAATGAAGATGTTGATATGAAAGCAAAAATTGCAGCCATGACAAGAAGATTGGAGGAGCTAGAATTGAAAAAGATGCATGAAGTGCAAGCTGTTGCTGAAACACCAGTGCAAGTGAAGCCATGTTCTATTTGTCAGTCTTATGAGCATCTGGTGGAGGAGTGCCCTACAATTCCAGTTGCTAGAGAAATGTTTGGAGATCAAGCAAATGCCATTGGACAATTTAAGCCCAATAGCAATGCTCCGTATGGGAATACTTACAACTCAAGTTGGAGGAATCATCCAAATTTTTCATGGAAGCCAAGAGCACCTGAGTATCAACAGTCGACTCAGCCGGCTCAACCATCTCAACAAGCTTCAAATCTTGAGCAAGCAATAGTGAATTTAAGCAAGGTTGTGGGAGATTTTGTTGGAGATCAAAAATCCATCAATGCTAAGCTCAGCCAAAGAATTGACAGTGTAGAAAGCACATTGAACAAGAAGATGGATGGAATGCAAAATGATCTATCTCAAAAGATAGATAACCTCCAATACTCAATCTCAAGGCTCACTAATTTGAACACCGTGCAAGAGAAGGGTAGATTTCCATCTCAACCTCACCAAAACCCCAAGGGTATCCATGAAGTGGAAGCTCAAGAGGGAGAATCTTCACAGGTGAAGGATGTTAAAGCCTTGATCACTCTAAGGAGTGGTAAAAAGGTTGAGTCACCAACACCCAAGCCACATGTGGAAGCGGAAGAAGAAGAGACAAAGAAGGGGGAGGAAATGAAAGGAAAGAAGAAAGATATCAGTGAAGGGAAAGAGGACCATGATTCAACAGTCAAACCAAATCCGGAGAAAGAACTTATTAAGGAAGAACTGATGAAGAAGCGGCCATCTCCACCTTTTCCTCAGGCTTTGCATGGGAAAAAGGGGATCAAAAATGCATCAGAAATCCTTGAAGTATTAAGGCAAGTGAAAGTCAATATTCCATTGCTGGATATGATTAAGCAAGTTCCAACGTATGCAAAATTCCTAAAGGACCTGTGTACTATCAAAAGAGGGTTGAATGTGAATAAGAAAGCCTTCTTAACTGAGCAAGTAAGTGCTATCATCCAATGCAAAACTCCTTTGAAGTACAAAGATCCGGGAAGTCCTACCATTTCAGTCATGATTGGAGGAAAGGTAGTGGAAAAAGCTTTGTTAGATTTGGGAGCAAGTGTAAATTTGTTACCATACTCTGTCTACAAGCAATTGGGACTTGGTGAATTGAAGCCAACAGCAATCACTCTATCCTTAGCTGATAGATCTGTGAAAATTCCAAGGGGGATAATTGAAGATGTTTTAGTTCAAGTTGATAATTTCTACTATCCAGTAGATTTTGTTGTTCTTGATACTGATCTTTTTGTAAAGGAAGCTAATTATGTTCCTATCATCCTTGGAAGGCCATTCCTTGCTACTTCAAATGCAATCATCAACTGTAGGAATGGACTGATGCAACTCACTTTTGGCAACATGACACTTGAGCTTAATATCTTTCATATGTCCAAGAAGGTAATTACTCCGGAAGAAGAAGAAGGTCCAGAAGAGGTATGTATTATTGATACTCTGGTGGAGGAGCATTGTGATCAGAATATGCAAGACAAATTGAATGAAAGTCTTGAGGATCTTGAAGAAGAGCTTTCTGAACCCGCTGATGTACTTGCTACTCTGCAAGGTTGGAGAAGGAAAGAAGAGATTTTACCTTTATTCAATAAAGAGGAGGCACAAGAAGCTGATAAGGAAGAGATCCCAAAGCTCAACTTGAAACCTCTGCCCATGGAGTTGAAATATACGTACCTGGAAGAGAATAACCAATGCCCTGTTGTTATATCTTCATCTCTTACTACTCATCAGGAGATTTCTCTACTTGAAGTTCTCAAGAGGTGTAAGAAGGCAATAGGATGGCAAATATCTGACTTGAAAGGAATCAGTCCTTTGGTTTGTACACATCACATATATATGGAGGAGGAAGCCAAACCAATTCGTCAACCTCAAAGAAGACTGAATCCTCATTTGCAAGAAGTGGTACGAGCTGAGGTACTGAAGTTACTTCAAGCAGGGATTATTTATCCCATATCTGACAGCCCTTGGGTGAGTCCTACCCAAGTGGTCCCAAAGAAGTCAGGGATTACTGTAATTCAAAATGAGAAAGGAGAAGAAATTGCTACACGCCTCACTTCAGGTTGGAGGGTGTGTATTGATTATAGGAAGTTGAATGCTGTGACAAGGAAAGATCACTTTCCACTCCCATTTATTGATCAAGTGCTGGAGAGAGTCTCTGGCCATCCGTTTTATTGTTTTTTGGACGGGTACTCAGGGTACTTCCAAATTGAAATTGATGTGGAAGATCAGGAGAAGACCACTTTCACCTGTCCCTTTGGAACATACGCATACCGAAGAATGCCATTTGGTTTATGCAATGCACCTGCAACATTCCAAAGGTGTATGCTTAGTATCTTCAGTGATATGGTGGAGCGAATTATGGAGGTTTTCATGGATGATATCACCGTATATGGAGGTACATTTGAAGAATGCTTAGTCAATCTGGAAGTTGTTCTTAACAGATGCATTGAGAAAGACTTGGTGCTCAACTGGGAGAAATGCCATTTCATGGTACATCAAGGAAGTGTCCTTGGCCATATCATCTCCGAGAAAGGCATTGAAGTTGACAAAGCAAAGGTGGAGCTCATTGTTAAATTGCCGTCCCCAACCACTGTGAAAGGAGTAAGGCAATTCCTTGGCCATGCAGGGTTCTATAGGAGGTTTATAAAAGATTTCTCTAAGCTTTCAAAGCCTCTTTGTGAACTTTTAGCTAAGGATGCTAAGTTTACGTGGGATGAAAGATGTCAAAAGAGTTTTGATCAGTTGAAGCAATTTTTGACAACCGCTCCAATAGTAAGGCCTCCTAACTGGCAACTACCCTTTGAGGTAATGTGTGACGCAAGTGACTTTGCTATAGGAGCTGTACTTGGTCAAAGAGAAGAAGGAAAGCCCTATGTGATCTACTATGCAAGCAAAACCTTGAACGAAGCTCAGAGGAACTACACAACTACAGAGAAAGAGTTGTTAGCTGTGGTGTTTGCCTTAGACAAGTTTCGTGCATATTTGGTAGGGTCTTTCATCATTGTTTTCACGGATCATTCAGCCTTGAAGTACTTATTGACAAAGCAAGATGCAAAAGCAAGGTTGATCAGATGGATTCTTTTATTGCAAGAGTTCGATCTCCAAATCAGAGACAAGAAAGGAGTGGAGAATGTGGTAGCTGACCATCTTTCAAGGTTGGCTCTAGCACACAATTCCCATGTCTTGCCTATTAATGATGACTTTCCTGAGGAATCACTGATGTTGCTGGAGAAAACTCCTTGGTATGCTCACATTGCTAATTATTTAGTGACTGGTGAAACTCTAAGTGAGTGGAAGGCACAAGACAAGAGGCACTTCTTTGCGAAGATTCATGCTTACTATTGGGAGGAGCCCTTTCTTTTCAAGTATTGTGCTGATCAGATCATAAGGAAGTGTGTCCCTGAGCAAGAGCAACAAGGAATTCTTAGCCACTGCCATGAGAATGCATGTGGAGGCCACTTTGCCTCTCAAAAGACAGCCATGAAGGTCCTACAATCAGGGTTTACTTGGCCATCACTTTTTAAAGACTCCCACATCATGTGTAGGAGTTGTGAAAGATGCCAAAGACTCGGGAAGCTTACAAAAAGAAATCAAATGCCCATGAATCCCATCCTCATAGTTGATCTTTTTGATGTTTGGGGTATAGATTTCATGGGACCCTTTCCAATGTCTTTTGGCAACTCTTATATATTGGTGGGGGTGGACTATGTTTCTAAATGGGTTGAGGCAATCCCCTGTAAACACAATGATCACAAGGTGGTTCTTAAGTTTCTTAAGGAGCACATCTTCTCAAGATTTGGGGTGCCCAAGGCCATAATCAGTGATGGAGGTACTCATTTTTGCAACAAACCTTTTGAAACCCTCTTAGCCAAGTATGGAGTGAAGCATAAGGTAGCTACACCTTATCACCCTCAAACTTCCGGGCAAGTGGAGCTAGCAAACAGGGAGATCAAGAACATATTGATGAAAGTGGTGACTACAAGTAGAAAAGATTGGTCTGCCAGGCTTCCTGATTCCTTATGGGCATATAGGACAGCCTATAAGACTATTCTTGGTATGTCTCCCTATCGTCTAGTGTATGGCAAAGCATGTCATCTCCCCGTGGAGGTTGAATATAAGGCTTGGTGGGCAATCAAGAAATTGAACATGGATTTGATTAGAGCAGGGGCAAAAAGGTGCTTAGACCTTAATGAGATGGAGGAATTAAGAAATGATGCTTACCTTAATTCCAAAGTTGCAAAACAGAGGATGAAAAGGTGGCATGATCAGCTCATCTCCAACAAAGAATTCAAGGAAGGTCAAAGAGTCCTACTCTATGACTCAAGGCTCCACATCTTTCCCGGGAAGCTCAAGTCAAGGTGGATAGGTCCTTTCATTATTCACCAAGTACATCTCAATGGAGTGGTGGAATTATTCAATTCCAAAGGCAATCAAACCTTCAAAGTCAATGGCCATCGTCTCAAGCCATTCATAGAGCCTTACAATGCAGACAAGGAGGAGATTAGCCTCCTTGAACCACAGCAACTTTGAGGAAGAGCAAGGTTTCATGGACTACATAAGTCCATGAATTTTATAATTTTATAGTTTAATTGTTGTTTTTATTTCTTTTGATTTTGATTCTTGTTTAAATTTGGTTTATTTTGTCTTAATTTGAGTCAATTTTAATGTTAAATTTCAGGAAAAATTCAAAAAAATTGAGGAGAAGCCTTGAAGAGCAAAACAGGGGAGCAAAACAAAGGAAACAGAGCACTGTGTTTCAAGGTGCGAAAATTTCGCACGGTGGAATCCAAGGTGCGAAAATGCAGTTCAAGGTGCGAAAATCCAAAAGCAAAATTTCGCACACCACTATTCAAGGTGCGAAAATTTTCGCACCGTGCGAAACACCCTCCTGGCACACGAGTGGCATTTCGCACAGCCAAAGCCGATTTTCGCACCGTGCGAATCAAGGTGCGAAAATTTCGCACACCACTGTATAACGTGCGAAAATCACTTCTAAGGTGCGAAAATCTCTTTCAAGGTGCGAATTTTTGGAGCGGTAATTTCGCACACCACTGTGCAACATGCGAAAATCATCCCAAGGTGCGAAAATCACAGCTAAGGTGCGAATTTCCTAAATTCCAGTTTCGCACGCCACTATTCAAGGTGCGAAAATTTTCGCACCGTGCGAAACACCTCTCTGGCACACGAGTGCCATCACCTTAAGTATCGAAATGGTTTCGCACCGTGCGAAACAAGGTGCGAAAATTTCGCACAGTGTGAAATTGAGTGCGAAAATGATTTCAAGGTGCGAAATTCTCAGTTTAAGGTGCGAAAATTTCGCACGGTAAGAATCAAGGTGCGAAATTTCCAGTCAAGGTGCGAAAATTTCGCACGGTAAAATTCAAGGTGCGAAAATTGCATTTCAAGGTGCGAAAATTTCGCACAGTGAAATTTTAACCTGCGAAAACTCCTAACTGACTTTTAAACCCAATTTTTACCGCCCGAGACCCTCCTTAGCTTACAAAAACGACTTTTCGACTGCCTTGGGGGTTTTTAAACATCAACCCACTCCACATTAGACCCCCATTTTCATTTAAACCCTGGAATCCGAAGAAGCCAAGGAGACACCCCCGCGCGCGCTAGCTCCCCCTCTCTGGAAGTTCATCAGCCCTTTCCCTCACCATTTCGGCCATGGCAAAGACGAGGGGAGGCCGTTCCGCGTCCCCATCCTCACCGGTGCCTCGACCCACGCAGCCCGCCACCAGAGCCGCCCCTTCGGTCGGTGCTCAGGACTCCACCGTTCCCCCATCCGAGGGTGGAACGCCATCTCAGCGCCGGTACCACACGAGGAGGACACCCACTGAGCCTGTGCCTCCCTCTACCACAGCTAGGAGGCCTGCTTCTCGGCCACCCGCGAAGAGGGCCAAGTCCTCGGGTCCTGGAGAGTCATCTCAGCCCCCTCAGGCAGAGCCATCTCAGCCCCCTCAGGCAGAGCCGCCTACAGAGGATTCTCAGATTCCTGTGGGGATTCCTCTCGAGACAGTCATCAGGCGTCCTATGATCGCAGGGCCGCCCATAGAGGGCAACCTGGATTGTAGAGCTCGATCATTCCATTCGGAGACCTGGTTCGACGCCGATGCTCTCAGACAGCAGCCAGAGCTCAGGGATTCATTCCATTTGCTGCAGAGGTATCATCTAGAGCATCTCCTCACCCCTAGACAGTTCTATTATCCCAGAGTAGCTCTAGACTTCTATCAGTCTATGACTACTCGAGGCGTCCGGGATCCTACTCTCATCTATTTTACCATAGATGGACGCCAGGGTATTATTGGAGCTCGCCACATTGCTGAGGCCCTCCATATACCTTATGAGCCTGTGAGTCAGGCAGATTTCAGGGAGTGGTCCCCATTCTCTCCGAGGGACATGGTTCATATCTTGTCCAGGGGGACTTCCAGAGCTTCATCGTTGGCTAGGAGGGAGCTTCCATCTGGGATGCTCCTTATCGATGTGCTCCTGCGCGCCAACATCTTCCCATTACAGCATAAAGTTCAGAGGAGAGGCGCTATACTTGAGGCATTATTCAGGATTTCAGAGGGATATTACTTCGGCCCTCACCACTTGATCATGACTTCTCTTCTTCACTTTGAAGAGAAAGTCCATCAGAGGAAGCTTCAGAGGGCAGATGCCATTCCCTTATTGTTTCCGAGGCTCCTCTGCCAGATTCTAGAGCACCTGGGCTATCCTACAGAGCCCCATCTTGAGAGGCGCCGCCATTGCCGAGAGGAGTTCACTCTCGACAAATGGCATCACTTGGCAGCCTACTTTGCACCACAGAGAGCCCCAGACGTGCCTCCACCCCCAGAGCTACACCAGGAGGAGCAGCCACCCCAGGCCCAGCAGGATGAGATTCTCACTGACATCACACCTCCTGCCCCTGCAGCACACACTTCAGTGCACATGCTTGAGGCTACACTTCCTGCTTCCCCTACCACTCGAGGTGCTCCACCAGTCGTGCCAGCTACCTCAGCACCACCTCCTTCATCTGAGCCCACTGTCGCCATTTCTCTTGAGGAGTTCAGAGGCTTGGTGCATTCATTACTGGGATTGGTTGTATTACTTGAACATCATGCATATTGTATTTCTTTTTCAAGTAATACATATATACATCATTTTTTATTATATTCCCTTTTCTCATTACTCTTTTGTCTTTGAAACATGTGGTTTCTCCTATTCGACTCAGACTCCATGTCACTCAGGAGGTACCACTTCCTCCCTTTAAATTTAATCGCTCTTGAAACATTGGGGACAATGTTCAGCATGGTTGGGGGGAGAGTTGAGAGGAAGGAAGTTTTTTGTTATTAAAGCTAGGTTTATTTTGGTAATTTAATTGCTAATTTGTAAAATTTTTAAAGTTTTTATTCTACTCTCCATGGCTATTAAGGAAAAATTTTCAAAATGAAATGGGAGTAATTGAATTTTTTGTTCTTTTTACTTGACTTAGAGTTTGTATTATGTTTATTAAAGTTGATGAATTGTTGAAACTTCTATTGAATTCAACCTTAGTTTTTCCACTTTAAGCTATACACACACACACTAGGTTCCGAGTATAAGATGAAAAACTATTTTCCCCCTTTACTTAGGAAATTTTAGACTTGGTACATTTGACCTCATTTAGTGTTGGGACACCTTAAAAAAGAGGCCAATGAGCCTTTGAAAAAAAAAAAAAAAAGAAAAGAAAAAAAAAAAGTGTTTTGCTTGCCTTGAAACCCGAGCAAGGTCTGAGGGGTATATGGTGAAAATCTTTAAAACCTGGTGCCCTAAACCTTCATTGGTTGGGAGTCACCGACCTCAATGCTCGTTACATGGGTGAATGGGTGGAGTTTGACATATTGTAGGTGCTTGGGTATTGAAATTCATTCTCAAAAGTCCGGGGTGAAATCCGAGGAGTTAGTGGTTGAAAAATCCTTAAAGCTTGATGCCCTAAACCTTGATTGGTTGGGAGTCATCGATGGACCCCCGTTACATGGACAATTTAGAAAAGAATGCCTTTAAGCATTGCACTCCTACATAAAAAAATGATGAGAAAGAAAAGAGGTGCGTTCTTAGCCTATTGGAGGTTGATCAGTTTGCTAAGCCTTGAAAAGAACTAGGTTGAGGGGAGAGATTAGTTTGACATACTATATTCGGAAACTAATAAGTAACACATAGATTTTTGTGGAAGAGTAAGGATTGGACCTTTGGGAGTGGAAATTATTTTGAAGCTTAAATTTGCATAATGCTTACTCTTTATGAATTGTGATTAGGCAAATTATTTGATAGCTCCTATTGAAGTTTGAGTTTTATTTCTTTAATGTTCCATGTGAGAGTTTGATCAATCATGCCACTTAAACATTTTTTTGGAGTGATCAGCATGATGTTGTAAATTATAGTACTTTTATTTTTCTTTTTCTCTCCTTCATTGCTAAGGGACTAGCAATATGTCGGTTGGGGGGAGTGATTACTACTCAAAAAGTGCTATTTCATAGCTTGTAATTAACTCTTTCAAACACTCTTGAGTAGTAATTATCACCTTTTAACTCAATTGACATGTTAAGGGCCTTTGCAATTGTTTCTAATCAAATTGTGTTAAGTTTTGGTGTTTTTGATAGCTTTTTGCTCACCAAAGCAATGTAAGAATGAGGGAGAGTTGTATATAGCTCATGGCAAGGCTTTTGGAAGCTCAAATTCATGAAGAACCAAGCTTTGGAGCCTCATAGTCCTTTTCCATAATCGGGTGAAGTATGCAAGGAAAGAGCAACAGAGAGAGGAAAAACAGGGTGAAGAAAACAGAGCATGCCAGCTGCAGTCTTCCTTCCCACTTTTGGAGCACTTCCCGAAGTCCATTTTGTGCATGCTATATACCGTTGGAAAGCTCTGGAAGTCGAGAATTCAACGCTTCAAACCGTGTGCGATTTGGAGCTGAAATAAGGAAGATATGGCTTTCGGAAGACAACTGCATCCGGCTGAGGAAAATTTCGCACCGTGCGAAATTGGAACTCCAACGTGCGAAATTGGAGCCTGCCGTGCGAAGTGGAAATGGATGGCAGCTATGCATTCTCGGTGAAGCCCAACATGCGAAAGTGATTTAGCAACTTGCAAACTTGAAGTCCAACGTGCGAAAGTGGATTTCAACATGCGAAATCAACTTGCGAAATTTCGCACACCACCATGCAACGTGCGAAAATGGGATATTTGTTCACCGACTCTTTTTCTTCTGATATTTTTGTGTAAAAATCTCCATTTTCTCCTTGTATTCAGCCACTTATGTAATTCCTTAGCTAGGAAGTATGGAAGGAAGGGTAAATTACCTTCCTATATAAACTCTTTTGTAACACTCATCAAGGATGCTCGGGAATTTTCCAGGAGACCATTTTTATATATAGAAAAGTTCAGTCTTTCTCCACCTTACCTTCCCACTTTGTTTCTATTTTCTTGTTAGCCATACAAGCTCTGAGGAGTTTTCCTCAGAGAATGAGTGGCTAAGTTTTTAGTTCCTTGGAGTTAAGGTTGCCGGGAAAGGTTCCAACTGCAAGAATAGGTAGTTTTGTGGTTTCAGCCATTAATGAAGAGTAAGTGTGACTCGTTAATGATTTCTATGTTTTTAGATTAACTTAAAACACCTTGCAAGTCACCTGAGCCAACACTTGGTAAGGCTAGTGATCTCCGTCCATAGAGATGCACTTGTTTACCTCTTGCGAGCTTCTGGGAGGTGACTTGAAGGTGGGATTTTCTTGAATTGCCAACACTTGGTAAGCTTTTGGACTCCAAGGAGACATCCATTAGTTATTTCTTGCGAGCTTGTGACGGGAAGTCCAAGGTTAATGATCACCTTGAATGGCAAATGCTTGGTGAGAAGCACGAGCCATTCCAAGTTGCATCAGTGAGAAGGATTTATTGATGAAATCCATTAAAGGGAAGCATCTGTATAACACCGGTTAGAGAATTGACTACATGTTAATTCTCTAATGCGAGGAATTGAACCATGTGACCGGAGCCCTGTTCTTGCATGAGAAACCTCCCCTGTGAACCTAAAACTCCAAGGAATGTTTTTCTTCGTAAGTAATTCCCATCACCCTCTTTTTAGTTAGCTTGAAACTAAAAATTTTACAACCAAAGTTTGCGTTTTCTTCTTTAGCTAACCTTGAAATGAAAAAGCACCAAATTAGCTAAGAAGTGGTATCAGTTGTGAATTGAAAACCCTTCCCAGTGAACGATCCTAGAGCCACTATGCTATACTAGTTGAGGCTATCCCAATGCATGGTGATATAGGTTATAAATTTTGTTGATTACTCCCTCAATCAAGGAGCACCAGTTGGACGTGAATCAGCTGAGACACCAATTGGGCACGAATCACTTGTTTATTACCATGAGTTTTGCATATATCAAGTATTTCATTAAGCACTTGATTCATGCCCAATTGGTGTCTCAGCTGATTCACGTCCAGCTGGTGCTCCTTGATTGAGGGAGTAATCAACAAAATTTATAACCTATATCACCATGCATTGGGATAGCCTTAGCTAATATAGCATAGTGGCTCTAGGATCATTCACTGGGAAGGGTTTTCAACTTACAACTGATACCACTTCATAGCTAATTTGGTGCTTTTTCATTTCAAGGTTAGCTAAAGAAGAAAACACAAACTTTGGTTGTAAAAGGTTTAGTTTCAAGCTAACTAAAAGGAAAGTGAAGTAAATTACTTATGGAGAAAAACATTCCTTGGAGGTTTAGGTTCACAGGGGAGGTTCTTTATGCAAAAACAGAGCTCCGGTCACTTGGTTCTTTTCCTCGCATTAGAGAATTAACATGTAGTTAATCCTCTAACCGGTGTTGTATAAATGCTACCCTTTAATGGATTTCAGCACTAAATCCTTCTCACTGATGCAACTCGGAATGGCTCGAGCTTCTTACCTAGCAGTTGCCATCCGAGGTGATCATTAACCTTGGACTTCCCGTCTCAAGCTCGCAAGAGATAACTAATGGATGTCTCCTTGGAGTCCAAAAGCTTACCAAGTGTTGGCAATTCAAGAAAATCCCACCTTCAAGTCACCTCCTAGAAGCTCGCAAAAGGTAAACTAGTGCATCTCCATGGACGGAGACCACTTGCCTTACCAAGTGTTGGCTCAGGTGACTTGCAAGGTGTTTGAAGTTAACTAAAAACATAGAAATCATTAACGGGTCACACTTACTCTTCATTAATGGCTGAAACCACAAAACTACCCATTCTTGCAGTTGGAACCATCCCCGGCAACCTTAGCTCCAAGGAATTAAAAGCTTAGCCACCCATCCTCTGAGGAAACTTCCTCAGAGCTTGTTTGGCTATTAAGAAAATACAAACAAAATGGGAAGGTAAGGTATAGAAAAACCCTGAACTTTTACTTCCTTAAAAAATATACAAAGTTGTCTCCCGTCTGATTGTTCTTCAGAGGGAAAAATTACAATATATATAAGGGGTTATTCACCCTTTTGTTCTTGCTTAAAGACTAAGGAATCATGTGATAGGAGGGTTACAAGGAGAGTTTGGGAATTTAGACATCAAATATCTAAAGCAAAAAGATCTTAGGATGTCGGTTGCAGCTATTGGGTGGCTTCAGGAGGTGTTTCGCAGCTGTCTAAAAAGGCCTGCGAAATTTCGCAGCCAAAGGACAAAATTTCGCAGCCCTGCGAAATTTTCCTTTAGCTTAGAGTGATCAGCTTCCAATGGCTGTAACTTCTTCATTTCAACTCTGAATCGTGTACCGTTTGAAGTATTGGATTCTTGACTTCCTGAGCTTTAAAATGGTATATAGCATGCAGGAATTGGACTTTGGGAAGTCCCCCAAAAGTGGCCAAGAAGACTATAACTACTGTCCCCTGTTTTGCTTCACGGCAGATTCCTCTTTGCTTCCCTCCTTGCATTCCGGATTTGCTTATGGCAAAGGACTTTAAAGCTTCAAAGCTTTGGTTCTTCATGTTTCTGAGCTTTCCAAAAGCTTTGCCATGGATTCCAAAGAACTCTCCTCAATCTTGGATTGCTTTGGTGATCAAAATACTAACAAAAACACCAAAACTTGCACACTTTGATTAGAATTGATTGCAAGGGTCCTTAATATGTTAATTGGGTTAAAATGTGATAACTACTACTCAAAAGTGTTTAAAAGAGTTAATTACAAGCATACAAAATAGCATTTTTGAGTAGTAATCATTCCCCCCAACCGACATATTGCTAGTCCCTTAGCAATAAAGGAGAGAAAAATAAAAGTAAAAGGTAGTATAATTTACAAAATCATGCTAATCACTTCAAAAAATGTTTAAGTGGCATGATGATCTAGCTCTCACATGGAACATTAAAGAAATAAAACTCAAACTTCAACAAGAGTTATCAAATAAAAATTGTCTAATCACAATTCTTAAAGAGAAGGTATTATGCAAATTGAAGCTTCAAAATCATTTCCACTTCCAAAGGACCAAGCCTTACTCTTCCACAAAAATCTAAGTGTGAGTTGATAGCTTCCGAATATAGTATGCCAAACTAATCTCACCCCTCAACCTAGTTCTTTTTCAACACTTAGCAAACTGACCAAATTCAATAGGCTAAGAACGCACCCTTTTGATTCACTTTTTTTTTCTTGTAGGAATGCAAAGCTTAAAGGTATTCTTTTCTAAATTGTCCATGTAATGGGGGTCCATCGATGACTCCCAACCAATCAAGGTTTAGGGCATCAAGTTTTAAGGATCTTTCAACCACTAACTCCTCGGATTTCACCCCGGACTTTTGAGAATGAATTTAAAATACCCAAGCACCTACAGTATGTAAAACTCCACCTATTCACCCATGTAATGAGCATTGAGGTCGGTGGCTTCCAACCAATGAAGGCTTAGGGCACCGGGCTTTAAAGATTTTCACCATATACCCCTCGGACCTTGCTCGGGTTTCAAGGCAAGCAAACACTTTTTTCTTTCTTCTTTCTTTTTCAAAGGCTCATTGGCCTTTTGTAAGGTGTCCCAACACTATTAAAATGAGGTCAAAGGTACCAAGTCTAAAATTTTCCTAAGTCAAGAGGGAAATAGTTTGTCATCTTATAAACGGAAGCTAGTGCACAGTGTGTGTATAGCTTAAGGTGGAAGACACTAAGCTTGAATTCAATAGAAGATTCAAAAATTCATTAACTTTAGTAAGCATAATACAAACTCTAAGTCAAGTGAAAAACAAAAATTCATTTTCTCCCATTTCATTTTTGAGAATTTTTCCTTAATAACCATGGAGAGTAGAATAAAAGCTTAAAAAATTTTAAAAATAAACAAAAAGCAACTAAATTACCAAAATAAACTTAGCATAAATAACAAAAGACTTCCTTCCTCAATTCTCCCCCCAACCGAGCTGAACATTGTCCTCAATGTGGCATGAGCGATTGAGATTAAAGGGAGGAAGTGGTACCTCCTGAGTGATATCAATTTTGAATATTGATTGGAGAAACCACATGTTTCAAAAAGAATAAAAGATGTGAGTAGAGGAAATAAGAATAAAATAATGCTAAGAGTGATAAAAAAGATAATAGAGTTGTATTACTTCAATTCATGTAGGTACAAAATGAAAGCAAGTAATATAAGTAATCCAAGCAATCCCAATATATAATACCAAAAGCATGGGATTTCAAAAAGGAAATACATAAACAAAATATATAAGGGTAAACTATCAAAATGATCATATGGTGGGTGGAGATGATGGCTCAGCTGCCTCTGCCTCTCCTATAGTAGGCTCTGATGGGGTAGGAACGATATGCTCAGGAGCTGATATAATGCCAAGATGATGTTGAATCTGCCTCAGGAGAATAATGTGATGGGCCTGAGTGGCTATAATCTGCTCCTGATGATCATGAAGAGCTGTGATCTGCTGAGTGAGGATGCTCAATGCGTGAAAAGTGTGGGCTAGGCCTCTATGCTCAATGATGGGTATAGCTATCCTTGGCTCAGCTAAAGGAGATGGCTCTGTTGCAGGTGGAATAACAGGGGAAGTCTGTGGTGTGGCCTGAGGAGCAGGGGGTGGAACCTCTGGTGTAGGCTCTGTAAAAACCACTGCAGGGGCAGGTAGCTAAGCATCATCAGGTATGTCAACTGGCTCCTCTGGCTGCTCTAGATGCTCTGGTGCTCCTTGATCTGCACCACGATAAGTTGTCATACTAGTCCATTTATCGAGAGTGAAAATCTCTCGACATAGACGTCTACGCTCCAAATGAGGCTCTGCTGAATATCCCAGGTGCTCTAAGATCTGGCATAATAGTCTGGGGAAGAGGAGTGGAATGGCATCCGCTCGGAGCAGCTTCTTTCGATGTACCTTCTCTTCAAAGTAGAGAAGGGCAGCCATAATGAGGTGGTGAGGGCCAAATAAGTATCCCTCAGAAATCCTATAGAGTGCCTCCAGCAACACTCCTCTCCTCTGGACCCAATACTGGAGTGGGAATATGTTGTGGCGGAGGAGTGCATCAATGAAGAACATGCTGGGGGGAAGCTCCCTCCTCTAGATGTAATGGTGAGATGATGTCCCTCTGGACAGAGTATGGACGATATCACTCTGTGAAGGATGAGTCCAAGCTCGAAAATCCTCTGGACGAGTTGGCTCATAGGGGATGTGAAGTGCCTCTGCTATATGGCGGGCTCCTAGAATACCATGCTGTCCATCTATGATGAAATGGATGACGGTGGGCTCACGGACCTGGTTTGTGGTCATGGACTGATAGAAGTCCAATGCCACACGAGGGTAGTAAAAATCCCTGGGAGTCAGCAATTGCTCCAAGTGATACCTTTGTAGCAGGCGGAAGGAGTTTCTGAGCTCGGGCTGAAGACGGAAGGTGGTAATGTCGAAACAGAGCTCTGAATGGAATGGTTGTGCCCTGCAGTCCAGGTTTCCTTCAATTGGTGGCTGCGTGAGCATAGGGCGCTTGATAGCTACCTCAGGAGTCATGCCTGAGGGGATTTGAGAGTCTTTTCCCGGCGTGCGAGGTGGTTGAGTCTTCTTGGCCGACGGCGAAAATTTTTTGGCAGGCGGCGGAGAGGGTGTAGGCTCTGATTCGGTCTCTGAAGATGACTCGGTCAGATCAATTAGCTCAGAGACCTTAGCTTTCTTCTGTGGTGGCCCTCTGGAAGAGCTCGCACCGGCGATGGTAAGGGATCTCCTCGTGTTGTAGCGCTTGACCGGAGGACTAACGGGTGCGGCTTCAACTGTAGGTGGGGCTACTCGTGGCCGCGGCGGCTCAAATGTGGAAGCCTTTGACGGTGGTGCCTCTCGGGAGTCTCGGGCGAGCTGATGGAGACGAAGACTTCGCTCCTCGTGTTCTGGCCATGGCGGCGGGGATGAGAATGACCGAAAATACAGTCGGGTTGCTCAGGCGGAGGAGGCCGACGGGAGGGTGCTCGGGCTTGGCTGCTCTTGGTTTCTTTTGGAAGTTCAAATGATGGTTTAAAAATAGGAAAAATGGAATTTATACCGTTAAAAAGGGACACCAAGAGTCACTGTTCATTTTCGCAGCATGGAAATATTTTCGCAGCCGAGGGGCGTTTTCGCAGCGGAAGAAATTTTGACATGGATTTCGCAGTGCATTTCGCAGCTGCGAAATGGGCGTACGGCGTTGTGAAATGGCGCTTGTGTGCCAAAGGGGTGTTTCGCAGCTGCGAAACACCCTGCGAAATGGGGCTTTGGCTGCAAAAATGGGATTTTTTACGCTTTGGGGATTTCGCAGCCATTTCGCAGTTGCGAAACGAGGGGACTATGCTGCGAAATGGCACTCGTGTGCCAAAGACCATTTTCGCAGCGGGCACTGTAGCACTGTGAAATGGTTTCACAGCGTGAGGCTGATTTCACAACGGAAATGTACCGCTGCGAAAATATTTCGCAGCGAAGGCCCATTTTCACAGCGGACCTTTTTTGGCTGCGAAATTTTGCAAACCTCTGTTTTTCCATGCTTTTGAGCTCCTCTTGATTTTTAGAGACCTTCCTTCTATTTTCTTCCATTTCCACCTGATTTTGATCATTCAAAAAGATTGAGTTACATACAAATAACACAATTTAAGACCAAAATTAAAATCAAAACAATTTACAAACTTAAAAAATTACTATACTTAAACAAAAATATGGACTTTGGTGAAACCAAGTCCATCTAACCCTTTTCTGATCAGGCTTTTTGTGGCTTAAGGAGGTTGATCTCCTCTTTTTCTTGCTTGAACGGCTCAATGAATGGCTTGAGGCGATGACCATTGACTTTAAAGGTGTCTATGCCGTTGGAATTCAACAATTCCACCACTCCATTGAGATGCACATGGTGAATAATGAAAGGACCAATCCACCTTGATTTGAGCTTCCCTGGAAAGATATGAAGCCTTGAGTCATAGAGTAGAACTCTTTGGCCTTCCCGGAATTCCTTGTTGGAGGTTAGTTGATCATGCCACCTCTTCATCCTCTGCTTTGCAACTTTGGAATTGATGTAAGCATCATTTCTTAATTCCTCCATCTCATTAAGGTCTAAGCACCTCTTTGCTCCAGCTCTGATCAAGTCCATGTTCAGCCTCTTGATTGCCCACCAAGCCTTATATTCAACTTCCACAGGGAGATGGCATGCTTTGCCATAGACTAGACGATAGGGAGACATGCCAAGAATAGTCTTATAAGTTGTTCTATATGCCCATAATGAATCATGAAGCTTGATAGACCAATCTTTCCGGCTTGTCATCACCACTTTTATCAATATGTTCTTGATTTCCCTATTTGCTAGCTCCACTTGGCCGGAAGTTTGAGGATGATAAGGTGTAGCTACCTTATGCTTCACTCCATACTTGGCTAGTAGGGTCTCAAAGGGTTTGTTGCAAAAATGAGTACCTCCATCACTGATTATGGCCTTGGGCACCCCAAACCTTGAGAAGATGTTCTCCTTAAGAAATTTGAGAACCACCCTATGATCATTGTGTTTACAGGGGATTGCCTCAACCCATTTAGAAACATAGTCCACCCCCACCAATATATAAGAGTTACCAAAAGACATTGGAAAAGGTCCCATGAAGTCAATACCCCAAACGTCAAAAAGATCAACTATGAGGATGGGGTTCATGGGCATTTGATTTCTTTTTGTTAGCTTCCCAAGTCTTTGGCATTTGTCACAACTCCTACACATGATGAGGGAATCTTTAAAAAGTGATGGCCAAGTAAAACCTAATTGCAAGACCTTCATGGCTATTTTCTGAGAGGCAAAGTGGCCTCCACATGCATTCTCATGGCAGTGGCTGAGGATTCCTTGTTGCTCTTGCTCAGGGACACACTTCCTTATGATCTGATCAGTACAATACTTGAAAAGAAAAGGCTCTTCCCAATAATAAGCATGAATCTTTGCAAAGAAGTGCTTCCTGTCTCGGGCTTTCCACTCACTTGGAACTTCACTAGTAACCAAATAGTTAGCAATGTGAGCATACCAAGGAGCTTTCTCTAGCAACATGAGTGATTCCTCAGGGAAGTCATCATTAATAGGCAGGACATGGGAATTGTGTGCTATAGCCAGCCTTGAAAGGTGGTCAGCTACCACATTCTCGACTCCTTTCTTGTCTCGAATTTGGAGATCGAACTCTTGTAACAAAAGAATCCATCTAATCAACCTTGCTTTTGCATCTTGCTTTGTCAATAAATACTTCAAGGCTGAATGGTCAGTGAAGACAATGATGAAAGACCCTACCAAATATGCACGAAACTTGTCTAAGGCAAACACCATAGCTAGCAACTCTTTCTCTGTAGTTGTGTAGTTCCTCTGAGCTTCATTCAATGTTTTACTTGCATAATAGATCACATAGGGCTTCCCATCTTCTCTTTGGCCAAGTACAGCTCCTATAGCAAAGTCATTGGCATCACACATGACTTCAAAGGGTAGTTACCAGTTAGGAGCCCTCACTATTGGAGCGGTTGTCAGAAATTGCTTCAATTGATCAAAATTTTTTTAAAATCTTTCATCCCATATAAACTTAGCATCCTTAGCTAAAAGTTCACAAAGGGGCTTTGAAAGCTTAGAGAAGTCTTTTATAAATCTCCTATAGAACCCTGCATGGCCAAGGAATTACCTTACTCCTTTTACAGTGGTTGGGGACGGCAATTTGACAATAAGTTCCACCTTTGCTTTATCAACTTCAATGCCTTTCTCGGAGATGATATGACCAAGGACAATTCCTTGATGTACCATAAAATGGCATTTCTCCCAGTTGAGCACCAAGTCTTTCTCAATGCATCTGTTAAGAACCGCCTCCAAATTAATCAAGCATTCTTCAAAAGTACCTCCATATACGGGGATATCATCCATGAAAACCTCCATAATTCGCTCCACCATATCACTGAAGATACTAAGCATACACCTTTGGAATGTTGCAGGTGCATTACATAAACCAAAAGGCATCCTTCTGTAGGCGTATGTTCCAAATGGACATGTGAAAGTGGTCTTCTCCTGATCTTCAACATCAATTTCGATTTGGAAATACCCTGAGTACCCGTCCAAAAAATAATAAAAGGGATGGCCAGAGACTCTCTCCAGCACTTGATCAATAAACGGGAGTGGAAAATGATCTTTCCTTGTCACAGCATTCAGCTTCCTATAATCAATACACACCACCCTCCAACCTGAAGTGAGGCGTGTAGCAATTTCTTCTCCTTTTTCATTTTGAATTACAGTAATCCCTGACTTCTTTGGGACCACTTGAGTAGGACTCACCCAAGGGCTGTCAGATATGGGATAAATAATACCCGCTTGAAGTAACTTCAGCACCTCAGCTCATACCACTTCTTGTAAATGAGGATTCAGTCTCCTTTGAGGTTGACGAATTGGCTTGGCTTCTTCCTCCATATATATATGATGTGTACAAACCAAAGGACTGATTCCTTTCAAGTCAGATATTTGCCATCCGATTGCTTTCTTACACCTCTTAAGAACTTCAAGTAGAGAAATCTCCTGATGAATAGTAAGAGATGAAGATATAACTACAGGGCATTGGTCATTCTCTTCCAGGTACGTATATTTCAACTCCATGGGCAGAGGTTTCAAATTGAGCTTTGGGATCTCCTCCTTAACAGCTTCTTGTGCCTCCTCTGGATTGAATAGAGGGAGAATCTCTTCTTTCCTCCTCTAACCTTGTAAAGTAGCAAGCACTTCAGCGGGTTCAGACAACCTTTCTACAAGATCCTCAAGACTTTCATTCAACTTGTCTTGCATATTCTGATTACAATGCTCCTCCACTAGAGTGTCAATAATGCATACCTCTTCTGGACCTTCCTCTTCTTCCGGAGCAGTGAGCTTCTTAGACATATAAAAGATATTAAGCTCAAGTGTCATGTTGCCAAAAGTGAGTTGCATAAGTCCATTCCTACAATTGATGATTGCATTCGAAGTAGCAAGAAATGGCCTTCCAAGGATGATAGGAACATAATTGGCTTCCTTTACAAAAGGATCAGTATCAAGAACAACAAAGTCTACTGGATAGTAGAAATTATCAACTTGAACTAAGACATCTTCAATTATCCCCCTTGGAATTTTCACTAATCTATCAGCTAAGGATAGAGTGATTGATGTTGGCTTCAACTCACCAAGTCCCAATTGCTTGTAGACAGAGTATAGTAACAAATTTACACTTGCTCTCAAATCTAACAAAGTTTTTTCCACTACCTTTCCTCCAATCATGACTGAAATGGTAGGACTTCCCGGGTCTTTGTACTTCAAAGGAGTCTTGCATTGGATGATGACACTTACTTGATCAGTCAAGAAGGCTTTCTTGTTCACATTCAACCCTCTTTTGATAGTACACAAGTCCTTTAGGAATTTTGCATACGTTGGAACTTGCTTAATCATATCCAACAATGGAATATTAACCTTCACTTGCCTCAATACTTCAAGGATTTCTGATCCATTTTTGATCCCCTTTTTCCCATGCAAAGCTTGAGGAAAAGGTGGAGATGTGTGCTTCTTCATCAGTTCTTCCTTAATAAGCTCTGTCTCCGGATTTGAATTGACTGTTAAATCATGGTCTTCTTTCCCTTCATTGATATCTTTCTTCTTTCCTTTCATTTCCTCCCTCTTCTTTGTCTCTTCTTCTTCTTTCTCTTCAGCATGCGGCTTGGGTAATGGCGACTCAACATTTTTACCACTCCTTAGAGTGATCAAGGCTTTAACATCTCTCACCTGTGAAGTTTCTCCCTCATGAGCTTTCACTTCATGGATACCCTTGGGGTTTTGGTGAGGTTGAGAAGGAAATCTACCCTTCTCTTGCACTGCATTCAAATTAGTGAGCCTTGAAATTGAGTATTGGAGATTGTCAATTTTCTGAGATAAGTCATTTTGCATCCCATCCATCCTTTTGTTCAAAGTGCTCTCAACACTGTCAATTCTTTGACTGAGTTGAGCATTGATGGATTTTTGGTCTCCAACAAAATCTCCCACAACCTTGCTTAGATTCACTATTACTTGCTCAAGATTTGAAGCTTGTTGAGATGGTTGAGCCGGCTGTTGATACTGAGGTGCTCTTGGCTTCCATGAAAAATTTGGATGATTCCTCCAACTTGAGTTGTAAGTATTGCCATACGAAGCATTGCTATTGGGCTTAAATTGTCCAATGGCATTTGCTTGATCTCCAAACATTTCTCTAGCAACTGGAATTGTAGGGCACTCCTCCACCAAGTGCTCATAAGACTGACAAATAGAACATGGCTTCACTTGCACTGGTGTTTCAGCAACAGCTTGCACTTCATGCATCTTTTTCAATTCTAACTCCTCCAATCTTCTTGTCATGGCTGCAAATTTTGCTTTCATATCAACATCTTCATTCAAGGTGTACATCCCAGCCTTAACACTAGAGGCAATTGGTTGAGACTTCATCTTCTCCACTTCTCCTCTATTCGGTTCATCCCATCCCCGTGAGACTTCAGCTACATAACTCAAGAAATCCATAGCTTCCTCAGGATTCTTACTCATGAAATCTCCTCCACACATTGTTTCGAGGAGCTGCTTCATTGAGGAAGACATCCCATCATAAAAATAACTCACCAACAGCCATGTATCAAAGCCATGGTGAGGACAAGCATTGATGGCCTCCATGTCTCTTTCCCAACACTCATAGAATTTCTCGTTCTCTTTAGCTGAGAAGTTTGAAATTTGCCTTTTCAAGCCGTTTGTTCTGTGAGTAGGAAAAAACTTCTTGAGGAATTCAGCTTGTAAATCAGTCCAAGAACGGATACTCCTTGGCCTTAAAGAATTAAGCCAAATCTTGGCTTTATCCTTTAAAGTAAAAGGAAATAGCTTAAGCCTCATCAAATCGATTGAAGCTCCTCCCTCTCGGAATGTATTACAAACTTCTTCAAATTCTTTGATGTGTGCATAGGGATTTTCACTTTTCATTCCATGGAAAGTTGGTAGAAGTGGAACAATATGCGGTTTGATAACTAGCTGCTCTGTAGGGGGCACTATGCATGATGGTGCACTCATACGAGGTGGATGCATGCGGTCCCTCATTGATCTGAACTCGTTTGGATTGTCTTGATGGACATGGTGACTATGCTGATCCTCAGGTGTAGCTTCCATGATGTTCAAGCTCAATTCCAACTCCTTGTTATGAGGTGTTTCAAGTTTCACAAGCCTTCCTCCACTATCTCGTACCCAATTTGGCATACACAACTAGTAGCAATTGTAACAAAGAAAAAAAAATGAAAAACAGGGGAAAAGAAAAAACAGAGGAAAACAAACTACCAAAAACTTAGATTAACTAAAACTAAATTAAGAGCTATGTTAGAATATGAATAAGTAAAAGAAACAACTAAAAAAGTTAGTAAAGTGAAAGGAAATTCACCAAACTTGTGATGAAGACCACAAGTATGCTGAAATAATATCTCTATGAAGTTGGCACCTTCCCCAACAACGACGCCATTTGATTCATGCCCAATTAGTGTCTCAGCTGATTCACGTCCAGCTGGTGCTCCTTGATTGAGGGAGTAATCAACAAAATTTATAACCTATATCACCATGCATTGGGATAGCCTTAGCTAATATAGCATAGTGGCTCTAGGATCGTTCACTGGGAAGGGTTTTCAACTTACAACTGATACCACTTCATAGCTAATTTGGTGCTTTTTCATTTCAAGGTTAGCTAAAGAAGAAAACGCAAACTTTGGTTGTAAAAGGTTTAGTTTCAAGCTAACTAAAAGGAAAGTGAAGTAAATTACTTATGGAGAAAAACATTCCTTGGAGGTTTAGGTTCACAGGGGAGGTTCCTTATGCAAAAACAGAGTTCCGGTCACTTGGTTCTTTTCCTCGCATTAGAGAATTAACATGTAGTTAATCCTCTAACCGGTGTTGTATAAATGCTACCTTTTAATGGATTTCAGCACTAAATCTTTCTCACTGATGCAACTTGGAATGGCTCGAGCTTCTCACCTAGCAGTTGCCATCCGAGGTGATCATTAACCTTGGACTTCCCGTTTCAAGCTCGCAAGAGATAACTAATGGATGTCTCCTTGGAGTCCAAAAGCTTACCAAGTGTTGGAAATTCAAGAAAATCCCACCTTCAAGTCACCTCCCAGAAGCTCGCAAGAGGTAAACTAGTGCATCTCCATGGACGGAGACCACTTGCCTTACCAAGTGTTGGCTCAGGTGACTTGCAAGGTGTTTGAAGTTAACTAAAAACATAGAAATCATTAACGGGTCACACTTACTCTTCATTAATGGCTGAAACCACAAAACTACCCATTCTTGCAGTTGGAACCATCCCCGGCAACCTTAGCTCCAAGGAATTAAAAGCTTAGCCACCCATCCTCTGAGGAAACTTCCTCAGAGCTTGTTTGGCTATTAAGAAAATACAAACAAAATGGGAAGGTAAGGTAAACCGTGAACTTTTACTTCCTTAAAAAATATACAAAGTTGTCTCCCGTCTGATTGTTCTTCAAAGGGAAAAATTACAATATGTATAAGGGGTTATTCACCCTTTTGTTCTTGCTTAAAGACTAAGGAATCATGTGATAGGAGGGTTACAAGGAGAGTTTGGGAATTTAGACATCAAATATCTAAAGCAAAAAGATCTCAGGATGTCGGTTGCAGCTATCGGGTGGCTTCAGGAGGTGTTTCACAACTGTCCAAAAAGGGCTGCGAAATTTCGCAGCCAAAGGACAAAATTTCGCAGCCCTGCGAAATTTTCCTTCAGCTTGGAGTGATCGGCTTCCAATGGCTGTAACTTCTTCATTTCAACTCTGAATCGTGCACCATTTGAAGCATTGGATTCTTGACTTCCTGAGCTTTAAAATGCTATATAGCATGCAGGAATTGGACTTCGGGAAGTGCTCCAAAAGTGGCCAAGAAGACTGTAACTGCTGTCCCCTGTTTTGCTTCACGACAGATTCCTCTTTGCTTTCCTCCTTGCATTCCGGATTTGCTTATGGCAAAGGACTTTAAAGCTTCAAAGCTTTGGTTCTTCATGTTTCTGAGCTTTCCAAAAGCTTTGCCATGGATTCCAAAGAACTCTCCTCAATCTTGGATTGCTTTGGTGATCAAAATACTAACAAAAACACCAAAACTTGCACACTTTGATTAGAATTGATTGCAAGGGTCCTTAATATGTTAATTGGGTTAAAAGGTGATAACTACTACTCAAAAGTGTTTAAAAGAGTTAATTACAAGCATACAAAATAACATTTTTGAGTAGTAATCAGCAGTTTAGTTCTAAAGTGAAAGATCTCATTCACGGATGATGAGGGTTTATTATTTTTCATTTCTTAAGTAAGATCTTTATTCTTCTCAAGGAGAAAATGATGTTTAGACTCAAGAAATCTTTTTTTTTTTCAAGCAAATTAGTTCTCCCTTCTTTTAGCACATCAATCTTGGTTTTGTGAGCTTCAAGTATGTCATGGTCTCTTAAGTAATTCTTAATTTGTTTCTCATGCTCAACAACAAGATTATTTAGGAAAACAATCTTTAATTATTAGTGAATTCATCATCACTATCACTATCACATTGACTATCATGCATAGATTCCACATATGCAACAAAAGTTACAAAGTCATTAGGATCATACCTTGCATTTTTAGAAGTTGTGAAATCATTTTCTTCAAAATCTGTATCACTCCAAGTAGCTTGCATAGACTTTTTAATATCTTTAGGGCTAAGATAATCAGTAGCAAAGTGTCTTAGACCACCACAATTAAAACATTCTACTTTCTTACCTTTAGAGGAACCTTTATTTTTTTCTTTAGATGATTATTTAGGTCTCTTTCCTTTTCTAGATTTTTGATTTTTATAAAACTTTTTATTGAATGTTATTATTATTATTATTATTTAACTATTTTAGCTATATGAGTCAATTCATCCCTAGTTATATTATATGGCATTTTAGTATCTTTTTCCTCATTCTTAGAAGCCTTAAAGGCAAAATCTTTAGGCTTTTGAGAATAAGATAGGGTCATCTCATATGTTGTATGCAGTTTTGGGGTCATCTCATCGAATCAATGTCCTTGCTCTCCTTTATGGCAGTAACCTTAGGTCTAAATCTCTCTAGAAGAGATCTCAATATTTTTTTTACTACCTTTGAATTTGGAATAGGTTCCCCAAGGTTAAAAGAAGAATTAACTATATCACTCAATTCAGAATAAAAGAAAGAAAAGTTTTTATTTTCATACGTCATAATATTCTTAAACTTAGTAGTAAACATTTGCAATTTAGAAACTTTAATAGCAGACATACGTTCATGAGTGACTTAAAGAATATCCCATGATTACATTGCACGAGTACATTTTGCTATCCTATGAAACTCATTTTTATAAACCCCATTAAAGATATTAAATAAAGTCCTAGCATTGGATTCACTTCCTTTGTTGTTGGTTTTATCCCAATCTTGTTTAGGTTTTAATTCTCTAGTTGAACTTTCATGGACATCAAGAATCAATGTGGTCCCTTTCCATATTCTACTAAATTCCATACTTGTTCACCTTGCATTTTAAGAAAAAACTTCATCTGAGCTTTCCAGTAGGGATAGTTACTCCCATTAAAGTAAGGTGGACTATTCAAAGGAGCCCCGGTTTCTTGATTGATCCATACTAAACTTATAAGATCAATAAAAATTCGATTTTTATCCTATATGATCAATAACAATTTGATTTTTACCCAATATGATCAATAAAAATTTAATTTTTAATCAATATGATAAAAAATTGATTTTTATCTCACTCTGATATCAATTGAAAAACTCGAAAGTCCATTATGGTAACACCTGAAAGGGGGTGAATGGGTATATTTAAATATGAGAAGTTAAGGATTATCAATTCATTCAATTATAGGCAATGCAAATAAGATAATAAAGATATGCAGTGAAGCACAAGGATTTTTATGTGGAAATACACCACACTAACTGTGGAGATAAAAAATCATGAAGTCTAAAACTGCTAATCTAAATCCACTATATAAGATCAAGTTACATAGAATTACTTGACCACTTTACCCTAAAGACTTACTCTCTAGTACACACAACTTGATCTGCATTTATGATGCAACAACCTCCTTTTGCTCTAGTGAATACACTTCAGTTTCGCTAAAGGGATGAAGGTCTTCAACCTAAGGTTCAAAGCTTGAATCATTGGAATGAGAGATCGGGAATGGTGTAGCTCGTTAGGCTTTCTCTTTAGGAGACTCTTTTGAAATCTCTTTAGTCTTTAATGATCTCTAACCCTAGAAGGGTTCTGGAGAGATATTTATATGCAAATAACCCAAAGAGGTTCGGTATGAATAGGTTTCCAAATCTAATTTGCATGAAATTATAAAAAATATTCTCTAATTTTTGGCAGGAAATACATGAGCACTTAAGCGCACTTAACCACCACTTGAGCGCCTTGGGCACTTGAGTGGTGCTGAGCACTTGAGCGATCCCAATGTTTGAGTGTTACTACTCACTCAAGCATTCCCTATTTCATTTAATTTTTATAAAAAGTCAATTTTTCTTGATTTCAAAGATATCATTTCTCTTTATACCTCATAGGAGCTTAACTTGCCACAAGTAAAACTTTCTTAGACATACCTATGACTTCCTGGTTGGACGAACAATAACCCTTGATCTTCAATGGAGAGTAAGTCACTATCTAAAAGGACTTTTATAGTTAAACAGTAAAAAGAACAAAATTATCAACATACAAACAAGACTCAATGTACTAACAAATTGAATTTTGAGAATTTTTTTCTTCAAATTGTCTTGAATGATTATTACAATGCAAACTAGGTAAATTCCTTAAATTCTTAAAGCTAGATTTAATAAGATTGAATAGTTGCATTGTATGAATCATTGAAAAATGATTTAAAATGAATTGAATATATTGTTTAGATTGATCTTTTGGATTAAATCACCTAATTTGAAGAAAAATTAGATCTAGACCTAAAGCTAATTGAAAAATCAATTTAGATGAGAATTTAGATTTTCAATCTAACTTGGATGAAGAATAATCTCAATACCTACTCACCATAGAGATTGTTTTCTAGAAGATCCTAACTCTAAGAGTTTCTTCTTCTTATTAATTTTCTTTCAAAATTGATTGTTTTAAATCAAATTGTTCGTCCCAATTTGAAATCATTGTTATTTTCATTTTTTTTTTACGAATTGTCAATCCATTTTTATTTGATCACATTCATTTCTTTTCTTATCGTTCAAGTCTTAATTACCAGAAATAATCCATCCCAATGGACAATGCCTAAAATCGCTATACTACTGTAACTTTTGCTAAAAACTATTTTTGATCGGGCAAAGGTTACCTTAAAATAGTTGGATTAAGTTATAAATTTTGTTTCGATACAATAATTGACAAAAATTCATCAATAAAAAATAATGCCACTATCGGGGATGGTGCCAAGGTGATTAAGGAATTTTTTTTTTTTGTGTGTGTGTGTGTGTGTGAGGATTAGCCCTTGTGATCCACATCACAAGATTGGTGAAGTTCTTTTTACTGATTCTTCACTTTCATCTTATTTTTATTTTAAAATTCCATTTTTCTCTTTTGTTCCTTTTGGTTTGTTTTGGTTTTTCTTGGCTTATTTTGTAGGCTCTCCATTGCATGCTACATTGAGAACAACATTTGAGGGAGAGATTGCAAAGGATTACATTGATAATCATCTTTGGTTTGTGATCCAATTATTGAGAAAATGTAAAATCAAGGGGAAAAGCAACAAGGTCAACATGGACCAAACAATGACAATTTTCTCATGTCTAAATCAATGAGGGAATATATGCATCCTCAAAAAATTGGTATGGGATCATGTATAGTCCTTCCCAATGAACCAATTTTGATAAAAACACAGTGTCACTTCTACCTCAATTTCATAGAATGAAAAATGAAAATACATACACTCACATCAAGGATTTTGAAGAGGTGTGTCATACATTTCATAAGGGAAATACATTCATAGAGCTTATGAGATTAAAGATTTTTCCATTCACATTGAAGAATAAGGCTAAGTTGTGTTTCAACTCATTGAGGCCTAAAAGTAAGGTCATGATCGAAGTTACAAACAACCTTCTTAAAGAAATTTTTTCCCACATGATTTGTGCCTAATTGGTGACTCAGCTGATTCACGTTCAGCTAGTGTTCCTTGAGTAAGGGAGTAATCAACAAAATTTATAACCTATATCACCATGCATTAGGATAGTCTCAATTAGTATAGCATAGTGGCTCTAGGATCGTTCACTGGGAAGGGTTTTCAACTCACAACTGATACCAAATCATAGCTAATTTGATGCTTTTTCATTTCAAGGTTAGCTTAAGAAGAAAATGCAAACTTTAGTTGTAAAAGGTTTAGTTTCAAGCTAACTAAAAAGAGGGTGATGGAAATTACTTACGAAGAAAAACATTCCTTGGAGTTTTAGGTTCACAGGGGAGGTTCCTCATGCAAAAACAGGGCTCCGGTCACTTGGTTCAATTCCTTGCATTAGAGAATTAACATGTAGTCAATTCTCTAACCGGTGTTATACAGATGCTTCCCTTTAATGGATTTCATCAATAAATCCTTCTCACTGATGCAACTTGGAATGACTTGTGCCTCTCACCAAGCATTTGCCATTCAAGGTGATCATTAACCTTGGACTTCCCGTCCCAAGCTCGCAAGAGATAACTAATGGATGTCTCCTTGGAGTCCAAAAGCTTACCAAGTGTTGGCAATTCAAGAAAATCCCACCTTCAAGTCACCTCCTAGAAGCTCGCAAGAGGTAAAATAGTGCATCTCTATGGACGGAGATCACTTGCCTTACCAAGTGTTGGCTCAGGTGACTTGCAAGGTGTTTTAAGTTAACTAAAAACGTAGAAATCATTAACGGGTCACACTTTCTCTTCTTTAATGGCTGAAACCACAAAACTACCCATTCTTGCAGTTGGAACCTTACCCGACAACCTCAACTCCAAGGAACTAAAAGCTTAGCCACTCATTCTCTGAGGAAACCTCCTCAGAGCTTGTTTGGCTAGCAAGAAAATAGAAACAAAGTGGGAAGGTAAGGTGAAGAAAGACTCTGAACTTTTCTATATATAAATTGGTCTCTCGGAACAAGTTCCCGAGCATCCTTTTTAAGTGTTACAAGGGAGTTTATATAGGAAGGCAAATTACCCTTCCTTCGATACTTCCTAGCTAAGGAATTACATAAGTGGCTGAATACAAGGAGAAAATGGAGATTTAAACACAAAATATCAGAAGAAAAAGAGTCGGTGAACAAATATCCCAGTTTCGCACGTTGCATGGTGACTTGCGAAATTTCGCAAGTTGATTTCGCATGTTGAAATCCACTTTCGCACGTTAAGCTTCAAGTTCGCAAGTTGCTAAATCACTTTCGCATGTTGGGCTTCACCGAGAATGCACAGCTGCCATCCATTTCCATTTCGCAAGGCTGATTAAAATTTCGCACGTTGGAGTTCCAATTTCGCAAGGTGCGAAATTGTCCCTCAGCTGGATGTAGTTGTCTTCCGAAGGCCATATCTTCCTCATTTCAGCTCCAAATCGCACACGGTTTGAAGCGTTGGATTTTTGACTTCCAGAGCTTCCCAACGGTGTATAGCATGCACAAAATGAACTTCGGGAAGTGCTCCAAAAGTGGTAAGGAAGACTGCAGCTGCCATGCTCTGTTTTCTTCACTCTGTTTTTCCTCTCTCTATTGCTCTTTCCTTGCATACTTTGAACGACTAAGGCAAAGGACTATGAGGCTCCAAAGCTTGATTCTTCAAGAATTTGAGCTTCCAAAAGCCTTGCCATGAACTATATACAACTCTCCCTCATTCTTACATTGCTTTGGTGAGCAAAAAGCTATCAAAACACCAAAACTTAACACAATTTGATTAGAAACAAATGCAAAGGCCTTTAATATGTTAATTGGGTTAAAAGGTAATAATTACTACTCAAGAGAGTTCAAAAGAGTTAATTACAAGCTATGAAATAGCACTTTTTGAGTAGTAATCACTCCCCCTAACCGACATATTGCTAGTCCCTTAGCAATGAAGGAGAGAAAAATAAAATAAAAATAGTATAATTTACAACATCATGCTGATCACTCCAAAAAATGTTTTAGTGGCATGACTAATCAAACTCTCACATGGAACATTAAAGAAATAAAAATCAAACTTCGATAGGAGCTATCAAATAATTTGCCCAATCACAATTCATAAAGAGTAGGCATTATGCAAATTTAAGCTTCAAAATAATTTCCACTCCCAAAGGTCCAATCCTTACTCTTCCACAAAAATCTATGTGTTACTTATTAGTTTCCGAATATAGTATGTCAAACTAATCTCTCCCCTCAACCTAGTTCTTTTCAAGGCTTAGCAAACTGATCAACCTCCAATAGGCTAAGAACACACCTCTTTTATTTCACAATTTTTTTCTTGTAGGAGTGCAATGCTTAAAGGCATTCTTTTCTAAATTGTCCATGTAACGGGGGTCCATCGATGACTCCCAACCAATCAAGGTTTAGGGCATCAAGCTTTAAGGATTTTTCAACCACTAACTCCTCGGATTTCACCCCGGACTTTTGAGAATGAATTTTTAATACCCAAGCACCTACAATATGTCAAACTCCACCCATTCACCCATGTAACGAGCATTGAGGTCCGTGACTTCCAACCAATGAAGGTTTAGGGCACCATGTTTTAAAGATTTTCACCATATACCCCTCAGACCTTGCTCGGGTTTCAAGGCAAGCAAAACACTTTTTTTTTTTTTTTTTTTTTTTCAAAGGCTCATTGGCCTTTTTTTAAGGTGTCCCAACACTAAATGAGGTCAAATGTACCAAGTCTAAAATTTCCTAAGTAAAGGGGGAAATTAGTTTTCCATCTTATAATCGGAACCTAGTGTGCACAGTGTGTGAATAGCTTAAAATGGAAGAACTAAGGTTGAAATCAATAGGAGTTTCAACAATTCATCAACTTTAATAAACATAATACAAACTCTAAGTCAAGTAAAAAGAACAAAAAATTCAATTTCTCCCATTTCATTTTGAAAATTTTTCCTTAATAGCCATGGAGAGTATTAAAAAAAAACTTTAAAAATTTAAAAATTAAGCAAAAACAACTAAATTACCAAAATAAACCTAGCATTAATAACAAAAACTTCCTTCCTCAACTCTCCCCCCAACCAAGCTGAACATTGTCCCCAATGTTTCAAGAGCGATTAAAAATAAAGGGAGGAAATGGTACCTCCTGAGTGACAGGGAATCTGAGTCGAATAGGAGAAACCACATGTTCCAAAGACAAAAGAGTAATGAGAAAAGGGAATATAATAAAAAATGATGTATATATGTATTACTTGAAAAAGAAATACAATATGCATGATGTTCAAGTAATACAACCAATCCCAGTATATAACACATCAAAAAGATGGGATTTACAAGTCTAAAATAAAAGGTAAATACAAAAGAAATAATCATAAAGAGATCAGATAATAGTGGGATCATGTGATTCGTCCCCAATTGGTGTTCTGATTGATTCAGATCAATCAACTGATGTGTTTTGATTTCAATCCTCAGACGAGAGTTATCAACAAAATTTATAAACCTAATTCACCATATACCAGGGTAGCACTAGCTAGCATAGTATAGTGGCTCTAGGATCGTCCACAGAGATGGGTTTTCACTTCACAATTGATATTAACTCAAAGATGAATTGGTGCTTTTTTATTTCAAGGTTAGCTTTAAAAGAAAACATAAACTTGTAATGGAAATGGTTGATTTTAAGCTAACCAAACTAAAGATAACTGAAAATAATTAGAAAGAAAAATGTTTCTTGGGATTTCAGGTCACTAAGATCAGGCGCCATCTATAAAAGGGAGATTCCGGTCACTTGTTTCTTTTCCTCGCATTGGGGATTTAACATATAGTTATTTCCCGAACCGGTGTGGTACAGATGCTTACCATTAATGGTCTCAACACTAAATCTCTCTCACTGATCCATCTTGCAATGGCTCGTGCCTCTCACCTAGCACTTGCCATTCAAGGGGATCTTTAACCTTGGATTATCCTTCAAAAGCTCGCAAGAGATAACTAATGGATGTCTCCTTGGAGTCCAAAAGCTTACCAAGTGTTGGCTGGTCTAGAAAATCTTACCTCTGAATCACTTCCCAAAGGCTCGCAAGAGATAAACTAGTGAAACTCAATGGACGGAGTCCACTTGCCTTACCAAGTGTTGGCCCAGGTGATTCAAAGGCATTTTAAGTTAACTAAAAAGATAAAAACCATAAACGGGTCACACTTTCTTTTCATTAAAAATGGAAACAACAAAAACTCACGCTTATGTAGCCGGCACCTTACTTAGCTTCCTTCACCCAAGAGACAAAAAGCCTAGCCTCTCATCCTCTGAGGAAAAATCCTCAGAGTTTGTTTGGCTAGAAAGAAAATGAAAGAAGAGAAAACAAAGATGAGAAGGAAAAACAGAGCAAGGCTCTGTATATTTTATATATCTACCTACATCTTTACAATGGGTGCAAGAGAACATATATAGGGAAGTTTTTCCAACCCTCCCAACTAAGTAATCCTATGATTGGTGGATTACAAGGAGAAGAATGGAAATTTATACAAAAATATCTGAAGAAAAAGAGTCGGTGCACAAATATCCCAGTTTCGCACGTTGCATGGTGACTTGCGAAATTTCGCAAGTTGATTTCGCAACTTGGATTCCATTTTCGCATGTTGAGCTCCAAGTTCACAAGTTGCAAAATCAGTTTCGCATGTTGGGATTCTCCATGACTGTGCAGCTGCCATCCATTTCCATTTCGCAAGGCAGGCCTTAATTTCGCACGTTGGATTCCAATTTCGCAAGGTGCGAAATTGTCCTTCAGCTTGATGCAGTTGTCTTCCGAAGGCCATATCTTCCTCATTTCAGCTCCGAATTGTACAGAGTTTGAAGAATTGGATTCGTGACTTCCAGATCTTTCCAACGGTATATAGCATGTAGAAAATGAACTTCGGAAAGTGCTCCAAAAGTGGGAAAGAAGACTGCAGATGCTATGCTCTGTTTTCTTCACTCTGTTTTTCTCTCTCCTTTGTTCTTTCCTTCCATACTTTGAACGACTATGGCAAAGGACTATGAGGCTCCAAAGCTTGGTTCTTCATGAATTTGAGCTTCCAAAAGCTTTGCCATGAACTATATACAACTCTCCCTCATTCTTACATTGCTTTGGTGAGCAAAAAGCTATCAAAAACACCAAAACTTAACACAATTTGATTATAAACAAATGCAAAGGCCCTTAATATGTTAATTGGGTTAAAAGGTAATAATTACTACTCAAGAGAGTTCAAAAGAGTTAATTACAAGCTATGAAATAGCACTTTTTGAGTAGTAATCACTCCCCCCAACCGACATATTGCTAGTCCCTTAGCAATGAAGGAGAGAAAAAATAAAATAAAAGTAGTATAATTTACAACATCATGCTGATCACTTCAAAAAATGTTTAAGTGGCATGACTAATCAAACTCTCACATGGAACATTAAAGAAATAAAAATCAAACTTCAATAGGAGCTATCAAATAATTTGCCTAATCACAATTCATAAAGAGTAGGCATTATGCAAATTTAAGCTTCAAAATAATTTCCACTCCTAAAGGTCCAATCCTTACTCTTCCACAAAAATCTACGTGTTACTTATTAGTTTCCGAATATAGTATGTCAAACTAATCTCTCCCCTCAACCTAGCTCTTTTCAAAGCTTAGTAAACTGATCAACCTCCAATAGGCTAAGAACGCACCTCTTTTCTGTCACATTTTTTCTTGTAGGAGTGCAATGCTTAAAGGCATTCTTTTCTAAATTGTCCATATAACGGGGGTCCATCGATGACTCCCAACCAATCAAGGTTTAGGGCATCAAGCTTTAAGGATTTTTCAACCACTAACTCCTCGGATTTCACCCCGGACTTTTGAGAATGAATTTTTATTACCCAAGCACCTACAATATGTCAAACTCCACCCATTCACCCATGTAACGAGCATTGAGGTCGGTGACTCCTAACCAATGAAGGTTTAGGGCACCAGGTTTTAAAGATTTTCACCATATACCCCTCAGACCTTGATCAGGTTTCAAGGCAAGTAAAACACATTTTTTTTTTTTCACAGGCTCATTGGCCTTTTTTTTTTTTTTTTTTTTTCTTTTAGGTGTCCCAACACTAAATGAGGTCAAATGTACCAAGTCTAAAATTTTCCTAAGTCAAGAGGGAAATAATTTTTCATCTTATACTCGGAACCTATTGTGCACAGTGTGTGAATAGCTTAAAATGGAAGAACTAAGGTTGAATTCAATAGAAGTTTCAACAATTCATCAACTTTAATAAACATAATACAAATTCTAAGTCAAGTAAAAAGAACAAAAAATTCAATTTCTCCCATTTCATTTTGAAAATTTTTCCTTAATAGCCATGGAGAGTAGAATAAAAACTTTAAAAAATCTTAAAAATTAAGCAAAAACAACTAAATTACCAAAATAAACCTAGCATTAATAACAAAAACTTCCTTCCTCAACTCTCCCCCCAACCAAGCTAAACATTGTCCTCAATGTTTCAAAAACGATTAAAAAATAAAGGGAGGAAGTGGTACCTCCTGAGTGACATGGAGTCTGAGTCGTTTAGGAGAAACCACATGTTTCAAAAAAAACAAAAGATTGAGTGAGTAGAGGAAATAAAAAAAAATGCCAAGTTTAAACAAAAATGATGTCTACATATTAATCTGAGAAAGTAGAATCTAATAGATGTGTTCCCGCCTATCACGTGAAAGTAGAATCTGAGAAAGTAGAATCTGGGGCTCCCTGAGGTGCAAAGTAGGCTGCCAAGTGATGCCATTTGTCGAGAGTGAACTCCTCTCGGCAATGGCGGCGCCTCTCAAGGTGGGGCTCTGCAGGATAGCCCAGGTGCTCTAAAATCTGGCAGAGGAGCCTCGGAAACAATAAGGGAATGACATCTGCTCTCTGAAGCTTCCTCTGATGGACTTTCTCTTCAAAGTGAAGAAGAGAAGTCATGATCAAGTGATGAGGGCCGAAATAATATCCCTCAGAAATCCTGAATAATGCCTCAAGTATAGCTCCTCTCCTCTGAACTTTATGCTGTAGTGGGAAGATGTTGGCGCGCAGGAGCACATCGATAAGGAGCATCCCAGATGGAAGCTCCCTCATAGTCAACACTGAGGCTGTGGAAGTCCCCTTGGACAAGATATGAACCATGTCCCTTGGAGAGAATCGGGACCACTCCCTGAAATCTGCCTGACTCATAGGCTCATAAGGTATATGGAGGGCCTCAGCAATGTGGCGAGCTCTAATAATACCCTGGCATCCATCTATGGTAAAATAGATGAGAGTAGGATCCCGGACGCCTCGAGTAGTCATAGACTGATAAAAGTCTAGAACTACTCTGGTATAATAGAACTGCCTAGGGTTGAGGAGATGCTCCAGATGATACCTCTGCAGTAAATGGAATGAATCCCTGAGCTCTGGTTGCTGTCTGAGAGCATCAATGTCAAACCAGGTCTCTGAATGGAATGATCGATCTCTGCAATCCAGGTTGCCCTCTATAGGCGGCCTTGCGATCATAGGACGCCTGATGACGGTCTCTAAAGGAATCCCCACAGGAATCTGAGAATCCTCTGTAGGCGGCTCTGCCTGAGGGGGCTGGGATGGCTCTCCAGGACCCAAGAACTTGGCCCTCTTCGCGGATGGCCGAGAAGCAGGCCTCCTAGCTATGGTGGAGGGAGGCATAAGCTCAATGGGTGTCCTCCTCGTGTGGTACCGGCGCTGAGAAGGCGTTCCACCCTCAGATGGGGGAACGGTGGAGTCCTGAGCATCTCGCGAAGTGGCGTCTCTGACGGCGGACGGCGTAGGTCGAGGCATCGGCGAGGATGGGGATGCGGAATGGCCTCCTCTCGTCTTTGCCATGGCCGAAATGCTGAGGAAAGGAACTAATCGAGTTCCAGAGAGGTGAAAATGGCGCGCGGTGGGGGGGGAAGCGTCTCTTTGGCTTCTCTGCTCCAAGGGTTTAAATGGGAGTGGGGAATCTTAGTTGGAGTGGGTTGATGTTTAAAAACTCCTTTAGCAATTGAAAAGTCATTTTTGAAGGTTCAGCTAAGTCTCAGGCGGTAAAAAATGGATTTAAAAGTCAGTTAGGAGTTTTCGCAGCTTAAATTTCATCGTGCGAAATTTTCGCACCTTGAAAGGGAAATTTCGCACCTTGAATTTTACCGTGCGAAATTTTCGCACCTTGGCTGGAAATTTTGCACCTTGGCTCTTACCGTGCGAAATTTTCGCACCTTAAATTGAGAATTTCGCACCTTGTTTTCATTTTCGCACTCAATTTCGCACTGTGTGAAATTTTCGCACCTTGTTTCGCACGGTGCGAAACCATTTCGATACTTAAGGTAATGACACTCGTGTGCTAGAGAGGTGTTTTGCATGGTGTGAAAATTTTTGCACCTTGAATAGTGGTGTGCGAAAATGAAGTTTAGAAAATTCGCACCTTAGCTGTGATTTTCGCACCTTGGAATGAAGTTCGCACCTTGGAATGCATCGTGCGAAATTTTCGCACCTTGATTCGCACTGTGCGAAAATTGGTTTGGGCTGTGCGAAATGCCATTCGTGTGCCAGGAGGGTGATTCGCACGGTGCGAAAATTTTCGCACCTTGGCTTGAGGTGTGCGAAATTTTGCTTTTGGAATTTCGCACCTTGAACTGGATTTTCGCACCTTGGATTCCACTGTGCGAAATTTTCGCACCTTGAAATGCAGTGCTCTGCTTCCTTTGTTTTGCTCCCCTGTTTTTCTTTTCAAGGCTTCTCCTCATTTTTCTTGAATTTTCCCTGAAATTTAACATCAAAATTGACTCAAATTAAGACAAAATAAACCAAATTTAAGCAAGAATCAAAATCAAAAGAAATAAAAAACAACAATAAAACTATCAAACTATAAAATTCATGGACTTATGTAGTCCATGAAACCTTGCTCTCTCTCAAAGTTGTTGTGGTTCAAGGAGGCTGATCTCCTCCTTGTCTGCATTGTAAGGCTCTATGAATGGCTTGAGACGATGACCATTGACTTTAAAGGTTTGATTGCCTTTGGAATTGAATAATTCCACCACTCCATTGAGATGCACTTGGTGAATAATGAAAGGACCTATCCACCTTGACTTGAGCTTCCCGGGAAAGATGTGGAGCCTTGAGTCATAGAGTAGGACTCTTTGTCATTCCTTGAATTCTTTGTTGGAGATTAGCTGATCATGCCACCTTTTCATCCTCTGTTTTGCAACTTTAGAATTAAGGTAAGCATCATTTCTTAATTCCTCCATCCCATTAAGGTCTAAGCACCTCTTTGCCCCTGCGCTGATCAAGTCCATGTTCAATTTCTTGATTGCCCACCAAGCCTTATATTCAACCTCCACGGGGAGATGACATGCTTTGCCATAAACTAGACGATAGGGAGACATACCAAGAATAGTCTTATAAGTTGTCCTATATGCCCATAATGAATCATGAAGCTTGATAGACCAATCTTTTCTACTTGTAGTCACCACTTTCATCAATATGTTCTTGATCTCCCTGTTTGCTAGCTCCACTTGCCCGGAAGTTTGAGGGTGATAAGGTGTAGCTACCTTATGCTTTACTCCATACTTGGCTAATAGGGTTTCAAAAGGTTTATTGCAAAAATGAGTACCTCCATCACTGATTATGGCCTTGGGCACCCCAAATCTTGAGAAGATGTGCTCCTTAAGAAACTTAAGAACCACCTTGTGATCATTGTGTTTATAGGGGATTGCCTCAACCCATTTAGAAACATAGTCCACCCCCACCAATATATAAGAGTTACCAAAAGACATTGGGAAAGGTCCCATGAAGTCAATACCCCAAACATCAAAAAGATCAACTATGAGGATGGGGTTCATGGGCATTTGATTTCTTTTTGTAAGCTTCCCGAGTCTTTGGCATCTTTCACAACTCCTACACATGATGTGGGAGTCTTTAAAAAGTGATGGCCAAGTAAACCCTGATTGCAGGACCTTCATGGCTGTCTTCTGAGAGGCAAAGTGGCCTCCACATGCATTCTCATGGCAGTGGCTGAGGATTCCTTGTTGCTCTTGCTCAGGGACACACTTCCTTATGATCTGATCAACACAATACTTGAAAAGAAAGGGCTCCTCCCAATAGTAAGCATGAATCTTCGCAAAGAAGTGCCTCTTGTCTTGTGCCTTCCACTCACTTGGAGTTTCACCAGTCACCAAGTAGTTAGCAATGTGAGCATACCAAGGAGTTTTCTCTAGCAACATCAGTGATTCCTCAGGAAAATCATCATTAATAGGCAAGACATGGGAATTGTGTGCTATAGCCAACCTTGAAAGATGGTCAGCTACCACATTCTCCACTCCTTTCTTGTCTCTGATTTGGAGATTGAACTCTTGTAACAAAAGAATCCATCTGATCAACCTTGCTTTTGCATCTTGCTTTGTCAATAAGTACTTCAAGGCTGAATGATCCGTGAAAACAATGATGAAAGACCCTACCAAATATGCACGAAACTTATCTAGGGCAAACACCACAGCTAACAACTCTTTCTCTGTAGTTGTGTAGTTCCTCTGAGCTTCGTTCAATGTTTTGCTTGCATAGTAGATCACATAGGGCTTTCTTTCTTCTCTTTGGCCAAGTACAGCTCCTATAGCAAAGTCACTTGCGTCACACATTACCTCAAAGGGTAGTTGCCAGTTAGGAGGCCTTACTATTGGAGCGGTTGTCAAAAATTGCTTCAACTGATCAAAACTCTTTTGACATCTTTCATCCCATATAAACTTAGCATCCTTAGCTAAAAGTTCACAAAGAGGCTTTGAAAGCTTAGAGAAATCTTTTATAAACCTCCTATAGAACCCTGCATGGCCAAGAAATTGCCGTACTCCTTTTACAGTGGTTGGGGACGGCAATTTAACAATAAGTTCCACCTTTGCTTTGTCAACTTCAATGCCTTTCTCGGAGATGATATGGCCAAGGACACTTCCTTGATGTACCATGAAATGGCATTTCTCCCAGTTGAGCACCAAGTCTTTCTTAATGCATCTGTTAAGAACAGCTTCCAGATTGACTAAGCATTCTTCAAATGTACCTTCATATACGGTGATATCATCCATGAAAACCTCCATAATTCGCTCCACCATATCACTGAAGATACTAAGCATACACCTTTGGAATGTTGCAGGTGCATTGCATAAACCAAAAGGCATCCTTCTGTAGGCGTATGTTCCAAATGGACATGTGAAAGTGGTCTTCTCCTAATCTTCCACATCAATTTCAATTTGGAAGTACCCTGAGTACCCGTCCAAAAAACAATAAAACGGATGGCCAGAGACTCTCTCCAGCACTTGATCAATAAATGGGAGTGGAAAGTGATCTTTCCTTGTCACAGCATTCAACTTCCTATAATCAATACACACCCTCCAACCTGAAGTGAGGCGTGTAGCAATTTCTTCTCCCTTCTCATTTTGAATTACCGTAATCCCTGACTTCTTTGGGACCACTTGGGTAGGGCTCACCCAAGGGCTGTCAGATATGGGATAAATAATCCCTGCTTGAAGTAACTTCAGCACCTCAGCTCGTACTACTTCTTGCAAATGAGGATTCAGTCTTCTTTGAGGTTAACGAATTGGTTTGGCTTCCTCCTCCATATATATGTGATGTGTACAAACCAAATGACTGATTCCTTTCAAGTCAGATATTTGCCATCCTATTGCCTTCTTACACCTCTTGAGAACTTCAAGTAAAGAAGTCTCCTGATGAGTAGTAAGAGATGAAGATATAACAACAGGGCAATGGTCATTCTCTTCCAGGTACGTATATTTCAACTCCATGGGCAGAGGTTTCAAGTTGAGCTTTGGGATCTCTTCCTTATCAGCTTCTTGTGCCTCCTCTTTATTGAATAAAGGTAAAATATCTTCTTTCCTCCTCCAACCTCATAGAGTAGCAAGCACATCAGCGGGTTCAGACAACTCTTCTTCAAGATCCTCAAGACTTTTATTCGATTTGTCTTGCATATTCTGATCACAATGCTCTTCCACCAGAGTATCAATAATACATACCTCTTCTGGACCTTCTTCTTCTTCCGGAGTAATTACCTTCTTGGACATATGAAAGATATTAAGCTCAAGTGTCATGTTGCCAAAAGTGAGTTGCATAAGTCCATTCCTACAGTTAATGATTGCATTTGAAGTAGCAAGGAATGGCCTTCCAAGGATGATAGGAACATAATTAGCTTCCTTTACAAAAGGATCAGTATTAAGAACAACAAAATCTACTGGATAGTAGAAATTATCAACTTGAACTAAAACATCTTCAATTATCCCCCTTGGAATTTTCACAGATCTATCGGCTAAGGATAGAGTGATTGCTGTTGGCTTCAATTCACCAAGTCCCAATTGCTTGTAGACAGAGTATGGTAACAAATTTACACTTGCTCTCAAATCTAACAAAGCTTTTTCCACTACCTTTCCTCCAATCATGACTGAAATGGTAGGACTTCCCGGATCTTTGTACTTCAAAGGAGTTTTGCATTGGATGATAGCACTTACTTGCTCAGTTAAGAAGACCTTCTTATTCACATTCAACCCTCTTTTGATAGTACACAGGTCCTTTAGGAATTTTGCATACGTTGGAACTTACTTAATCATATCCAGCAATGGAATATTGACCTTCACTTGCCTCAATACTTCAAGGATTTCTGATGCATTTTTGATCCCCTTTTTCCCATGCAAAGCTTGAGGAAAAGGTGGAGATGTGCGCTTCTTCATCAGTTCTTCCTTAATAAGTTCTTTCTCCAGATTTGGTTTGACTGTTGAATCATGGTCCTCTTTCCCTTCACTGATATCTTTCTTCTTTCCTTTCATTTCCTCCCCCTTCTTTGTCTCTTCTTCTTCTTCCTTTTCCACATGTGGCTTGGGTGTTGGTGACTCAACCTTTTTACCACTCCTCAGAGTGATCAAGGCTTTAACATCCTTCACCTGTGAAGATTCTCCCTCATGAGCTTCCACTTCATGGATACCCTTGGGGTTTTGGTGAGGTTGAGATGGAAATCTACCCTTCTCTTGCACGGTGTTCAAATTAGTGAGCCTTGAGATTGAGTATTGGAGATTATCTATCTTTTGAGATAGATCATTTTGCATTCCATCCATCTTCTTGTTCAATGTGCTCTCTACACTGTCAATTCTTTGGCTAAGCTTAGCATTGATGGATTTTTGATCTCCAACAAAATCCCCCACAACCTTGCTTAAATTCACTATTGCTTGCTCAAGATTTGAAGCTTGTTGAGATGGTTGAGCCGGCTGTTGATACTCAGGTGCTCTTGGCTTCCATGAAAAATTTGGATGATTCCTCCAACTTGAGTTGTAAGTATTCCCATACGGAGTATTGCTATTGGGCTTAAATTGTCCAATGACATTTGCTTGATCTCCAAACATTTCTCTAGCAACTGGAATTGTAGGGCACTCCTCCACCAAGTGCTCATAAGATTGACAAATAGAACATGACTTCACTTGCACTGGTGTTTCAGCAACAGCTTGCACTTCATGCATCTTTTTCAATTCTAGCTCCTCCAATCTCCTTGTCATGGCTGCAAATTTTGCTTTCATATCAACATCTTCATTCAAGGTGTACATCCCAGCCTTAGCACTAGAGGCAATTGGTTGAGACTTCATCTTCCCCACTTCTCCTTTATTCTGTTCATCCCATCCCCTTGAAACTTCAGCTACATAACTCAAGAAATCCATGGCTTCCTCAGGATTCTTACTCATGAAATCTCCTCCACACATTGTCTCTAAGAGTTGCTTCATTGAGGACGACATCCCATCATAAAAGTAACTCACCAACAACCATGTATCAAAGCCATGGTGAGGACAAGCATTGATGGCCTCCATGTATCTCTCCCAACACTCATAGAATTTCTCATTCTCTTTAGCCGAGAAATTTGAAATTTGCCTTTTCAAGCCATTTGTCCTATGAGTGGGAAAAAACTTCTTGAGGAATTCAGCTTGTAAATCAGTCCAAGAACGGATACTCCTTGGCCTTAAAGAATTAAGCCAAATCTTGGCTTTATCCTTTAAAGTGAAAGGAAATAGCTTAAGCCTCATCAAATCAATTGAAGCTCCTCCCTCTCTGAATGTATTACAAACTTCTTCAAATTCCTTGATGTGTGCATAGGGATTCTCACTTTCCATTCCATGGAAAGTTGGTAGAAGTGGGACAATATGCGGTCTGATAACTAGCTGCTCTGTAGGGGGCACTATACATGATGGTGCACTCATACGAGGTGGATGCATGCGGTCCCTCATCGATCTAAATTCATTGGGATTGTCTTCATGACCATGGTGACTATGCTGATCTTCAGGTGTAGCTTCCATGGTGTTCAAGCTCAATTCCAACTCCTTATTATGAGGTGTTTCACGTTTAACAAGCCTTCCTCCACTATCTCGTATCCAATTTGGCATACACAACTAGTATCAACTGTCACTAAAAAAATGAAAACAGGGGAAAAGAAAAACAGAGGGAAACAAACTACCAAAAACTTAGATTAACTAAAACTAATTTAATAGCTATGTTAGAATATGAATGAGTGATTCGCGCGGACCCAGTCGGGTCTTTTAATCAAAAACATTTATAAAACCTATGACCTCATACTGGCGTAGCAAAGCTACTATAGTATAGCGGCTCTAGGGTCGAACTCTGGGATGGGTTTTCACTCTACCAGTGATAGACTCAAGATTAGAAATTGAATTTGATGATTTCCTTTGTCAAAAACTCAAAGTTTAAAAGAAAATAAAATTTGTTTTGAAAGTGGTTTTTGAAACTAAACTAACATAGAACTAAGTAAATAGAAGAAAGAAAGTCTCCCGGAGCTAAGGGTTGCTAGGATCAAGTTCAGAATGCAAAGTGGAAAATTCCGGATTTTTCTCCTCGCATTGGGGATTTAACCTATAGTTATTTCCCGAACCGGTATAGGTTTAACAATGAAGATTTAATCCATAAAAAGTCGATAGAAATGGTAGTCAAGTTCCATTTATGGCTTTAAACACTATGGGTCTTCACCTTGAGCCACTTTCCAATGGCTCGTACATGATAACTAATGGACTGATATGGATCTAGCAATAAGCATCCACAGAGACCTGAAGCTTACCATGTATTGGTCATTCAAAGTGATTCTAAGGGAGTTAAAGCAAAACTTTGGATTTAAAAGCCATTAATGAACTCCAACTACCGGTATTTAAGGCACGAGAGTTTTCCACCTTTGCATCTGGACTCTTCACCTAGCTTCCTTCACTCCAAGAAACTAAAGGTTTAGCCTCTCATCCTCCGGGAAATCATCCTCAGAGGTTGTTTGGCTTCCGAGAAAGAGAAAATAGAAAAGAGAAAAGGAAAGCAAAGAGAGCCCTGTATTTTTCTCCCCGAGAGGAGTTTTTCTAAGTGTAAAATTTTTTACATAGCATCCGAGAGGTGATTACCACCCCTCTTATAGTCTTTACAAAAGCCAAGCTTGTAATTGGCTAGTTACAAGGATAGGAAAGGAATTTACATAAAAAAAAATACAAAATAAAAGATCTAAAATGGAGTCGGCAGAACAGGGGAAAATTTCGCACCACGCATGGGCTGTGCGAAGCTTGTGCGAAATTCGCACAAGCCTGCTCTTGTGCGAAGCTGGTGCGAAATTCGCACTCAGCTTGACACAGTTGTCTTCCTAAGGCCATATCTTCCTCATTTCAGCTCCAAATTGTACACGGTTTAAAGCGTTGGATTCTTGACTTCCAGAGCTTTCCAACGGTATATAGTATGCAGAAAATGGACTTCCGAAAGTGCTCCAAAAGTGTGAAGGAAGACTGCATCTGCAGTCCTCTGTTTCAGCTTCACTCTGTTTTCCTCTTTGCTTGCTTTTCCTCTTTGCTTCTCTCCTTTACTTGGCTTGTCTTAATGATCCAAAAAGCTGTCAAAACACTAAAACTAGCCACAAATATGATTAGAAGTCATTGCTAGGTCCTTAACATGCCAATTGGAATAAAAATGGAGAACTACTACACAAAAGTGCTCAAAACATAATGACTTAAAGGTGTAAAAATGCACTTTTTGGGTAGTAATCAATGAGTAAAAGAAACAACTAAAAGAGTTAGTAAAATGAAAGAAAATTCACCGAACTTGTGATGAAAACCACAAGTATGCTGAAATAATATCACTGTGAGATTGGCACCTTCCCCGGCAACGACGCCATTTGATTCGTGCCCAATTGGTGACTGAGCTGATTCATGTTCAGCTAGTGTTCCTTGAGTAAGGGAGTAATCAACAAAATTTATAACCTATATCACCATGCATTAGGATAGTCTCAACTAGTATAGCATAGTGGCTCTAGGATCGTTCACTGGGAAGGGTTTTCAACTCATAACTGATACCAAATCATAGCTAATTTGATGCTTTTTCATTTCAAGGTTAGCTTAAGAAGAAAATGCAAACTTTAGTTGTAAAAGGTTTAGTTTCAAGCTAACTAAAAAGAGGGTGATGGAAATTACTTACGAAGAAAAACATTCCTTGGAGTTTTAGGTTCACAGGGGAGGTTCCTCATGCAAAAACAGGGCTCTGGTCACTTGGTTCAATTCCTCGCATTAGAGAATTAACATGTAGTCAATTCTCTAACCGGTGTTATACAGATGCTTCCCTTTAATGGATTTCATCAATAAATCCTTCTCACTGATGCAACTTGGAATGGCTCGTGCCTCTCACCAAGCATTTGCCATTCAAGGTGATCATTAACCTTGGACTTCCCATCCCAAGCTCGCAAGAGATAACTAATGGATGTCTCCTTGGAGTGCAAAAGCTTACCAAGTGTTGGCAATTCAAGAAAATCCCACCTTCAAGTCACCTCCTAGAAGCTCGCAAGAGATAAACTAGTGCATCTCTATGGACGAAGATCACTTGCCTTACCAAGTGTTGGCTCAGGTGACTTGCAAGGTGTTTTAAGTTAACTAAAAACGTAGAAATCATTAACGGGTCACACTTTCTCTTCTTTAATGGCTGAAACCACAAAACTACCCATTCTTGCAGTTGGAACCTTTCCCGACAACCTCAACTTCAAGGAACTAAAAGCTTAGCCACTCATTCTCTGAGGAAACCTCCTCAGAGCTTGTTTGGCTAGCAAGAAAATAGAAACAAAGTGGGAAGGTAAGGTGAAGAAAGACTCTGAACTTTTCTATATATAAATTGGTCTCTCGGAACAAGTTCCTGAGCATCATTTTTAAGTGTTACAAGGGAGTTTATATAGGAAGGCAAATTATCCTTCCTTCGATACTTCCTAGCTAAGGAATTACATAAGTGGCTGAATACAAGGAGAAAATGGAGATTTAAATACAAAATATCAGAAGAAAAAGAGTCGGTGAACAAATATCCCAGTTTCGCACGTTGCATGGTGACTTGCGAAATTTCGCAAGTTGATTTCGCATGTTGAAATCCACTTTCGCACGTTAAGCTTCAAGTTCACAAGTTGCTAAATCACTTTCGCATGTTGGGCTTCACCGAGAATGCACAGCTGCCATCCATTTCCATTTCGCAAGGCTGATTAAAATTTCGCACGTTGGAGTTCCAATTTCGCAAGGTGCGAAATTGTCCCTCAGCTGGATGTAGTTGTCTTCCGAAGGCCATATCTTCCTCATTTCAGATCCAAATCTCACACGGTTTAAAGCGTTGGATTCTTGACTTGCAGAGCTTTCCAACGGTATATAGCATGCACAAAATTGACTTCGGGAAGTGCTCCAAAAGTGGTAAGGAAGACTGCAGCTTCCATGCTCTGTTTTCTTCACTCTGTTTTTCCTCTCTCTGTTGCTCTTTCCTTGCATACTTTGAACGACTAAGGCAAAGGACTATGAGGCTCCAAAGCTTGATTCTTCATGAATTTGAGCTTCCAAAAGCCTTTCCATGAACTATATACAACTCTCCCTCATTCTTACATTGCTTTGGTGAGCAAAAAGCTATCAAAACACCAAAACTTAACACAATTTGATTAGAAACAAATGCAAATGCCTTTAATATGTTAATTGGGTTAAAAGGTAATAATTACTACTCAAGAGAGTTCAAAAGAGTTAATTACAAGTTATGAAATAACACTTTTTGAGTAGTAATCACCACACACTGTACAAGTGGCTTGAAAAGGCAAATTATCAACTTTTTAGCATTGGACAATGAAAAATTTTATGCTTGTTGGGAAAGATATATGGAAGTAATCAATGTTTGTCCTCACCATAGGTTTGACACATGGATGTTGGTGAGTTCTATGAGGGCATGTCATCAACTATGAAGCAATTATTAGAAACTATGTGTGGAGGTGACTTTATGAGTAAAAGTCTTCATGAAACCTTTGGATTTTTGAATTATGTAACTGAAATATCAAAGTCATGGGATGAGCCATATGGAAGAGATTCACATAAGTCCAACTCTCAAAGTAATTCAATGAAGGAATGTATATGATAAATGAAGATTTTGGTTTACAAGCTAAAATGATAGCTTTGATAAGATGGCTAGAAGAACTTGAAGCTAAGGGATTTCATGAAGTAAATGCAATATATGATAATCCAATTTACATGGTGCAATGTTCTATTTTCCAGTCTATGGAATATTAAGTGAGTGATTGTCCTACAATATTTGTTGAGAATAATGCGAACATGTCATGGGATTATAGACAAGAGCAATTTTCTTCAAGCCAATGCTCATAAAGCCAACACTTCATGCAAGATTCTCCTCAACAAGTTTCTTCGGTAGAGCAAGTTATTGTAAACTTAGGTAAAATTTTATGAGATTCCATTAGTGATCAAAAGAACATCAACACTCACATTATTCAAAGGATGGACTACATTGAGACATCTTTGAATTAAAAGTTTGATAGCATGCAAGCCGATGTGAACAAAAAATTTGATAACATTTAGCTAGCAATTTCAAAGCTTTCCAACATACACCCATTCTAAGAGCAAAGGACATACCCATCTCAACCTTAACCTAAAACAAGGGGAAAACATGAATCTAGTGAAGCTTGTGGAAGTTCTACTAAGGTGGATGAAGTCAAGGCAATCATCACTTTGAGAAGTGGAAAGGAATTGGAGCAACTAAAATCAAATGAAAGGAAAAATAAAAAGAGAGAACAAGAAAAAGAAAATTTGAAAATTGAAGATGATAGAATTGAAAGAACAAAAGTTGAAAGTTTTGAAGAAGAAAAGGAGGAGAAGAGTGAAGCTAAAATGAATAAGGATATGCTCTTAGCTCCACCTTTTCCTATGGCTCTTCAATTAAGGAAGGAGGTAAACAATGCTCCAAAATTTTTTGAAATTTTGAAGCAAGTCAAAGTTAACTTACCATTCTTTGACATGATTGGAGAACCTCCAGCTTATGTCAAGTTTCTTAAGGATTTATGTATCATAAAGAGAGGAATGCATTTGAAAAAGAAAGTTTTCTTAACCGAACAAGTTAGTGCAATTATCGAATGCAATACTTTAATCAAGTTTAAGGATATGAAATATCCCACTATCTCGGTGAAGATTGGCAACACATTTGTGAAAAGAACACTTTTAGACTTAAGAGCAAGTGTGAATCTTCTTCCCTACTCGGTATATAAGCTAATGGGGCTTGGAGAACTAAAATCTACTTTCATCACACTTTCATTGGCGGATATATCAGTTAAATTTCCAAAAGGAATTATTGAAAATATGTTGATCCAAATAGATAAATTCTATTATCCGATTGATTTTGTGGTGCTCGACATGGAACAAGGAACTAGTGGACTCAACCATGTTCCTATTATACTTGGCCAACCTTTCCTTATCATAACAAATGCATTGATTAATTGCCAAAGTGAGGTAATACAACTTACCGTTGGTAACATGACAATTGAGTTTAACATTTTTCACTCATGTAAGAGGCATGGTACCTAATAGGAAGAGGAACTTATGGAGGCTTTTTTTTATTGAATTATCCATGGAAGAGCCAATGAAAGAAATGACTAAAAAAGATTTAGTAAAACTTGGTGATGCAATTTCCAATGAGTGAACTGAAGTTTGGAAGATCAATGAAGAAATTCAACCTTTGAAGTTAATGGAGTGATCATTTGGCTTCAAGAAAGTGAAAATAATGAAGCATAGTATGCATAATAATTCAAAGGCCATTAAAAAGAAGCTCAAGGAAAAAAAATAAATTTAAAGAAGGAAATTTCAAGCCACATCTTTTTCTAGGAAAACTTAAGTACCAAGGAGTTGGTCCATTTATTGTTTGCAAGTCATATCCAAATAAAAAATTGATGCAAAGGTTGATAGGCTTAGTTATTTCAATGGCTAGCTAGCCCAATGGTTTCTTGTTTCTTTATTTTTTATTATTTGATTTTTTTTCCTTTAGTTTCTATTGAAAAATTCATCTTAACTCTTTGATTTGTGTTTTTAAGGACATGTCAAAAGGATGGGACGCAAGAAGCAAGGCAAAAAGAAGTTTTAACTGTCAATCATCATTTCACACATCCATGTGAAAACAGGGGAAGTCATGCCAAAACAGGTGAGTGTTCATATCATTGAAAATTCAAAAGTTTTAAGCCCTTATCTCATTTTGCATGATTGTATGAAAATTATGTTGAAGGCTGCAATTAAAAAGGGCACTCTGTACTACTTTGCACGCTCATGTGAAATTTTGCATGACTGTGTCAATCTTCTAACATAATATTATCTAAGCATCTAGTTCATTTCACACCGCCATGCAAAAATGAATACTCATGCCAAAATTTTAGTTATCTTTAAATGTGATTTGAAAGAGTTGAAGTTGGAGAACTTTAAACCCATTCTCTAGTTTTGTCCAAAGGACCACTAGAGATGAGCTTTTTCATGCAGGGACAATCATTTGCAATCTTAGATCATTATAAGTAAGCTTGTGAGAGGTGTAAAGTTTTTTCCTAACTAGTACAAAGCAATTCAAAAGATAAGCAAAAAACACTTTCATCTTCGAAGTGTTGTTATGAATTTATTATTCATTAATTGGTTCCTCTTGAATTTTCCCTCTTTCATTATCAACAAAATTTTGGTAAGGCTTAAGCTTTCTAAATTCAACTCAAATTGATCATCTTTTCAGTTTATTGAAGATAAGAAGTATGAATTCTGTGTTTCAATTTCATGCTTGGATTGAATCATATGAAATTTCATGTTTACATTTTGAATTTTGATTCATCCTTTAATTTAGTGTTTTTATCTTGAATGGAATTTAATTGTGATAATGTTCAATATTTTGAATTAAAAAAAATCTGGAATGCTCTATGATAGCTTAAAGCTTAAAATAGGAAAAGAACACCTTCATTTATATTCTTGTTCCTTAAAATTTTGATTTTACATGCTAATTTTATACTGAATCTCATTATCTTGGAACTAGGAATATGATTGTAGATGTGTACCTTGATTTTCTTCTCATATTGTGTCTCTAATATAGTTTTTAGTTTTAGTTTTTATTTATTTATTTATTTTTTATAATATTCTCTTTTCTTATATCATTCATATTTTATAGTGCTCATGTTTGATCTTGTTTTTGTTTTAGATCTTGAAGATGAAATTCATGAGAGATTGAGGTATCTTTCTTTCTTTTCTTTGTATATTTTTATTGCACATTGAAGACAAAGCACAAGTTATGTTGGGAGGAAGGTTAGAAAGGAAAAGAAGGAAATATGTTATTAGTTTTGTTAGTTTTTCTAGTAGGATTTTTTTTCATAAATCACATTTGTGACTTATGTGGTGAAATTATTTTTAAGAAGACTATAGCATTTGTGATTAATGAATGAGTATATCTAACTTGAAATAAGTTGATTTAGAATACTAGCTTATTTACTTAATCTTAGAAGACTTATTATGTGAATTGAAATTGATTCCACTTTGAAGTTTTCATTTTCTCAAGGGTTATTTCTATTTGAGTCTTGACACATACCCTTTAGACCCTGGATATAAGATGAAAAAATGGTCTAACTTTGAGACTTGGAATTAATTGTTTTGGTGACATGGATTACTTTCGAATTGAGTTGAGATACCTTAAAAATAGGCCAATGTGCCCAATTTAGAAAAAAAAAAAAAAAAAGAACAAAAAACAAAAATGAAAAAAATATTGATGAATAAAAAAATCTTATCACCAATCTTTTGAAGGATGTGGAAATGACCAATTTTCTTGTCTTTAAGCTTATTGTACATGCTAGTAGGAAAACGATTTTTGCAGAGATGGACCATCACTAAATCCCCTTTATTAAACAACTTAAGGTGTTGATGTTAGTCTATAGTAGTCTTGTAATGAAGATTTGCCTCTTCTAAATTTTCTTCACTTCTTGATGAATCCGTTCAATATGCTCTGCAAACTCCTCAGTGTTAGGATTGACATCATGAGAAGGAGGATAATGAATCAAATTGTATACCTTGGAACACTAGTGTAGACAACTTCAAAAGGAGTCTTCTTGGTAGAACAATTAGACATATAATTAAAAACAAACTCAATATGTGGAAGGGCAGCATCTCGTTACTTCAATTTATCTCCACTAACAAATCATATCATATTGCCAAGAGTGTGATTAGCCACTTCAGTTTGCCCATCGGTCTGGGGATGGTTCGTGCTACTATACTACAAAGAAGTATCAAACAATTTGCACAGAGTTTTCCAAAAATGACTAAGGAATTTCACATCCTTATAAGAAGTTAATTGTACGAGGATCACTATGCAGGTGAACAATTGCACAAAAAAATAAATTGGTCACATAAGAAGCATTCAAAGTCTTTTTACAAGGAAGGAAGTCAACCATCTTATAAAATCGGTCAACTACAATAAAAAAAAAATCAACTCCATGTTGACTTCTTGGGAGGCCAAGAACAAAATCCTTAGTTCAATCTTACCAAATCGTCTTTGGAACAGGTAAAGGAGTATAAAAACCAGTATTTTGAACTTGTCCTTTGGCTTTTTAACACACTGGGCAACACTAAACGAAATGCCTAACATCCCATTTCAGTTGGGGCCAATAAAATCTCTCTTTTACCAAGCTAATTGTTTTATCCCGACCAACATGTCCTCCTAATTTGCTAACATACAATTTTATAATCAAATGTTCATGCAATAAAAAACAAGGGCTACATAATTCTGTACCTCTAAATCCATCCTAAGTAAGGAATTCAATAACAAACTCCTTATTGCTGCATCGTGCCCATATGCTACTAAAATCCTCATCATTAGCATAAGTATCCTTTAAAATAATCAAACCCTACCACCTCAATACTAATTGTAGCCAGTAAAGAGGCTAATAGACTCAATGCATTAACTACTTTATTATGTCGTCCAAACTTATGTTTGATAACAAAAGTGAACTTCTGTAAAAAGATAATCCATTGAGCATACATTTGATTCATTCTCTTATGAAAATCGATGAACTTTAAAGCTTGATGATCCATAAATTGCACAAACTCTTGTTGAAACAAATAATGCTCCCAATGCTTTAAGGTTTGAACAACTACATAAAATTCAAGCTCATAAGTAAACCATGTTTTTTGAGGTTCACTAACATTTTCACTAAAAAATTCCACTAGGCGACCCTCTTACGATAAGACAACCCCAATTCCTAGAATTGATGCATCACATTTAGCCTTAAACACTTTCTCAAAATTGGAGAGTGCTAACATTGATGCAGTGCACAACTTTGCTTTTATCAATAAGTTTTCTTTATGTGCTTTACCCTATTGGAACTAGCCTTTCTTCAAATAATCGGTAATAGGAGCCATGATTGTACTAAATCCTCGAATAAAACGCTTGTAAAAAGTGGCTAAATTATGGAAACTTTTCCCTTCACTCACGGTTTTAGGAGTGGGTCATTCTTGAATTGCTTTCACTTTCATCTCATTAACTTGAATACCATCTTCTTCCACTATAAATCCAAGGAATAAAAGATGTTTAGTCATAAAGCTGCGCTTCTTAAGATTGATGTACAATTTATTAGCTTGTAAGGCTAAGAGAACTTCTTTGAGATATGATAAGTGCTCCTCCTCATTCTTACTATAGATGAGAATATCATCAAAATAAACCACCACAAATTTTCCAATAAATGGACGAAGAACCTAGTTCATCAACCGCATGAATGTGCTTAGCGCACTTGATTGCCCAAATGGCATCACTAGCCATTCATAAAGGCCATTTTTAGTCTTGAAAGTCGTCTTCTACTCATTGCCTGGTTGAATATGATTATGGTGATAACTACTCGTAAATCAAGTTTAGTAAATACCACAACACCTTCTAACCTGTCAAGCATGTCATTAAGACATGGGATGGGAAAATAATACTTGACCATTATTTTGTTAATAACATGGTTGTCCACACAAATGCGCCAGTTACCGTCCTTATTTGGAGTGAGTAAAGTTAGGACTACATAAGGACTCAAGCTCTCATGAATCAAGCCTTTATCAAGCAACTTGTTAACTTGTCCTATCAACTCTTCATGCTCAATTAGACTCATATGATAATGTGGCAAGTTAGGCAAACTAGCTCCAGGTACTAAATCGATATGACGTTGAATATTTCGCATAAAAGATAACTCTTTAGGTAATTCATTAGGAGATAAATTAATAAAATCAACAAGTACTTCTTGAACCTTGGTGGGAATATTATAGTTGCTTCATATTGACCCTTAGCTACCAATGCTACAACAAAACTTGGCTCTTTGACTTGCTTAAAGAAATATGTGCTTGTTACATTGGTGAATAGAGGCTTATCTTCCTTAGTAACCAAATTGTTTTCTGACGATTAAGATTGTGACATCAAAATGATCTTCTTATCAAACCACTAAAAGACGAAAAATATTATCTTGACCCTTATAAGTGGCATCAACAAACAAAGAACCTTTGATTTCTCCATTCCCTTATCTTGGATCGTATATGTTAGCCCAAGGGTTCTCCTAATCGCGTTTTAATGATAACAAACCATGGTTAAGTTGCTAATTGGTTTGAATTATAAAGAATTTCAAGTGTTAGTTTGGAAATTCATCAAAGAACCCAATGGATGCAAGATTAAGACCATTGGATGACTTTTAATAATAGGAAACATATGTAAGATGAATGCATGGGTGCACTTAGGATTTTCATATCTTTTCATGCATCTTTAAAAACTCATTTTATGCATTAAAGTTACATTTCCATCAGAACCCAAGTTTCATCAAATGAACCTTAGGCAAATTGTTTCAAAATTGGCATATTAGTTTACCTAAAAACCTTGCCTAAGTGTTAAAAGGGAAAATAACAAAAAAAAAATAAAAAAGGTTTTTGGGCCACAAATGGTGAACTGGTCAAGGCATTGGCCAACTGGCTCAATCGGCTAGGGTACCAATTGATTGGTTACACCTTCCCGGTTGAGGTTCGGTCGAGAAATGAAAAAAATCTTTCATTTCTTCTAGTAGCCTTGCATTCTTGATTGAGGGATATGCCTTCCCGATTAAAGTCTAGTCGAGGACTGGTCGAGGCCTAATGGTCACCTACCATGCATTTATTACCTAACGGTTAGTCAATCGATCAACCCCCAGCTCAACCAATCAAGGTTGCTTTTTGGCATTTTTGGCCCCCGAGGCTAGAAACCTATAAATCGAGAGCTTTACTTCATTTATGAGTAAGTGAACACCTACATTTATTTGTCTACCTACTTGTTCTTGCCTCAAAAGCTCTCATTCTTTCTTTGGTGCATTGAATCTCAATTTGCATATTCTTTAGTGCACCCTTGTGATTTATCCTAGCATTTGAGTTGTATTTGAGCCGTTGTTGAGCTAGGTTGAGAGATTTGAATTTGTTATTTGAGTGTTATAAGCTTCAAGTGAGTAAAGACTTGAAGAGCTTGCATAAGAGCCCATTGGAGTTGGAATCCAAGTGTAAAAGTGTTAAAAGCTTGGTTGAAACTCCAAGTATAGTGAAAGCCTCACTCAATTAGGGGCTTGAGGGGAGTGGACGTAGGCAAGGGGTGTCGAACCATTATAAAATATGAGTGTTCTTCCTCTAACCTTATCTCTTTATATTTGTGCTTCATTTACTTGAATTTGTTGTGTTTGAAAAAGACTTTTTAAAACCCAATTCACCCCTCCTCTTGGGTGTTTTCTATATTAAGATTAACCTTTATTTTCTTATGCCTCTTGTTTAAGACTTAACCGTCTAAGAAGAAATGACTAATCCATCAAGCTCATCTCACATTAAAAGTTTTGTAACCAATAGAACTCTACTTTTTTACAGAAACTGAAAATCCCTATTGGAAAACTAAAATGACTTAGTTTTTACAATCAACCGACTTAGACTTATGGGATGTTATTAAAGATGACCCAACTTTTCCTTCAAAACTAGTTGATGGAGTCATGGTTCTAAAACCCAAACAAGAATGGGATGAGCGTGATAAAAGAAATTTCCAATTAAATGCTAAATCTGTTTATTCTTTGCAATGTGTTATGGATAGAAATGGATATAATAAAATTTGTCAATGCAAATCGACTAAACAAATTTAGAGATTACTTGAAGTGATGATTCATCCCCAATTGGTGTTCTGATTGATTCAGATCAATCAACTGATGTGCTTTGATTTCAATCCTCAGACGGGAGTTATCAACAAAATTTATAAACCTATTTCACCATATACTAGGGTAGGATAGCTAGCATAGCATAGTGGCTCTAGGATCGTTCACTGGGATGGGTTTTCACTTCACAATTGATATTAGTTCAAAAACTGAATTGGTGGTTTTTCCTTTTAAGGTTAGCTTTAAAAGAAAACATAAACTTGTAATGGAAATGGTTGATTTTAAGCTAACCAAACTAAAGATAACTGAAAATAATTAGAAAGAAAGATGTTTATTGGGATTTCAGGTTACTAGGATCAGGTGCCATCTACAAAAGAGGAGATTTCGGTCACTTGAATCTTTTCCTTACATTAGAGAATTAACATATAGTCAATTCTCTAACCGGTGTTGTACAGATGCTTCCCTTTAATGGATTTTAGCACTAATTCCCTCTCACTGATGCAACTTACAATGGCTCGTGCCTCTCACCTAGCATTTGCCATTCAAGGTGATCATTAACCTTGGATTTCCCTTCTCAAGCTCGCAAGAGATAACTAATGGATGTCTCTTTGGAGTCCAAAAGCTTACCAAGTGTTGGCAATTCTAGAAAATCCTACCTTCAAGTCACCTCCCAAAAGCTCGCAAGAGGTAAACTAGTGCATCCCCATGGACAGAGATCACTTACCTTACCAAGTGTTGGCTCAGGTGAATTGAAGGTGTTTTAAGTTAACTAAAAACATAGAAATCATTAACGGGTCACACTTTCTCTTCATTAAAAATGGAAACAACAAAAACTCACACTATTGCATGCCGGCACCTTACCTAGCTTCCTTCACCCAAGAGACAAAAAGCCTAGCCTCTCATCTTCTGAGGAAACATCCTCAGAGTTTGTTTGGCTAGAAAGAAAATAAAAGAGAAAACAAAGATGCTGAAGGAAAAACAGAGCAAGTGCTCTGTTCGTCGATTACATATTTGATATATATCTATCTCTCTATGATCTACATGATGCTTTTTACAACGGGTGCAAGAGAACATATATAGGGAAGTTTTTCCAACCTTCCTAGCTAAGTAATCCTATGATTGGTGGATTACAAGGAGAAGAATGGAAATTTATACAAAAATATCTGAAGAAAAGATCTAATAGAGTCGGTGCACAAATATCCCAGTTCGCATGTTGGTTTCGCACGTTGCATGATGACTTGCGAAAATTTCGCAAGTTGATTTCGCAACTTGGAATCCATTTTCGCACGTTGAGCTCCAAGTTCGCAAGTTGCAAAATCACTTTCGCATGTTGGGCTTCACCGTGACTGCACAGCTGCCATCCATTTCCATTTCGCAAGGCTGGCTTTAAATTTCGCACGTTGAAGTTCCAATTTCGCAAGGTGCGAAATTGTCCCTCAGCTTGATGCAGTTGTCTTCCGAAGGCCATATCTTCCTCATTTCAGCTCCGAATCGTACACGGTTTGAAGCGTTGGATTCTTGACTTCCTGATATTTGAAATGTATATAGAATGTAGAAAATGGACTTCGGGAAGTACTCCAAAAGTGAGAAGGAAGACTGCAGCAGCTGTCCTCTGTTTTCTTCACTTTGTTTTTCCTCTCTTCGTTGTTCTTTCCTTGCATACTTTGAACGACTTTGGCAAAGGACTATGAGGCTCCAAAGCTTGGTTTCTTCATGAATTTGAGCTTCCAAAAGCTTTGCCATGAACTATATACAGCTCTCCCTCATTCTTAAATTGCTTTGGTGAGCAAAAAGCTATCAAAAACACCAAAACTTAACACAATTTGATTAGAAACGGTAACAAGGGTCCCTAACATGCCAATTGAGTTAAAAGGTAATAATTACTACTCAAGAGTGTTTAAAAGAGTTAATTACAAGCTACAAAATAACACTTTTTGAGTAGTAATCAAGTGATTCATGAGGGAACAAATCAAGTTAAAGAGTCAAAAACCAATTTACTTGTTCATAGTTATGAATTGTTTTTAATGAAAGATAATGAAACTATTGTTGAGATGATTACTAGGGTCACTAACATTGTCAATGGTCTTGAAGCCTTGGGAAAGCTACAAGGAATCAGAGAAGGTGATGAAGATTTTGAGGTCACTTCCATCAAAGTGGGATGCAAAGGTCTAACAATTCAAGAAGCTAAAGACTTAACCAAGCTACCTCTGGAGGGGCTTATAGGGTCATTGATGACATATGAGATCAATTTGGAAAAGATACAACAAGAAGGGAAAGAAAAAAAGAAGAAGAGCATAGCTATCAAAGCTACAACTAAGGAAGAAGAAGTTGAAGAAGAAAAACAAAGTGAAGAAGATGAAGACTTAGCCCTCATAAAAAGAAAGTTCAACAAGTTCATGAGAGGTGAAAAGTTTAGAGGAAGAAGGTTCACTTTTAGAAGAGACTCTTTTAAAAAGGAATCTTCATCCCATGGTGACAAGGAGAGATGGTAGGAGAAAAGGGACTTAGTGTGCTTCAAGTGCAAGAAATTGGGACACATTAAATATGATTGTCCTCTCTACAAAAGTGAATCCAAGAGGAGAAAGAAGAAGGCAATGATGACCACTTGGAGTGAAAGTGAAAATGAGTCCCCCGAATAAGAAAATGAGAAAGAAGTGGCAAACATGTGCTTCATGGCAATATATGAACTTGATGTGGTAAACTCTAACATCAACTATGAAGATATATATGATGCTTTTGAAGAATTGTATGAGAATTTTGAAAAACTTGATTTGAAAAATGCTTTTCTCAAAAAGAAAGTTCAACAACTTGAAAAAGAACTTGGAGAAGTAAAAGAAAAAATTTCAAATATTGAAGATTCTAAAACTTATCTTGAAAAAGAGAACGAGATTTTAAGAAAGAAAAATGAATGGTTGAAGATTTCAAGTTATGGAAACCTTAGGAGCTATGGGGTTGTTATAGGGTTCCTTTACTGGGCTTAGGTGACTTGAGCCCACCAAGGCTTGGGTCACTTAATCTAACCTAAAATGGGTCATAATTGATTAACCACATAGAACAGTTTAATTAATCAATTAGCCTAGTCCAGAGAACTTGTTCACTATCCGTTGTGCAACCTTGTGTAATAACCAAAATACCCTTATGCACAAAAATGAACCAAGAGCCAATTCATCCCTTATAAACCGTGTCATCATGGTATATGAGCTTAAAGAGGGGACCATTGGGACCCATAGGAATACTAGCTTTCTCATAATCCAATTCTGAAGTTGATTCAACATTCAACTAAAGAGAATCAACTATAGTCCAGTATCCTATGTAAATAACAGCGAGACGAAGCTTGGGATTCGTGACCTACTATCCACTACATGCAAACTCCCCTTGAACTAGCGTCCGTAATCTAACAAGGTAGTGTTATCACCTATCAAGATTACCTCTTTAACCCTTGAGTTACTGATCCCACTTATTATGTGATCAATTGACATACTCTAACTTTAAGGAGTTTATGTCAAATTTCCACTAGAGGAAATGTTATGGCCATAGTCTTCTAATCATATGTCATTTGAGTCACCCAAGGGGACACATTGCCTTAATCCATGAGATATTGTGGTGCCTCTATTGAGAACACCTATTGCCACCAGCCTCCATTAACAGTGACCCAATCCATAGGGATATATGACCACTTTAGGGTCTCACCCATAGGTCAAAGCCTCTTATTAACTTTGGCACAAGCTCAATATCCTCTCTAGGTTGAGAGTCCATGCAGTATAGTAGCTTGGTGAATCACAACAACTGATAGCCTTGTGTTGTGATTCACTGTAGGTCCTGTCTAACGCGTATCACATGCACTAGTACACTTACCATGGGAAAACCATCTCGACAGCCAAGATAAGCCAACCCTCCAATTAGGAGGTATTGCACTACAGTCTCGATAGATGACCTAAATCCATGAACTAAATGTGGACAGCTCATCACTTTACAAGAAACCCATGATTTGGATCTTTTGTGCAACTCCTAATGCACCTACGTCATGTACAATGTAAATGATGTGGGACGTGTATGCTTAAATAACCAATTAATACAAATGAGATATTTAAGGGACAAGAAGAAACATAAATAAATAAATTTATAAATGAATCTTGATTTGTTACATCATGTCATGCTTTCTAAGGTTCAATCCTAACAAACTCCCACTATCCCTAAAGCATGTTAGAAGCACATCTGACACCTAAGCTATCCCTATGATGATTAAAGACTTTAGTAGACAAAGTCTTCGTAAAGGGATTCACCAGGTTCTCTGTAGAAGTGATCTTCTCCACAACTGATTACTACTCAAAAAGTGCTATTTTATAGCTTGTAATTAACTATTTTAAACACTTTTGAGTAGTAGTTATTACCCTTTAACTCAATTGGCATGTTAAGGACCCTTGCAATCGTTTCTAATCAAATTGTGTTAAGTTTTGGTGTTTTTGATAGCTTTTTGATCACCAAACCAATCCAAGAATGAGGGAGATCTTTGTATAGTTCATGGAAAAGCAAGTGGAAGCTCAAATTCATGAAGAAACCAAGCTTTGGAGCTTCGTAACCCTTTGCCAAAGTCATTCAAGTATGCAAGAAGGAAAAGCAGAGATAGGAATCTGACATGAAGAAATTCAAGAAGACAGCAGTTGCAGTATTCTTTCTTACATTTGGAGCACTTCCTGAAGTCCAATTTTTACATACTATGTATTGTTTCGAAGCTCGGGAAGTCAGGAGTCCTACGCTTTAAACAGTGTGCAAATTGAAGCTGAAATGAAGAAGTTATGGCCACTGGAAGACAACTGCACAAAGCTAAAAGACAATTTCGCAACTTGTGAAATTGGAAGTCCAACATGCGAAATTGAAGTTTAACTTGCGAAATGGAAGGGGAACATAGTCGTACAGTCACAAAGAAGGCCAACTTGCGAAATTGGTTTTGCAACTTGCGAACCTGGAGCTTAACCTGCGAAAATGGACTTCAAGCTGCGAAATTTTCGCAGGTCATAATTCAAGTTGCGAAATCCACCTGCGAACTGGGATATTTGCGCACTGACTCTTTTTTATATTTTTCTTCAGATATTTTGTGTTTAAATCTCTATTTTCTCCTTGTAATCCACCATTCATATAATTCCTTAGCTAGGAAGTAATCAAGGAAGGGCAAATAACCTTCCTATATAACTTCTCTTGTAATTACATAGAAAAGAATCTCGGGAGTTTTCCAAAGACCACTTGTATAGTTTTTGAAAGTAATACACAGAGCTTTGCTCTGCCTTACCTTCCCATTTTGTTTTCTCGTTTATTTTTATTTCTAGCAAATCAGCCTTTGAGATATTGTCTCAGGGGATGAGAGACTAAACTTTTTGTTTCTTGGGTGAAGGGAGTCAGGTAAGGTGCCGGATGCAAAAGTGTGAGATTTTGTTGTTAACGTTTTTAATGAAGAGAAAGTGTGACCCGTTAATGGTTTTTATATTTTTAGTTAACTAAAGATTACCATGAATAGCCAATACTTGGTAAGCTTTCGGATTCCATGGATTCTTATTGCTTGCAATCTTGCTCCATGAAGGTCTAATTGTTATCTCTTGTTCGCTTGTGAAGGATGATTTGATGTTAAGGATCACCTTGAATGACAAATACTAGGTGAGAGGTACGAGTCATTGCAAGGTGCATCAGTGAGAAGGATTTAGCGTTGAAACCATTAATGGTAAGCATTTGTACCACACCGGTTCGGGAAATAACTATATGTTAAATCCCGAATGTGAGAAAAAGATTCAAGTGACCGGAATCTCCTCTTTTGTACTGGGCACCTAATCCTAGTGACTTGAAATCCCAAGAAACACCTTTCTTTCTAATTTTCTTCAGTTATTTTCAGTTTGGTTAGCTTAAAATCAACCATTTCTATACAAATTTATGTTTTTCTTTTAAAGTTAATTTATAAAAGGAAAAGCACCAATTCAGTTTTGAACCAATGTCAATTGCAAAGTGAAAACCCATCTCTATGGACGATCCTAAAGCCACTATACTATGCTAGCTAGTGCTACCCTGGTATATGGTGAATTAGGTTTATAAATTTTGTTGATTACTCCCGTCTGAGGATTGAAATCAAAGCACATCAGTTGATTGAATTAAGTAGAACACCAATCGGGCATGAATCAGCCACATCCTCCTCTCATTACTATCTCACATATCAAGTGATACTTCCTTTCTATGTGCTTACCATTTTGGTGGTTTCTTGGTTCTTTAAACTGTGCCATTGCTCCATTGTTGTCATAAAATAATAGCAATGGCGGTACATCCAAGGGTACTACCCCAAGTCCTAATAGGAATTTCTGAAGCTAAACAACTTCTTTTGTCGCTTTAGAAGCAACAATAAACTCAACCGCCATAGTAAAGTCAGCAATATAGGTTTGCTTCACACTTCTCCAATTAACAACCTCAGCCACCACCTAGAGTGAATACAAAACCAAAGGTAGACTTGTGAGAGTCTCTATCAGACCAAAAATTTGAGTCTGTATACCCAAGGGGTAACAACTCATCGTAATGATACACTAGCATATAATCCTTCATTCTCCAAAGATACTTGAGTATATGCTTGACCGTCATCCAATGCTCCATGCCTAGATTGGACTAATATCTACTCCCTATCCTTACAATAAAGCAAATAGCTGGTCTAGTACATAACATCGCATGCATAAGGCTACCCATCGTAGAAGCATAGGGTACCACCTTCATACGATCTTTCTCCTCAGTCATCTTAGGACACTAATCCTGAGAAAGAGGCACTCCATGCTTGAAGGGTAGTAGACCCTTCTTAGAATCTTGCATCACATACTTGACCAAAAACTTTTCAATGTAGGTAGTTTGAGACAACGCAATCTTTCTATTCTTGTGATCCCGAAGGATTTTTATTTCGAGAATATCTTGTGCCTCACCTAGATCTTTCATCTGAAACTGAGTAGATAACCATATCTTGACTGATGACAATAACCCTACATCATTCCCAATGAGTGTAATGTTATTAACGTACAAGACCAAAAACACTACCATGCTTCCCTGTACGTCTTCTTGTATACACAAGGCTCATCCTCATTTTGATCAAAATCAAGAGTCTTGATAGCTTGATCAAAACACTTATTCAATGAATGAGATACTTGCTTTAATCTGTAAATGGATTTATGCAACTTGCACACAAGGTGCTATTGTCGCTTTGCTATGAATCTGTCTGGCTACATCATATAACTGCTTTCTTCAAGATCACCATTCAAAAAAGCTGTCTTAACATCCATTTTCCATATCTCATAATCAAGATGTGTTGTAATGGATAAGAGTATTATGATGGACTTGAGCATGGCTACTAGTGCAAAGGTCTCCTCATAGTCAAAACCAGGTTTCTAACTATAACATTTTGCTGCAAGCCTAGCCTTATATGTCTCAACATTTCCATCTACCCCTCTTTTTCTCTTGTAGACCCACTTACATGATTACTACTCAAAAAATGCTATTTTATAGCTTGTAATTAACTCTTTTAAACACTTTTGAGTATTAGTTATTACCTTTTAACCCAATTAACATATTAAGGACCTTTGCAATCATTTCTAATCAAAGTGTGTAAGTTTTGGTGTTTTTGTTAGTAATTTGATCACCAAAGTAATCCAAGATTGAGGAGAGTTCTTTGGAATCCATGGCAAAGTAATGGAAAGCTCAGAAATATGAAGAACCAAAGCTTTGAGGCTTTAAAGTCCTTTTCCATAAGCAAATCCGGAATGCATGGAGGGGAAGCAAAGAGAAATCTGCCATGAAGCATTCTAGAGGACAGTCACTGTCAGCCACTTTTGGAGTACTTCCTGGAGTTTAATTTATGCATACTATATGTTGTTTCGAAGCTCGGGAAGTTAGCAATCCAATGCTTTAAACGGTGCACGATTCGGAGTTGAAATGAAGGAGTTACAACCATTCGAAGCCGATCACTCCAAGCTGAAGGCAAATTTCGCACGACTGCGAAATCAGCCTTGGGCTGCGAAATGGTGTCCTTTATGCTGTGAAATTTCGCAGCCCTCTTGCACAGCTGTGAAATTCTCCTGAAGCTTCCTGATATTTGCGACTGACATTTTGAGATTTTTTTGCTTTAGATATTTGATGTCTAAATCCCCAAACTTTCCTTGTAACCCACCTATCATAGGATTCCTTAGTCTTTAAGTTAGAACAAAGGGTAAATAAACCCATATTTAATGCTTGTAAGTTTCCAAAAAAGAGAGACGGAAGCTTGTACACAGAAGATATATAGTTTTTGAAGGAAGTAAAATTCAGGGCCTTTGCTCTGCCTCACCTACTTGTTTTGATTGTATATATTTATTTTAATTTTTCTTACTAGCCAAACAAGCTCTGAGGAAGTTTCCTCAGAGAATGAGTGGCTAGGCTTTTAGTTCCTTGGAGATAAGGTTGCCGGGAAAGGTTTTAACTGCAAGAATTGGTAGTTTTGTTGTTTCAGCCATTAATGAAGAGAAAGTGTGACCCATTAATGATTTCTATGTTTTTAGTTAACTTAAAACACCTTTAATTCACCTGAGCCAACACTTGGTAAGGCAAGTGATCTCTGTCCATGGAGATGCACTAGTTTACCTCTTGCGAGCTTTTGGGAGGTGACTTGAAGGTAGGATTTTCTAGAATTGCCAACACTTAGTAAGCTTTTGGACTCCAAAGAGACATCCATTAGTTATCTCTTGCGAGCTTGAGAAGGGAAGTCCAAGGTTAATGATCACCTTGAATGGCAAATGCTAGGTGAGAGGCATGAGCCATTGCAAGTTGCATCAGTGAGAGGGAATTAGTGCTGAAATCCATTAAAGGGAAGCATCTGTACAACACCGGTTAGAGAATTGACTATATGTTAATTCTCTAATGCGAGGAAATGAACCAAGTGACTGGAGCTCTGTTTTTGCATAAGGAGCCTCCCTTGTGAACCTAAACCTCTAAGGAATGCTTTTCTTCATAAGTAATTTCCATTACTTTCTTTTTAGTTAGCTTGAAACAAAACCTTTTTCAACCAAAGTTTGTGTTTTTTCTTAAGCTAACCTTGAAATGAAAAGGCACCAATTTAACTATGAATTAGTATCAGTTGTGAGTTGAAAACCCTTCCCAGTGAACGATCTTAGAGCCACTATGCTATATTAGCTAAAGCTATCCTAATATATGGTGATATAGGTTATAAATTTTATTGATTACTCCCTCAATCAAGGAACACTAGCTGGACGTGAATCAGCTGAGACACCAATTGGGAAACACGAATCATTAACCCTATGGGTTTTTATCCTTTCAGGTGCTTCTACAAGATCCCAGATTGGGTTAGAATACATAGATTCTAACTCTTCTTCCATATCTCCTTGCCAATAAATAGTATCATCACTACTCATTACTTCATCATAATTTGAGGGATCAATCTCATGTTCCTTTGGAATTGCCTCGAAAGTCTCTCTCAAATACATGAAACTATCTGGTTGAATAACAACCCTCCCACTATGACGAGGCATTGGTGTACTAGAACTGATTGGAATGGTAGGTGTATAAACCTTTGGACCCATAGTCTTTTGGGTTGATGTGTGAGTGTCTTTAAGTGTTTTTCAATCTATATCACGTTTTGCCCTATTACTCATCATATAATCCTCTTCTAGAAATCTGGCCTTTGTATTAACAAATAACTAATGGTTGATCTAACTGTAAAAATAATGTCCTCTCATTCTTTTTGGATAGCCTACAAACTGACATACCTTAGACCTTGCTTCCAAAATGTCTACCTTTGGTTTTAGAACATGTGTTGCCAAATGTCAATGTGTTGCAAACTAGGTTTGCGACCTTTCCATATCTCTGTGGTAGTTAAAGGTATTGACTTGAAAGGCACTAGGTTAAGAAAGTAAGCTATAGTATCTAAGGCATACCCCCAAAAGGATATAAGAAGCGATGAGAAACTCATCATAGATCTCCCTATGTTCATCAATGTTCGATTTCTTCTTTGTGCTACTCTATTTTGTTTTGGAGTTCCAGGTGCACTCAACTAAGATATAATCTCATGCTCTTTGAGGAAAGAATAAAATTGAGTAGACATGTACTCTCCACTTCGATAGGATCGAAGTGTCCTAATATGTTTACCCAATTTGTTTTCCAATTCTGCCTTAAATTCAATGGATTTGTACACAAGGCATCGAACTTCCTATGTATTAGGTAAACATAACCAAACTTGGAGTAATCATCCGTAAACGTAATGAAATACTCATACCCTCCCTATGCATCATCATCAAAAGGCCCATACATATCAATATACACTAACTCCAAACATTCCTTGGCTTTATATCCTTTAGTAGTAAAAAGCCTCTTGGACATTTGCCTTCTATACAGTATTCGCAAACTGGAAGATCTTCTAGAATCAAAGAAGGTAAAATTCCAGACTTAACCAATCTTTGGATCTTTTTTAGATTAATATGACCTCGGCATAAGTGCCAAAGTTGTGTTTGATTGTGCTAGGTTCCTTCCTTTTTATGAGATTATAATTCTCATTACTTAGCAAAATAGATAATGGAAAACACAATAAAGATTATCTATCAATGATCTCAACTCCAAGGATCTCCATCTCATTTAAGAGTCCAATCATACAAATCATATGATCTCAAAAGTTCCTATGACATCTTAACATTCATAATAGCCTTAAGAGTAGCTTGTTTAACTAGCTTGGCCTCTCCACCAAACATCTCATGGAGATTGATAAGAATATCATAAGTTGTTGGCATAGACACATGTTGATGTTGCAGCACATTATCCAAAGACCCAAGTGTGATACACTTAATCTTTTGATTGCCCTCTGCCAACTATGATAATTGTTCTTCTTCTCTTGAGTTAAATGTTCATTAGGAGTAGAAAGAGCAATTTCCTGAGTTACCTGCTTTAGCTCCTCTGAAGTGAGTACTATGTCCAGATTTCTTTTCCAATCCACATAGTTTGTTCTAGTCTACTTATTAATAGTGAGAGTGAGATTAATTGAATGATAAGACATGGTATCTATAACAAAAATAAAACCATGTATTAATTAATTGAGCATACATAACAAGTTGGTAATTAATTTAGCAAAAAAGTAGTGCTCTCAAACTACATATCCTTTTGTAAGCTATCTGTATCATAAGGATCAAGCCTACGTGGGGCCTGTCATGACCTTATTACTAGTTAAAGACCCTCTCAGATTGATCTCTTTGTCTTAACCATAAAAGTAACTAAAGACAAGATCAACATATCTTTTAATTTGGCCCATGGATTATGCAAGTAGGATCATGTGGGGTGATTCGACCACCTCATATCCAATGTTAAGTGCATAACCATTGTCCTTGAGATATCAATGTCACCAAGTAAGGAACCCAACCGTGGAAGTGGTTGGTTCCACTACAGACATGTCAAGTCTTGTTTATAAGGAGAGTCCATGTCCTTTGATTCTTAGGGCCCAACCCACCGTGGGGGTGGTGATGAACCCAAATCAAGATAGGCTCAACAATGGAGGCCATTAGGTTTGCTAAGGCTCTCTCCCACTTAATCTTTTAGTAATTTTGATAACCACTCTTAAAATAAATTCTCTATCATGAGATTTTCCAAATATGTTATTTACTTTTTGGACTGAGACTCCTAAGCTAAAAGAATTGCTCTCTTATTTCTTATCATTGAACTATCCAAACAGAATGGTTTCCTCATTCTCTATGGGGGGGAGAGCCTAAAAGACTAACTACATGTATAGTTTTCCTTCTCTCACCAACAAAGAACAGGAAAACCTCTTAAAGTTTAATAATTGGATAGTTCTAAAGAAATAGTAATAAATTTTAACAACAACCAATTATAAGAAAAATAACATTAGAAAAAAAACTTCCCATGAAAAATTTATTTTCTTAAGAAAAATCCAAAAATTATTTTATTTTATTTTATTTGAAACAATATCTTGGTAAGCTATCTTAATCATGAATTATCTATCATATATTTTCCAAAAATAATTTATTTCCTTAAATTAGAATCTTTTGCTAAATGGGAAACATTTGATTTCATAAAGACCTAGAAAAATAAAATTTCTTCCTTAAAATAAAAATATTCTTAGAGACTTAAAATCTAAAAAGATTTATTTTGAAATAAATAAAAAAATCTCTAAGAGTTTAATTTTGAAAAGGAAGTAGGTTCTTTATTTATTTCCAACTTGTCTTTTCTTAAAATAAAAAATTTCCTAATACCTAGCACATTCCAATTTAATAAATTATCTAAAACGAGGAAAAACATATGAAAATTCATTTATTTAAGAATACCAAAATATATTCTATGCCAAAAAAAAAACATAAAATACATAAAAGGAAATTAAATAAATAAGTCCCATGGCCTTAGGAATCTTATTGCAAATTTGGCAATTAAAATTTGGATAAAATCCAAATTACCATAATAGCCCTACAACCAAAGATAGGTTAGTGAAAAAGGAAAAACTCAACAGGCCCAAATACCACAAAAAAGAGCCCAAAAAAAGGCCCAAAATTTGAGTCCAAACAACCAAAAACAATTTGGCTTGAACTCAATCCCGTAACTGCATACCCTTTTGCACAACCTTGCTTCAATCAACCATATCTCCCTCGTTTCAACTCCGAATTGCAATCTGTTTGAAGCATTGGATTCCTAACTTCCTAAGCTTAAAAACCATATGTATTTTCCCCTAAAAATATCATGGGAGGTATCCCTGATTTTGAGTTGAAGTCAGCATCACTGTGCTACTAGGCTCTTTGCGTAACCTTTCTTCAATTGGCTATATCTCCCTCATTTCAACTCCAAATTGCGATCTGTTTGAAGCGTTGGAATCCTAACTTCCTTAGCTTCAAAATCATAGGTGGTTTGATCTAAGAAACTTAAGGAAATTCATCCCAATTTTATTTTAAAAATGACATAACTATGTTGCTAGGGATCTCAAATCAAGAACTTCCAAGAACCTTTCTTTTTCCTTAAATCACAATAGGAGCTCATGAAAGAAACTTCAAGAAGCCTTTTTCTCTTGGGTCACCATAGATGGATACAAAAAAAAAAAAAAAAGAAGAAATTTTTATCAACTAAAAAAATCATGTGCTCCTTTAATGGAGCTTACAACCCATCTAGTGAAAAAGGAAGATTTTTACAATCAAATAAAAATCCTATACCCCTTATGGGGTGTACAACCCAATCTAGAGAAAACAAATAATCCAATCACAATTATGATCATCGTATATTTAACAATAACCATCATGCATTCATCTTTAGGGCCATGGGAAGAAAAACATACCTTGCAAAACAAAGTTAACACATCCTAGAGCAGATCTAACATGTAAAATCCTATCCCAAGGCTCTGATATCAGTTGCTAGGAACACTGGACTATAGGGAGAAAAGGGAAAGTGCTAGAAACCCTAACCCCTAAACGGGTATTTATAGACTTCCTATTAGGCTTAAGTGACTTAAGCCCACTATGGGCTTAGGTCACTTAATCTAGCCCAAAAAGGTTGCTAATTGATTAATTAACCATATAAGGCCCTAATTAATCAATTAACCTAGTTTAGAGTATCATTCACTTATCCCTATACAACCTTGTGCAGTTACCAAAACATCCTTATACACAAAAGTGAACTAAAAACCCATCCAACTCTCATAAACCATGCCATCAAGGAATATAAGTTCAAAGAAGAAACCATTGAAACTCATAGGAGTACTAGTTCACTCAAAATCAAATTCTGAAATTGACTCAACACCCCATTATAGAGAGTCAACTGCACTCCAGTACCCTATGTATATTACAATGAGACACCAAGTGTTCGGGTCCATGACTTACTATCCACTGCATGTAGATTCTCGATGAACTAGTGTTTGTAATAAGGTAGTACTACCACTTATGAAGATTACCTCTCAAATCCTTGAGTTATAGATCCAATTTATTATGTTATCAACTGACATACTCTAATTGCAAGGAGAATATGTTAAATTCTAGTAAAGGAATTACTGTGGTCACAGGTTTCATGATCACATTTCCTTTGGATCACCAAAGAGAACACACTGTCTCAATCCCATGAGGGATATTGGTGCCTCTATTGAGAATATCTATTGCCCCCAGCCTCCTTCAATAGTAACCCAATCCATAGGGATATATGACCACATTAAGGTTTCACCCATAGCTCAAAGACTCCTGTTGACTTTAGCACAACCTCAATATCCTCTCAAGGTTGAGAGTCCATGCAGTATAGTAGCTTGGTGAAGTCATGATTCACTATAAGTCATGTCTAGTATGTTGTTTACCATTAATGGTTTCAACGCTAAATCCCTCTCACTAATACACCTTGCAATGGCTCGTACCTCTCACCTAGTATTTTCCATTCAAGATGATCCTTAACATCGGATCATCCGTCACAAGCAAACAAGAGATAACAATTAGACCTCCATGGAGCAAGATTGCAAGCAATAAGAATCCATGGAATCCGAAAGCTTACCAAGTATTAGCTATTCACGGTAATCCTAGTTAACTAAAAATATAAAAACCATTAACAGGTCACACTTTCTCTTCATTAAAAACAGAAACAACAAAATCTCACAATTTTGCATCCGACACCTTACCTAGCTTCATTTACCCAAGAAACAAAAAGTCTAGCCTCTCATCCCCTGAGACAACATCTTAAAGGTTGATTTGCTAGAAACAAAAATAAAAGAGAAAACAAAATGAGAAGGTAAGGCAGAGCAAAACTCAATGTATTACTTTCAAAAACTATACAAAGTGTTCTCTGGAAAAGCTTCCGAGAGATATTTTCTATGTAATTACAAGAGAATTTATATAGGAAGGTTATTTAGCCTTTCCTTGATTGCTTCCTAACTAAGGAATTACATGAGTGGTGGATTACAAGGAGAAAATAGAGATTTAAACACAAAATATCTGAAGAAAAATATCAAAAAGAGTTGGTGCGCAAATATCCCAGTTCGCAGGTGGATTTTGCACGTTGAGCTCCAAGTTCGCAAGTTGGAAAACCAATTTCGCAAGGTGTGAAATTGTCCTTCAACTTGATGCAATTGTCTTCCAAAGGCCATAACTTCTTCATTTTAGCTCCAATTTGCACACTGTTTAAAGCGTTGGACTTTTGACCTCCTGAGCTTCGAAACGGTATATAGCAAGTATAAAATGGACTTCAGGAAGTGCTCCAAATGTATGAAAGAAGATTGTAGCGCTATCCTCTTGAATTTCTTCATGTCAGATTCCTATCTCTATTTTTCCTCCGTGCATACTTGATTGGCTTTGGCAAAGGGTTACGAAGCTCCAAAGCTTGGTTTCTTCATGAATTTGAGCTTCAAATTGCTTTGCCATGCTCTATAAAAAAAATCTCCCTCATTCTTGAATTGCTTTAGTGATAAAAAACTATCAAAAACACCAAAACTTAACACAATTTGATTAAAAACGATTGCAAGGATCCTTAACATGCCAATTGAGTTAAAAGATAATATCTACTACTCAAAAGTGTTTAAAAGAGTTAATTACGAGCTACAAAATAGAACTTTTTGAGTAGTAATCAATATTATAAATATATTATCATTTTCCTTTGACCTTCGAAAAAAGGAGAGGCTAATTGTTGAACCAGCCATTGATGATTTCTTAGCTCAATCAAAATTTGAGCAAAATCCCCACGAAGTGATTTTGAAAAAACTCTCAGGCATTGCTTGTGAAGGGATCGACATTCTTGGATTAACTATAGTTTGGGAATGCCAAATTTGTGATAAATACTTTAGAAAGCTGCCAGGACAATTAGGAAGAGAGATAGAATTAGGATGGCAAAAGCTAAAAAAGTCTCCAGGATTAGTAATAGGCCCTAGAATTGTATATACATATATGATAGTTAGAGAAAAATGTGCTCAAATAGAAATTTAGAGAACAGTCAAAAAGCAAGACTTTGGCTTTTGTAAAAAAGTTATATACACTCCATAGGAATATAGAGAGTCTATAGAAAGCAAAAAGAAACACAAAAATCTTTCCAAGACTCAAAAACATGCAAAGAGAAATCAAAACTCTCAAAAATATTTTAGGAGTAGAACCCCTGGAAGAAGAAAATTCATCTGAGAAAGCATTTCATATAAAAATGGACAAAGATCTAAACCTCATCAAGTTAGAAAACCTTCTCATACAAAATGCTCTTGTTTCATTTGTGGTGATCCAAAACACTTTACAAATAGGTGTCCTAAAAAATTTTCTCATGAGAATGTTGACATAATCAACTTAATAGAAGGAATTGACAACGATATAGTTAGCCTCATTGGCAATGAGGAAGACTATGAAGTCTACAACATTTGCTCTTAACACAATCTCTAAATCAGACTTTTCTGAAGAAAACTCTTTAGATGAAGAACTGATATTTATTCTTGCAGAACAAAAATATCAAGGAACATCAACGGAGACATGGAGAAAGATCTGATAATATCATATGCTATTTATGTCAAAGATTCCAAACTAAACATCTACACCATAGATGTGTTAATTGCAATAGAGAAATCTGCACCTTTTGCCTTAAAGAAAACTTTGATGCAACAATTGACATCAAAGAACCAAAAACTTCCAAAAGAAGTAACTCTAGCTTAGAATTAGAAGTTTAGAAACTTCAATTTGAAATAGAAAAGTTAGAACATATAATTGAAAAAATGGTGTGGGAACATCAGAAAGAACTTGATATTCTTTACCAAAAAATCAATTTCTTATTTGGATCATTGAAAAAACAAAGGGAAAGACATTATTATAAGAGAAGAATCTTCTTTAAATGAAGATGACAATGAGAATCAACATATTCATATGTCAGCAGAAGTAAATGATGTTAATCAACATACCCCTATTAACATCTCTTTTCCTTCTATTTCTCTTATAGAAGTCATTTTTAAAATTAAACTTCTAAACAGAGAAATCATTTTTCTGAAAGGAATGATAGACAAAGGAAGTACAAAGTATCCTCTAGACATTTCTTATGTTCCAAAGGAATGTAGGAGTGCCTTAGCTACAAGACAAAGTGCCTCTACTATGACTTTTGCTCAACTTCATTTTGATGAATTCCTTAGAGATACATATATCTCTTTTCTCTCATTCGATGATAAAGAAGAATGGTATCCATTGCCACAAACATGGCTCTCCCCTTTTAATCACAGGTGCAAGTTTCTCATTAGCTTGAATTTTATTCACGCCAATTTTGGGGGACTCATCATGACCTTTGATTATATTTCTTTCTTCAAATGAGTCACTACTACTCCTACCGAGTACTTGATTAGTAAAAACTTTACATTAGAGTTGTCACGTAAGCGTGGTGGAACCCATCATTTTCCAGATATTTTTGCACCTATTGTTGAAAATATCCCTGATGAAACATTCAATATTATCAACAAAATTGATGACCCTCATTATTTTGGCATTTTTTATATATTAGATTCATATTTTGATATTGACACTAATCTAAGCACCTCTATTTCCGATTATGAAATCCCATCTGATTTCATTAATGTTGAAATGATTTGTAGCCTTTCTAAAAAGCCTACTTTGTCTTTCCAAAAGAAAGAGAAGCTTGATAGGTTAATAAGAATAGTAAAAGAAACTCAAGTCCTGGGTGAAAACCCTTTATTGTATTAGAAAATAAATAATTATTAAGCAAATGATTTTGTTCTTACTCTTTATGATTCTAGATTCACAAATCCAGAATAATCAATTATTGAATGCATGGAGGTTGATATGAATCAAAATGGTCAAATTGTTTATTTGTTCTTGATTATCTGATAGAAACCAAAAATTTCTTTTCAAATATTAAAATTGCAATCAAATCTCGTGGATATGAAATGAAGAAAGGAATAAATAACCTTTTGATTCATACAAGATTTATTGGAAAATTAAGCAATAATAGCACAACTAATTTCATAATAGAAGAAGGAGATCTAATTTCCACTTTAGTTTCCAAAAGTAATAAAACTATTCCTACAAAACAATTCTCATCAGAACTAAATGCTGGATTAGATTAGAAAATAGGTTCTCTTTTAGAAAATCAAATTCTTGTGCCCTAAAAATTTGTCATGTATAAACAAAACAATGGTAATGTTAGTGTCAAATTCACTAATTATACCAAACAAGGTAGTTCTAGTAATCAAAGTTTACTAGACAGTGAACTAGAAGAAGTCTTTATGGCATTAACTCCTTCATTCGACCTTGATGATATGAAACAATTACTTGATAAAGAGTTTGAGAGACACTCTGTGTATATTTTTCAAAATTCAAGAAAAGTCGCTTGGCAAAAACTTATTTTTTTATGTTATTTTCAAAGGAATCCATCTTGGTATGTATCTTAAATGGACAAAAGTTTTAGATCAAATAAAAAATTTCAAAAATCCTATCTATAAGGGATATTACAGTTTGAAAGTAGCTTTGGAAGATTCAAAATATTCCCTAAAAGCTGAAAATATCTTTATATCTACTCTTATTCTTGTAAAACAAGATTATTGTGAGATTATTTAAAAATTCAAAAAAAGAAAAATTTATTATCTTCTAGTTCTGTCAAAATAAAGACTAAAAATAAAGGTAAGACACCTATCTCCGAAGAAGACTTTCCTTTAACCTTCGAAAAAGATCAGAAAAAGAAAAGGCTAATGGTTGAGCTAGCCATTGATGATCTCTTAGCTTAATCAAAATTTGAGCAAAATCTCCATGAAATGATTTTCAAAAAAACTCTTAGACATTGCTTGTGAAGGGATCAACATTCCTGGATTAAGTATGGTTTGGGAATGTCAATATTGTCTTAACACAACCTATCGAAATAAACACTCCTTACTCTTTTTGTAAAAATATACCTGTAGAGAAAATGAGTTGTCAATGTCAACTTAGATATTCTATCCCACGTGTTGCTATTTGTTGACATCTTAGATCTAAGCAATGGAAGCAATACCAATTTTTTAAAAAATTGATCTTTTACGGTTAAAGTACTAACCTTTAGGTTTGGATGTTCCCAAACCTTAAATTCCAAGTGTTGAAGATGACCTTGAAGTTGTTGGAAGTCTTGTAAACCCACGATCTTCCACTCAATGACTCATCCTTGTTTTTGGCACACTTTTGGTGGGGAGGAAATGAGGGTGAAGGCTATGGCTTTCTTTCTCTCTAGTTGGTGGAAGACAAGAGTTATGGAAACCATAACCCCTAGGGGGTATTTATAGGGATCTTAACTAGGCTTAAGTGACCCAAGCCCATATGGGCTTGGGTCACTTAATCTAGCCTAAAATGGGTCCTAATTGATTAATTAACTCAATAAGGCCTACTAATTAATCAATTAGCCTAATCCAAAGACCTTGTTCACTTACCTCTATGCAACCTTGCATAATTACCAAAACACCCTTATGCACAAAAGTGAACCTAAAGCCAATCTGACCCTCATAATATGTGGTAACAAGGTATATGAGCTTAGTGTGGGGACCACTGGGACCCATAGGAGTATTGGCTCTCTTAGAATCCAATTCTAAGGTTGATTCGACATTCCACTATAGAGAATCAATTGAACTTCAATATCCTATGTAAATAACAACGAGATACTAAGTGCTCAGGTCTATGACCTACTATCCATTGTATGCAAACTCCTCATGAATTGGTGTCTGTAATCTAAAAAGGTATTGCTATCACCTATCCAGATTACCTCTCAAATCCTTGAGTTACAGATCTCACTTATTATGTGATCAACTGACATACTCTAACTCTAAGGAGCATATGTCAAATTCCACTAAAGGAATTACTGTGACCATAGATTTTATGATCACATGTCCTTTGGAACACCCAAGGGGACACACTGTCTCAATCCCATGAGATATCATGGTGTCTATATTGAGAATTCCTATTGCCACTAGCCTCCATCGATAGTGATTCAATCCATAAGGATATATGACCACTTTAAGGTCTCACCGAAAGGTCAAAGCCTCCTGTTGATTTTGGCACAGACTCAATATCCTCTCAAGGATGAGAGTCCATGCAGTATAGTAGCTTAGTGAATCATGATAATTGATAGCCTTGCATCATGATTCACCGTAGCTCTTGTTCAATGTACATCACATACACTAGTGCACTCACCATGGGAAAATCATCCCGACAGCCAAGACAAGCCATCCCTCCAATTAGGAGGTGGTGCATTACAATTTTTATTGGATTACCCAAATCCATGAACCAACTGTGGACAACTTATCTACTTACAAGAAACCTATGACTTATATCTTCTGTACAACTCCTAATGTACCTAAGTCATGTACAATGTCAGAGATATGGATTGAATGCTCAAATCAATGTCAATACACCAAAAGAATAGCAAGGGGATGGTTAAGTTTAACTTTGTTATATCATGTCTTACTTTTAAGGGCTTAATCCCAACACTATCAACGTTGAGCTTTAAACCTAGATTCCCATTATCTCTATAAAAGAAATCAACTTGTCATGCACAATTAAGACTTTATTAGATTATGGGCATCTGTACCAAGCAATTTTCACCACTCTTGACCAAATTGATGAGCTAGATAGTGAGCTGGCATGGACTATTCTCTCAACATGGGAAGTTGTGCCCACAAACCATTTATCGAGTTTATGGTCATGAGTAAAGCTCTAGAATTCAAAAACAAAAGAGAATATGAAAGAGTTGTTCACCATACACAACACTGCATCCTTATCAACAACCACAAAGCTAAGCCTACTTTAGTCACCACTAAAGTACCTTAGCTTTGCAGCATCAGTATCTCAAAGCAGATTTGCTATTGGAGAAGCTTCCAAATAGCCTCTTATATTTGCTTTACTTATGTTATCCAAGGAAATCTAGCATTCACCAATAGTGAATTGAAAATACATTTCACTATCCTTATCACAAAAATTTCGTACAAACAAGCCATGTATTATCAAAATCTAGTTGAGTTTTACAAAGAACTTGAGACTTATCAACATGGACCTAATTATATACTCAACTCAGTTAAAGCTGAGAGCCTAGACTCTGAAGAATTCTCAAATCTCTGCAAAATATTTGACTAAAGAAAGATTGTGGTCCAAATTACCCAAAGCCTATCGTCCATGTGCAGGAATCTTTCTATTTATTTCATTAGGATAGAGGTGTCAGATGACGAACCTTTTCTTTCACCACAAGCAAAGAATATATTCTCTAGGATTGCTCGATTACAAATTCCAGCACATGCTAGCCTAAAGAATTTACTTTATGTAAATTATGGTATTTCTCATTTTTCTTAGAACCGTTGATGTGTAGGGTAAGGATGAAAGGCCATATTCTATCATTTGCTATAAATACATCTAAGTTTTGTGTTCAAGAAGACATATTCACATAACTCAAGCAAAACTAGAGTAAAAGAATCATTGCCTTCTAGGTATGGCTTTCCAAATTTTTAGTATGTATTTCTGAAAAGCTTATATGACATATTATTTACTATTAATGAAGGTTCATTTAGTGTATCTTTCTTATAGCTCTATTATTTAAATCTTCGATTGATTTGGAAAAGAAGTTTAGAAAAGCATCACTGCAAGTACTCAATTTTATATTCAAAGTTTTTCTTTTCAAAAATTATCTTCAACTACCTATACCTCAAAGAATGATGTTAAGTATGCATGTGACCTGTAATGCCGAAGGATAGGGATTTTTAGCGAAAAATTACTAGATGTCTGTAGTAGAATGGTTTGAATTTCAATTTTAGAAACATAAAAATTAGTTTGAAAAACAAGCTATTTTTTATTTAAAATTGCGAAGAAAGTAAGATTTTTTCTTTAAAACCTCTTTAACAAGAGAAAGGATTCGGAGATAAAGTAAAAAGAGAATGATAAGGATAGACATAAACCTTCATTGATGCTAAAGGCTATGTTAGAATAGCTAAGTAAGAAATACATCTCTTTATATATATATCTATATCTCTTTTGCATCTTTATTTTGGTAGTAAATTTATGATTCTCACCCCTGATGTAATTTCTCGTTTAAATAACTGCTCACTTGAAAGCTTTCTAGAATATATTGATCAATTTTTAATTAAAGAATCTTATCAATGATTAAAATTATCCAAATATGTCTCAAAATCTCCCTAAATATTTAGTTTAATTAAAGAATAATATTTACAAAGAATAAGGAAAACTATCCAAATATGTTTTCCTTAACCTCTGTAAATAAAGGGTTTCTTTAGCTCTCAAAAACACATTAGAAGATATAGGAAGACTTTCATATTTGAGAAGAGTTGAAGAAAACTCGTTCTTCAAAGACCAAGTTCAAATATTTGAAGAGCAAGTTTGAAGATTCAAAGATTAAGATTGAAACTTCAAAGATCAAACAAGGTGTTTTCAATATGAAATTAAGCATTCATGCTCTCGCTGAACATGAGCTATGCCAAAGTCCAATTGCAACCTAAGACATGCCAAGGTCCAGGCCCGGGTTGAAGGCAAACCAAAGTCCAAGTCTGATCCAAGACATGCCAAAGTCTAAGTTTGATGTAAAACACACCAAAGTTTAAGCTTGACCTAGGACATGCTAAAGTCCATGTTTAAGTTGAAGACACAACAAAGTCTAAGCTTGGGCCTAAAACATACCCAGGTTCAAGTTTAAGTTGAAGAAATGTCAAAGTCTAAGCCTAGGTCAAGACATGCTAAGGTCTAAACTAAGCTAAATCCTAAGTCAAAATTTTTATAACAAGAATTAGAGGACAAACTAGTGGTGTATCTCATTTAAAAAAGAAAAAAAGAAAAAGAAAAAAGATTACTTAAGTGGGTTGAGCTCTCAAGGGCTTCCTCAAGATGCTTAAGCACTCTTGGCTAATTTGATTCAAGCAAAGAAAAGGAATAATTGAAAAGGAAAAAGGGAAGAGGATTTGAAATTGAAATAGGAAAGACATATGGATGAAGGATTACAAAAGGGAAGGTTAGGTTGATGCATGAACGATTAAAATGGGAAGGTTGGAAATCTGGATGAGGAAAATAAGTGTTGGAGTGATAAGAAAAATGAAAGTTTGATGTTGGTTAAAGATAAGAAAAAAAAAAGAAGTAAATTTTGAAATAAATTGGAATTCAAATGAAAGACGGGGATGAAGTATAAAAAGATAAAAGAAAAGACTTAAAAAAAAAAAGGTGAAATAGAAAAAAAAGAAGGAAATGAGAAGGGCAAGGAAAATAAGAAAAAAGACTCACTTTAAGGTTTCGAGGAGGAGATAGAGCAGACAAAAGAGAAAGTAGCTACCACACTTTGAACTCCCATCTCATTGCCATCAAATTGAAAGATCTATCTTCATTTGCATCATTAGTAAGTGTCTTAACATCTTGCATTTCAATTATGATCATCTTCATTCTAATTAGAATGTTAAGCTTGAAACATGAAATCCATGACACGAACGGATTTAATAGTTGAGTAATTTGATTGCTTTCATTTTTGTGGATGATGTTCAAATTATCATGTGTTCTAGTCCAAATAAATGAAGAGGAAATAAAAATTAGGTTGATTTTAAACTCCTAAGCGAGGATCTTGCGAAAACATGAAAAAAATGACATGTTCATTTTGGGATTGATAATTGGAGATGAAATCATGGTTTTTCATTATTTAAGACCGATGAAAATGGGATAATGCTTTAGACCTTGAATGGTACAAATTGATAGACTCCTTTTTTTCACTGTAAATTTAGTTTTGGGTTAAGATCGCATGGCCAAGACATTATAAGCCTTCAGATCTTGATTTTTCAAACCAAAGATAGATATTTAATTAGGTTTGATCTGTTACGAATAAACAAAACTTTTTATAACAAAATATTCTAGAAAAATGGATAAAAAATCAAAAGAAAGAATCAATTTTCAGCCTCAGTGATCATTGGACCCAAAGAGGGTGGCCAAGCTTCCTAGGCCGATCAATTGCCTTCTAACAACAAACCCCTTCAATCTCCATCTCCTATGCTCATCCTTTGCACCTCTTTTCCATTATTTTGAGTGATAAAGTGTGACTCCTTAAGGTGCATTTGGACTTATTTTTGTCATGAAATGAAAGAGAAAAAATTGTACCATTTACTTGTATAGCTTCAATGAAAATCAATTAACCCAACTCCATCACTCTACTTATTCATTCACATTATTTACCATGCTCTTTAGTTGTTATGCTTATCTTGAACGTAATTTCAATGAGGTATCCATCAAATAATTAATTGAAAATAATGTTTCTCCCCGTTCATTAATAGAGACCAAGTTGAATTAAGCCTAGAAAAGTGTTTTTATGACTTCCCAATAAATAACTTGACCCTCAAACTTGATCTAGGCTTTGCAACCATTGCCTTTTTGTTTGTTTGTTTGTTTTTTTCTTTTCTAGGAGTTACCATGGTTTTAATTTTCTTATTTTGTTTTTTTCTATTTAAAAATGAAATAAAATAAACAATGACTCTAAAATTTTATCAATTTAAAAAAGAGTTTTTCAAATAAAAAGAAATTCAACCATCGACGTTGCACTTAAAAAAATATAGGTTCATACTCCTTTTTTTTGGTCATTTTCTATCATTTCTCTTTAATTATTTTTATTATTTTTTCTATTTCTTTTTTTCTATTACTTTAATAATTATATTTTTGGTAATATTTTATTGATATATTTACTTAAAATATGATTTTCAACTAGTATGGACTTCTTGTTAAATTTAAAAATGGGTATCCTTTGTACTAATTATATTCATTTGCATACCCTATGCAAAGCCAGGAAAGGAAAGACTATCTAATACCTAAAACTAAGACTTTCGTTTTTAGGTGTTGTTGATAGTCTTGACTAGGGGATGGCTCCATACATAGTAAAATTAGCACATTGAATCATGATTTAAAGGATCATACATTTATTTTAGTTGATGCTTTTATTTTAGTTTTCTATTTGATATAGTTTTTGACATCATTGCACCTTACTTCTCCTTCAAAATGATAATATTAACACCACTCAAGTCCTTAGCCCAATGAAACTCAAGGCCCAATCATAAAGTCATGTCCAAGCCTTTCTCACGGGGCAACGTGGTGTCTAATGTAGCAATTAATCGATACTGTATGTTTGATGGGGTTTAAAATGTGTTAACAATTGTTGGAATAGCCTTGTTAAGCAAGATCTTTTAAGATCAAATAATTTTATTGATGATTTATTTCAGTTTTTTAGGTAATGCATATGTTTTAATGGATGATTCGTTTACATCCATTAAGTATGTTCATAACCGTTCATGATTTTGAACAGCTTAGTAATGACTATAGTACATCACATCTCTAATTGGTGGGGCGACTTATCTTGGTTATTAGAGCTAGACTCTAAAATGGATGTATTAGTATGCATGTGTTGCATATTGAATAAGATCTATGAAGATGATGACCCTTATGTTATCGGGTTGACATATTAAATATCAAAGCTTCTATCTTGCATGAATTTTAACCCTCAGAGATATTCAAGCTAATACTTGAATTGGTAGTTACTTTGAGTTACAATTGAGTGAGATCCTTTTGTAGTTATATATGTGCTCATGATCTTTGGTTATTGCTTCATTCACATGTAGTGAGATTATATGAAAAATGGGCATCATGATATCCTAATGGGATAGTAATTTCCCCTTTGAGTAATCCTAAAGTGTATGATCAAAGTTGAATCCTTGGTTAAGTAATTTCATTAAGTTGGAATTACTTGCATTGGTAGTCACTTTTGAGTTACAATCGAGTGAGATCCTTTTGTAGTTATATACATGCTTGTGATCTTGAGTTATTGCTTCATTCCCATCTAGTGAGATTATACTCAAAATGAGCATCATGATATCATAATGGGATAGTAATATCCTTTTTGAGTAATTCTAAAGTGTATGATCAAAGTTGAATCCTTGGTCAAGTAATTTCATTAAGTTGGAATTGATATTAATATCCTTATAGGATACTGAATTATGAATGATCATAACAAAGTTGGATTCGTAACTCAAAGCAATAAGATATAATTTAATTGGATGATATTTTAATTCTAATTAAATTATGTATATCAATTTATGGGAAATAAGTGCAAGGATAGTGGAATATAGGACAAGCTTTATTTAGCCTCGTTTAATTTGCCTAAATTAGTGGAGTTCAATCAATCTTTTTTAGTAGAAAAAATGATTAATTTATAGAATTATGAGTGATTAATTCCATAGGAGCCACACACTTTTAGGTCCCAATCATCCCACTTTAACTATCAATAGTTTGTGCATTTTTAGAAGAAACAATAGATAAGAGGTGGGTGTGCCTTGTGGTCTATGGTGTGTTTAGAAGAGGTGGGTGCTGAAATTAATAGGTGGATTTAACACCTTGAGGGTATTTCAATATTTTTGTATCAAAAGTAAATTTCTTTTAGAGACTAAATTTTCGGATATGTTCCAAAAATTTAACACCTTTCTTCTTCTTCTCGTCATTTAATTTTAAACATTACCCATACCAATCAAGCATAAGATGTTAGTAGAATCATTGCAGAAGGTTAAAGGGTGTTGAGGCATTCATATTAAAAAAATAAAAATAAAACTAGAAGTATGAAAAATCCAATCTTTCTCTATACATGTTATAAATCTTTTAAAAGCTTTCACGAAACCCTTATACAAGGAAAACTAACAACAATAACTCATGTAGTACATATAATTTATTATTACTTATATAAATATATTATACAATGATAATTTGTCATTTTAATGCTATTATAATATATATAATATTAAACATATATAGCTTAATGACATATATGTTGTAATAAATTATAATAATTGTCTAATATATTATTATTAGTATTATTGTAATTAAACAAGGAGAGTTGATATCTCACACAATTAAAAATTTAATTGATCGTGTCTTCTTCATGCTATAAACACAAGAACTTCATGAGTGATCAATCATACGTATGCATGCTTGATTTTAAAGTGTGTGAAATGCCATTCTAGCTAATCAAAATCAAAACATGATTTTGTATTTGATATTTCAATCATTGCTATAATAAAAGCCACTAACATGGTGAAAAATTATTTTAGAATTCCTATATTATACCAAAGATGATGAGTTATACTTCCTTGAATTGTTTTTCTAATGATCTATTATTTGATATATTATACCAAAAATGACAGCTGAAAATTAAAATAAAAGATAGGGAAACTTTTAACCCATATCAATCATTGTTCAAACTAATAATATCTAATTACTAGAAAAATGGGTGACTATCACTGCTATCACTGCATTTCTTTTTGTCATGGAAACCAGTAGTAGTTGATTACATAAACATTGTTCAAACTAAAAATATCTAATTATACACAAAATATGGGAAAAACTTGGAAAGAGTGTCACAAGTAAAATAATAACAAGAATATATACATTCTTCAATAAAATTGAACCATCTTTGACGCCAATATGGGTCCATGTAAAGGAAGGTAGCAAATCCTAATAAGATCATGATATATGATGTAGTAAAACTTGCAATGAAAACAACATCTATATCATACCATTTTCCCTCACTTTCTTTGCAAGGTTGTGATGGTCAGTATGGTGACTCAATACTTGTGTTGCATTTCCTCTTTAACATTGGCCCACAAAGAAAATGATTATCTTCATAGCTGCTTTCACCAAATGTCCCAAACTGTGCCTTCATATCTAGAACTCTACCAGAGAGATTGTTGTGAGCCACACTAAAAACTTCTAAAAAGGTTAGTCCAACCAATTGAGGAGGAATTTCTCCACTCAATTGATTATTAGAAAGGTCTAAGCTCTCTATTTGAGAAAAATTGGAGAAACTATTTGGAATGGAGCCTTTCAATTGATTATGAGACAAGTTCAATGTAAGAATCCAACTTAGCATTCCAAGTTCATGAGGTATGTCACCTGTTAAGTTGTTACATGACAAGTCCAATCCAGAAATGAAATCAAGGATGCCACCTTTGTAGGAGACATGCCTGTTCTTGGTGACGAACTCAACTTCATCTTTTTGTTCATATACAAAATTTGAGTACCCCCAATATTTCACCAAGTAACCTGCATATACAGGACGAGACCCTTCATACCCAGAATCACGGATCCGTGCAAACAAGTCCTCCTTTTTCATCTCCCCAAATGGGATATGGCCAAAGCATCTAGGAATTGGCCCTGAAAAAGAGTTGTTTGAAAGATCCATCAAGCTTATTTCAATCAAATGACAAAGATGATTGGGAATGAAACCATTGAAAAGGTTTCCTCTTAGCAAAAGAATCCTTAGCTTCAAAAGTGCAGAGATTGAATTGGGAATGCTTCCAAATAACCTGTTATCTCTAATATCCAAAGTCAATAGATTTGAGGAGGAATTAAGAAAATCTCTGGGTATTAATCCTGTAAGCATGTTCCCTTGCAAATGTATATGCTCTAAATACTCCATGCTCTTCAAAGAAGGAAGAGATCCTGAAAGAGCGTTTTGAGAAACGTCAAGAAACTCCAACCACAGCAATTGAGAAATCTCAGGTGGTAATTTGCCTTCAAAACTATTGTTGCCCATGACTCGTGTGTTCAAAGATGTCATGTTACCTATCCAGCTTGGAATTTCACCTGACATGTAGTTGTTACTCACAGCCAACACCTGCAACTCATAGATTCTGGAGATTACATTTGACAGAGTTCCCCTGAACTGATTGTTGTCCAAATACAAATACCCTAACCCAGTCAAATTAAAGTCCATCAAAAATATTTCACCATGAAATTTATTATTTGATAAGTTCAGAATCTCCAAATCTTTTGCTGTAAGCAGTTGCTTTGGTACTTCTCCTGAGAAATTATTGTCAGACAAATCTAACACCCATAACGAACTCATTTCAGCTATTGAGGATGGGAGAATACCTTCAAAACCATTGTTGGATAAATTTAGAAACATAATATTTGGAATCATATGGGCCGCATTTTCTTGAAGTTGTCCATCCAACTGATTGTGTGAGATATCCAATGAACTGATACGGGTATTAGGTCCCAAGAGAAGTAGTTGACCCATTAAAGAGTTATTCCTCAGGAGTAGAAATTCCAGTCTCGTATTGTTTTCAAACAGCCAATTGGGGAAACTTCCTGTCAAGTTATTATGGGAGAGATCAACCCCCACTAACCTGAATTGGTATTGAAGAAAACCAGGAAGGTCACCAGTGAGCTTACAGCTAGATAGCACAAGACCCTTCAACTGAAACAGGGGAACCCAACCAGCTGGATATTCAGTTTCTACCTCAAATTTGTTGTTATCACTTCCAAGTATGACCACCTGAAGCTTGGAGTGATTAGCAAAAGAGCTGATAGAGAACGAACCCTCAAATTGATTATGACTAAGATCGATGTACTCCAGGGATGTGAGATTAGGCAACAGAGAAGGAGAAACATTTCCTGATAATAGGTTATAAGAAAGATCCAATAACCTCAGAGATGTCAAATTATTGAAACATGGAGGAAGGATCCCTTGGAATAACTTGTAAGAAAGATCTAACTCTTGAAGCTTATTCAATTGGCACAAACCTACAAAAGAGAATAAGAAACTAATCATCTCTTTGGCATGTCTTTGACTTCAAACTTACAACCATCTATTGCTCAATTAATGAGGTCTTCATCAATCAAGAGGTCTATATGAACTAAAAATAATGTTTTTCATTAAATACTAAAAATTAATAGACATCACTTAATTAGCATAAAAAACAACATATTAAAAAAAATTGTTGAGTATGATCTTCTTAGACATCAACAATGACAGTAATATTTATGATATTTTTAAATAATAATCTTTAAATCTAAAATTTGTTCTTCCTTGAATAAGTTTTCTCCAAATTGTTGAGTTTTTCAAATCCATAAAAAGAAAGATGAACATAAATGATGTTGCGAGATGTTTTAAATGATTTAGTATTATAATCTAGAGATAAAAATGTTTTTTCCTTTCCTTCAATTTCCATTGAAAGAATTTTTATTCAAATTTTATATCAAATGAAGCAACATGATTATACTTACTTTCAAAAATTCAATTTCCTTAATTTTTTGTTATTCATTCCATTGTTTCTCCTTAAATTTGTCTAACTCCTAATTAAAAATTAATTTTCTTTTCAAGTATGATTCATTCTTGAAAAAAACGGCAACAAAAAAAAATAAAGAAATAATTTTCCTATATTTGGATAAAATACGAAAAGGTAAGATAAAGTATTGTTTTTTCATTAAACAATAAAATTTAATAGACATAAGTTAATTACACTTATAGGAATGAATACATACAATCAATTAATTATAGTAATGTATAACAATAATAACATCAAGCTCATGTTTCCAAATTGTTGAATTTTCAACTCAAAAAAAAAAAAGGGAAAAGAAAAAGAAAAAGATGAAGCTAAATAATGTTAGCAGAAAATATTTTTTATTTTTAAATAATTTAAGTGATTAAATACTATGATCTAGAAAGAAAGATGTTTTTCCTTTCCTTTTATTGTCATTGGAAAAAATTTTATTTAAATTTTGCATCAAATGAAGAATTCTATATAATTTATAATAGTGAGGATTTTTTTATGAACTTTTTATTAGCTAAATTTTAATACATTTTCTCCTCAAAGTTATTTTTCCTTTTTTTTTTTTTTTTTTGTAATTTTTGAAAATATGTTTTTCCTTTAATTTTGACAACCTTAAGAATGATTTATTTTTAAAGGATCCATAGAGTTATTGATATTTTGTCAATTTTTTTTTTTTGTGGGTGTCATCATCATCATCATCATCATCATCATCATTATCATTATTATTATTATTATTATTATTATTATTATTATTATTATTATTATTATATTTTTTAATTATTAAAACTTGAAATTTTTGTGAAGTTTAATTATAAATATTATAACAAATTTCACTACGTATAACATTTGTATTAATGTATTAAAAGGCTAAATAAAACAACCCAAACTCTTAATATTCACTTATACCTAGGATTATAAGTGGATAACTAATGATTCTTTCTCCAATGTTAATTAAATTATGTTTTCAAATATATAAAATGTTGGTCCTAATGTGAAATTCCACATTACCTAAGGAGAAAAGTTTCCACGACTTTATATTTAGTAGACTTCTCATAAATGTATAGAGGTATTTTAAAATAGACCTCAACCCAAAGTGAATAACATTTATTTAGGAGCAAGCGAGCCCTTACACTTAGGCCAAAGCTTTTACTTGACATGTGTTGACCATCATTTAATGTAGTAGGAGTTAATTATCACCTCCCACTAATGTTGTAGTTTTGTATATTACATAGTTATATAAAGGCCAATTTCAAAATTTGATTATTTTTGTGCGTGAAGGAGTATAATATTAGTCCATGGACATCTATTGATAAAAGAGATTATTACTAGTCACAACTTTATGTAGTTTATGGCAATTCAAATTGAAGTTTCATTAATCAAATTTAGGGAATTCTAAATTCAAATTGACTATTAAATCCAAAAGTAGTCAAACCCCTTTTATCAATATAAGGTATAAGTTAAATTATGTTATTGGCAACTTTTCTTATTGATTAAATTGGGAAAACAAATATACTTCTAGCCCCATGCTTAAAGACTAAGCATGGATTGATTTTTTCATTCATTTCCTATTTAAAATGCTAAATAATATCAAGAAAATCCAAATAATCAAGTAATGATAATAATATGACCAAAATATAATGATAATTCTCATTAGAATTTACCTTGGATTGATAGGGAGCCATTGAGTCTATTCACACTTAAATCCAATGTCATCAAGTTTCCAAAAATAGATAATTCTGTAAGATGATTCAAGAAATAAAATAAAATTGAAAAAGAAAAGATTATAGTAGAGTGGTTAGTAAGGATATTAAAACAATAAGCAACACCTTGGAAAGGAAAAAATCCCTCAATATTATTGCTGCCTACAACCAGAGTTTTAAGGAATGTGAGTCCACTCAACTGTTTTATAATGGTCTTGTTGAATTGATTATAATGAAGGTTTAAGATTTCCATTTTTTTTAGCTTCGACAAACTTTTAGAACCTACAAGAAGATCAAAGAAGTAAGGATCTTAATATTTCATTTTTTTTAAAAAAAAAAGCTCGCAGTTAAATATAACCTTCTTAGTTGCTAAACCTTTAAAAATATCAACATATATTGTTTAAACCCTCAAGAAATAATATAATTACCATTACTATAGCTACTATCTGTATGTTAAGTAGGTATAATTATCACTGACATGTTTGATCACTTATGTTTGTTTTTTCTCTAATCCAGTAGAAGACCTAAAGGAGATCATCTATTACATCTAAGCCTTAAACTTGATTGAATAGAGGATCCATGCCGTCTTACATCACTTTTGGTATGAAATATTTCTTAATAAGAGTGTATTTTATTAATTCTATTTTTCTTTTGCCTAAGATAGGAATTGAAATAGATACCTAATGCTAGCTATTCTAATGAACTAATTTATTCATTTACCTAGATAACAAAATCTAAACTCACAAGTTACTTTACTGTATAAAGTGCATGCTCTCTTGTATCAATTTTGGTGTCAAAGTTTGGTTATTGATAGTCATAACAAAGAAGATCTAGAGGAAGACCAACTACTGATGAACATAACATAATACTCTGGAATCATGGAGGGACATAGGCCCACTTGTTAATGGGCAATAAGGTTCTATATTCAAGAACAATTAATGATAATAGTGACAAGGATGTGAATCAAGAACAAGTACACCAAGCTTTAAATTTACTTGAAAGACATGGATTAAAGGCTAATTGAATTCAAGAATTTATGCAATATCCAATGCTTTGGATTGATTATAGACTTGTTAGAGATGGATAAGTATTGCATAGCCTTATCATAAAAATAAAAATTTGTTCTAATTTTTCAAAGAAAGGTAGATCCCATTCTATATTTAGATTGGCCTACTACAACTATACTCAATTATTTTGGTTTTACTTTATTTTTCCAACATGTGGTGACAATAAATGAGTTTGGATAAAATTCTATGTTTTCAACCTACTGAGTTCTAAGACCCAGTTAACCTGTTAACTTAAAAAGGATATTTATTCTAGTGTAATGCAAATTTATTTAGAAATGAGGCAATTGATCAATTTCTTCATTGAGCCAATTTTTTGTACCTAGCAAGCTTTCCAAAGTGCATAAGTAGTGACAACAAATGAAAATTTGTAATTTCTAGTGATGAGTAATACAACTAATAACACATTTTCTGTATATTTTTTTTCCTTATTGATATGCCAAATGATGAGTGAATATAAAAAATTTGCATTTACCATCTTTTTTTATATTAGTAATACTATTTATCCACATGACTTATCACCTTGATAATCCCCTCTTGTGCAACAAACTAACATCTAAAATTGGCACAAATTGAAAGACAAAAAGACTCATTTGCTCCTATGCATATAAAGTCGAATTTAGTTTAAGTTCAACATGGATATTTAGATATATTTTTTTATAATGTTATACAATATTGCTTGATTTTTACGTAATATCTTAAATTTTAAAACATCAAGGGCACTCTGAAAATAGCATGATTTATGTGATTTGATAGTGGCAATCTTCATAGAGCTTTTGATAAATGAACTTAGTTGTGCTATTGACAAATTTTGGATTTTCTTTTTGTAGGTGAAGTTGTAATTCTATTAATTAAAATTCTTAACCATCTTAGGTTTGGGGACTAAAATACTTATTTTCCTTTTTAGCAATGTTATTTTGACTTTAATATATAATTATCGTTTACCTAATCATTAAAATTAATCAAGCCATCCTTTGTGTAAGATGAACCCTCCTTCACCACTTAGTCATAGACACCCAATAGCCTAGTGTCCAATAATTTTTTTGTCTTACAAATTCTATGTACTTTTTGAGAGTTTCTACAATTTTTGTCTTTATTTAAAGCATAAAACAAATAAAAATAAAAATCAACCACTAAATCCTAATTCTAATTAGACATTTTTTTGATGATTGACCGACTAAATTTCACTAACTTGTAAAACAAGTTTCAAAGGGAGACTTATTTGTCATCAAGTTAACATTGATTAGTGACTTAAATTTATTTGCCTTTCAACCTACTTGTAATTGGTAAATACTCGATACAGAAATTAGTATGTGAGAAAAAAGAAAATGAGATATGGATGATTGCTTAAAGAGACCCAATGACTAGAAGATATTTTGAAAAATTTATGTGTTGTTTACTATGTTCAATTGATTAACTACATCCACTATAAACAAATATCAATAATAATTTTAAATTCAAATCAAGTTATTTTTTGTAAGCATGGTTTTTCTAAAAGTTTTAAATTAGATATTATATTTATTGATCACTTAAAATCTAACAAGTGATTCCTTAGAAAAGTTCTTACTTTCTATGTAGAAGTAACCATGATTTATTTAAGTACTATAATTTCAACTTGCTCAAGGATAAGTTCATCAATATTTTCTACATCTTCATGAATACTATATAGAGCTTGAGTACAATTCTCTTCTTGAATTGGTTTCTCTACATTTATTATCAGTGAATTAACAATGCAATTTAAAATATTCCTTTAAAACAAGTTGAATAATTAGGATCATGATACCAAACTCTATTGGTGAAATTTCTTACTAACTATGTCCAAAGTTATGAATTTGTTCTTCTTAAATTTATTGACCTAAGTTATCATGAACCTATGTAGAGGTGCATGAATATTTCTACAAATAGTGTTCTATGAGCTACCTTATAAGTAAATACTCATTTGTTTAATCAACTCATATTAGCATTGCCAACATCAAGTATGTAATTATTACATCTATCTCTTGACACATTGGCTCAATTTATTTTGTTATTTATAAGCATCCTTTGACTCTAAAAAAAAAAAGAAGTATTCTATGTTCATGACTATCATAGTGGTAATAATTGATACAATGTGCACTATTTGTTATTTGACTTTAATATACCAATTAATATGAATAAAAAAAAAAAGAGCTCATTTATTAGAGACAAAATTTTCACCTAAAAGTTTATGAACTTAGTATATCTAGTTGGCCAATTTATAGGCTCTATAAACTAACATTAATCAATGGGCAAAAAAATTTCAAAGATGGCCTCAAGGTAGGTTTGAATGTAGAGTTGAACAAGGCCCAAGGACCTAGGTGCAGCCCAAGCCTGACTCTAAACTTGAAATCACTTTTAGGCTTGAACCAACCAAAAAATTTCTTTAGCTTGCCTACAAGTAGCCAACAAAAGTCATAAAATAATTGGGAATAAGTTCTTGGCCAAACTATATCACTTATAAGACCATTAGTGTGACCCATTTGTGATTATAATATTTTGTTACTTATAGAACACCCATTGATTCTCAAAGAATTCTTTAACTTTGTAGCCAAAAGTGTGTCACAACATTGAAACACATGCTTTAGTAGGTAGAAATATGATTTATCTTATAATATTAGATTCAAAATTTCACTAGCAATTGATCCTACGAGTTACATTCTAATTTGAAAATAAAAAGTTGCTAAATTGAATGAAGGAAACATGGTTATGGTATATATAAGGTTTGAACATTATGGTTATGGTTATGTTATATTTCTCTACTTGCCGCTAGATCATCTAAATGGTAGTATTGCCTCTATATTTTTTATCCTGTGCCTCATGTACATGTGAGACCTTATAATCTTCCTATTGCTCTCTCACCCACATATACATGTGAGAGAAAAAAAAAATTGAAGATTAGAAATTCAATTTTTGATAATTGAGTAGTTTCAACCATCAACATGCTTGTGGATAACTAATGATAATCTCCTCAAAGATCAAGAGCCTCATTTTTTACAAATGTATAATAAAAGGTATTAAGTGTTGTAACCATTATCATCATCATTATTATTACTTCATAGTTTTCTTAACTACATTTTTTATGTCACTTCGCTCAAAATATATTTAATACACAAAATAATAATTATGAGGAATAAAAAATGTTAAAAAAATAATAGTTACTCCATGTTCATTTGGTTATGGTAATGGGTTTAATAAAATATTTACTATCTTTTTAGTTTTTATTTCTTTAAAATTTATTATTTTTAATATCCATCTGGTTCAAGTCTAACTAAGTCCATCTTAAAAAAAAAAAAACCTTATTTAGTGTCCATATTAATCTATGTATAGTTTTTTTATTCTTTTAATTTTGTTTATTTCTCAATTCGTATTCTTCACTTTTTTATTTTTTATTTTTACTTCTTAAATTTTTGCTTTCATTTAGTTTTTATTTTTAAATTTTAAAATATTAAAATTTTCTATTTTATTGTATATTGTTTCTTATTGATATTTATATTTAAATAATTATATGTATATTTATGGTTGTCTATCCTTGTCTCCATATAATATTTTTTTATTCTTTTTTTTTTTTTTAATTTTACATTGTTAATATTTCATTCTCCAATTTTTAGTTTTAAATTTTGTTTTTCAATATATATATATGGGTGACCCATAAATGCTTAAATTCTTAAGAAACCTAAAAGCCCATATAATTGCTTGAAATTGTTTTGTTCCAAAGATAAGATAAAATAGTTATTTTAAAATGGAATAGTTATTCCATATAACAAAAGAGATATTAAACTAACTAATACCAGGGAATGACCATTTTGTTTCTTTACCTATTGTACATATCAAACATGATTCTAGGTTTTTTCCAATCAAAGTATAATTGAATTTCTTTTGTTGATAAATGAACTTAGTAATGCTACTAATACATTTTATATAGCCTTTTGTAGCACAAGTTGTAGCTTTATTGATCATCAAAAAATTTCAATCGTAACCATGGATTCAAAATCTATATTATTTTCATTATCTTTTATTCTTAGTTGTAGTTATAGTTATAGAGCACATTGTTTCATTAATTTTTACATTTTGAAGTTATATTGTTAATAATAAATGTGAGTGTTTAGCTAGGTTGGCAATTCCGAACAAATTTCCTAAGTGTCTTGTAGACCCTCCATTTTGTCCTCTTAGCACATGTCCTATAAGGTATTTGTCCGGTATTTTACAGCAATTCCTTAGCGGCCCGTTACTACTCGTGTAGTCTATATTTTCTAAGCCACCTCGGGGACTATGATTGAGAGATTTATCTAATCCCGTTGTGATTCTTGGCAACCTTAATTTAGACCTAGGTACACTTAGGCACCCTAAGCCCACTTAGTCACCCTAGGCCCATTTAGCCACCTTAAGCCCACTTAGGCACCCTAGGCCCACTTAGGCACCCTAAGTCCATTTAGACACTTTAGGCCCACTTAGCCACTTTAAGCCCACTTAGGCACTTTTCAAGGTTTAGTTTCACTTAGATTTGTTTTCTTGTTTTTGTTTATTTATTTATTTTATTGATTGCTTTTAGGATTAAGTGAGTTTTGATATATTTAGATTATTTCATCATTATTATTATTAGTATTTTTGTTTATTTATTTTATTTTATAATTGCATGAAATGAGTTTTTATTTTATTATTATTATTATTATTTTTGGTGGTTTGAGTTTGACACTTCGACTATTATTATATGTTGCATTAGTTTAATTCTTTTTATTATTATTATTAAATATATCTAATATTTATTTATTTATTTATTTATTTATAGGTATGTATGCTTTTATCTATGTATTGATATTTTCCTATTTGGGATTTAAGGACTTCTTGAAATTTTAATGAAAGGAATGTTGACTTTGAATGACGGGAATGGTTTTGACTGCATGGATTCTTGCTTTCTTTTTTGGAATTTTTTTTTATTATTGTTATTTTTCCATATAGGTGGAGTCAATCGGTAGGTGTGCAGAAGATGCTCATGGAAAAGGACCACACTGTTTTTTGGAAAGGTGGATTCAGGGTGTGAAAGCAGAATATAAATAATGGATGAATGAGGATGTTTTTTTGGGGAAGATACAAAGAAGGATCAGAATTTTTTTTAGAAAGGAAGGAGAAGGACACACGGGTTGGTGGATGACTGAAGCCGGTTGTAGGGAAAATTACCAAAGTGGTTTTGGCAAGTGAAAAGGAAAAAGAAAAGACTTAGCATGTACGTGGACGGAATGAGGGCTAGGTCTAAAAAAATAAAAGAAAAGAAAATTCTGAACGTGCATGAAAAAGGTATGGGGGAGGATGGTTTTTGGAAGGTGAGGCTGTGCAGGAAAAGATAGAGATTCGGTGATGAAATGGGCGGTTTTTTGGAGAGAAGAATAGAGGAGAGGAAGAAAAGACAGGAAGGGAACGATTGAGAGGGGATCAGAAAAGATTGAAAAAAATATTAAGGAGAAAAAAAAAAAAAAGTTTTTCAAGAGAAGGGTGCCATTTTTTTTTGAGGAGATCGAAGAGGATTTGAGAGAGGTGAGGGTGATCCAACATTGGAGAGAGAGAAAGAAAAGAAAGGAAGAGGAAGGATTGAGAGGGGATCGGCAGCCGCTTCATTTTGGAAGTGGGAGCAGGTGCAGCCACACCTTTCAGACCAGAGGAAGGTTCGGTATTTTGGGTTGAGGAGGAGGTGCAGCCGCACCTGGTTTTGGAGGAAGTACAGCCGCACCTTTAAGAGGGTTTTCAGCATGTGGAGAGGGTGAGAAAGCACTCAGCAAGAGAGGGGAAAAACGCACCATTGAAAGCAAGAACAGGTGCAGCCGGATCCTTAAAGAGGAAGAAGGTCATCTTTCCGGAGCGTGGGAAGGTGCAGCCGCACCATTGAAAGGATTGTCGGAGGTGCAACCATACCATTGAAAGACAAGAAGACCTGCTGCCGTGCCATTGAGGGGAATATATCCAGAAGAAGAAGACCATTCTGGAGCGTGGGGAGGTGCAGCCGCACCATTGAAAGACAAGAAAATCCACAACCGCACCATTGGAAAAGAGAAAGCAGCTGCACATCACCAGGTTGCTTGGGTAAATTGGCTAGGTAAGTTAGTTTTTTTATATATATATGGGCTTTCAGGAGAATTTAAAGTTTAGTTTATTTTTCAATTTGGATTATTATATTGGGTTGAGTGGTTTGACTTATTCTATTAGTTTCAGCATATGTTTGTTTTAATATGGCAGCAAGAATACTACTTTTTGGTTTAATTGTTTTAGTTATTATATTTGGTGTACCATCTTCAATTTGGATTATTATATTGGGTGAGTGGGTTGATATGTTTATTAGTTTTAACACGTGTTTGTTTTAATATGGCAATACAATCTCACATTTGTTTAATTTTTATTTTATTCATCACGTTAAAGGTTAGTTTTAATGTATTATATTAAATTCATAAAATATGATTTTAGGTAGCTTTACTTGAAAAAATAAATACATATTTTAATCTTTATTTGATGTGGTTTTGATTCATTTAATTATTGATTGTTTATTTATTCATTTGTTACCAATTTAATGCTTTGTAATTTATTTAATTATGATTAAAATTGATTCTATAGGTTAGAAATTTGGTTTTAAAAATCATTTTTTGTTAGTTTTTAATTTTACTTTAGGTTTAAGCACTTTTATAAAATTTTAGTTCATTAAAATAATTGATCATATACATGTATTTATCAACTTATAAAATAAAATTGATTCTATAGGTTATGGATCTAGTTTTAAAAAATCATTTTTTATAAATTGATTCTATAGGTTAGAGATTTAGTTTTAAAAATCATTTTTGTTAGTTTTTAATTTTACCTTAGATTTAAGCACTCTTATAAAATTTTAGTTCATTAAAATAATCGATCATATATATATTTATCCAATTATAAATAAATTATTTTCGATTTATTATTCTAGCTTGAAAATTACGTTTTTGTTCAATGTAGTTACAATTTATTTTCTTAGTTTGACAAATTAGTTTTTCTTAGTATTGGTTTGGGCAATTTTTGTTAATAATGGAAAAGTTAAGATTTTTTAGAGTTTAGATAATTTGTTATGATAGTTAAAAATTTAGAATTTTGATTAGCGTTATTTTGGTTCTCTATTAGGAAATTCATAATTTCTTTTAGTTTAGTTTTAATTTATCTTTTAGTTTAGATGTTATTAAAACTCAGTTTATTAGTTCAATTGATTCCATGTCACATTTTTTCATATCCAAAGGTTGTTAAATTTAATTCATGATTCATTCTTTTAGTTTATTAATTTTAGAATTTAAGTTGGTTAATTTATTTCATTCTACGTTGATAAATTCATGTTTTAAAATAAAGGAAAAAAATTATTTTAGTTTTGATTGATCTTGCTTTAGTTGATATTCTTTAGAGTTTTAATTAATTCGATTGGTTTCATATTGTTTAGTTTATGTTAAGATTTTTTAATTCCATTTTTCTATTAATTCTATGCTTTAAATTGTAGGCTATTAGTTTAATCTATCCCCATGTTGTCATTTTGTGTTTAAAATTAGTTCATTTTAGTTTTTGATTAATTTTATTTATTTTATGTGTTTGTTATTTTTTTATTATTCATTTGTTTAGTTAGTCGATTAAATTTATGACTCCAAATCGTTAATATTAGTTGATACCTATCGTTGATACTATTTTAAAGGTCACATAATATTTAGTGCTAGATTAAGTTTATCTTAAGATTAAATGTTGTTAAAGTTTCAGTGCTTGTAAGATCTAAGGTTTCGGTTTATCACTTTGGTCATCCTTTGACAAATTCAATTTTCTGAGGCCATCGGAAAATAGTGAAGATTGGCCTCCATCCTCACCACTTTAATTTTCTCGGTTGTAAAAAAAATTCGACTTTGTGATTTTGTCCTCTTTTTGTTTTGCTTGCTTGGTATTTTGATTCAAACATTTTATTGTTTTCAAATTAATTTCTCTTATTTTAATGTATAACACTTTTCTCAAAAGACCCCTTTAAAAATCCATTTCAAAAATTCATTTAGAGTTCTTAGAATCAAAATCCCATTCCTTTTAAAAATCTATTTTAAAAATTCATTTAGGGTCCTTAGAATCAAAAGTCTCATTTTCTTAAAATAATATGCAACCATTTTTTTTTATCGATTTGCATCTTTCTCGGTTTTTAATGAAAATTTTGGTTTTAAATAAAATACGAATCCAAGCTTGTAGTCCCAAATAAATGGGATAATTCCAAGCTAGATTTGTGTACATCAATTGGGGAATTGGTGAGACCCCTACATAAAAAAAAAGAAAATATTTTCAAAACCTATTTTTATTATCTCATTTGCTACCTATTGTAATCATTTTTTTTTTTTTTTTTTTTAGGAATTATATAATAATTGACTATTTTGTATATTTTGATCATTTTTACTATACTAATTAGATATGCATAATAGGATTTCTTGTTTTATTATTTATTAATCTAACCCCTTCTGTCCTGCGGAAGCGCGTTATGAGTTATATATGCTATCCAGGTACGTTCCCTAATACCCATTTTCTAAACCCTATGAATATGATTGTCATTGTGTGCTATGCCCATGCTTGCTATCCTGTTTGATTTTCTTGATATATATTTGATGCTTGTTTGATTATCTTTGACAAAAACACATGTTGTGTGATGTATATCTATCCTAACTCTTATGTTTTATGATAGCGCTTAAGAAGTGGTTCAGGTACGCACCTTAACTCTTCTTTATTGAGATGTGATCTTATTTGGCATGTTATTCTTATTTTTTAATCACCTTAGTCTACCTAGGTATCCATGATCAACCATTTAATTGCCACATTTCCCTCAACTTAGTCAGTAAAGACCTTTATAGGGCTTAGAGGGGTGCTACTTCCTAGAGGTACCTTCCCAATAGGTAACCTGATCCCCGAACCTAGACTCGAGTTTTTCAAAGACACGCCTTTCCAAAACTATGGAGTCACTTCTTTAGGGTTTTCTTTCTTATTTTATTTTCCCTTTAAAATAAAAATAAAATAAGTGGCGACTCCGACTTTTTTTCAAAAAACTAATTTTTCACAAATAAAAAGCGAGTCTCGCCGATCGAGTGGGGGCGCACGTGAAAAATGCGGGTCCACATGTCTCCTAACTCAATTTTTCCAATCCTTCTTCAAACTACTTGCCTAATGAAGATATTGAATTTGTCAAGAGACTAAGGTATGTAGTTGAGGTTGGAGTTTGATGGAATTGAGTCAACTATATTATTTAAATGTTGTTTTACTTAAAATATTTTTTAATGAGTTAGGGAGGTTTAGGAAGCAGTTTTTTTACTAAGTGTTTAAAATGCTTTGTTCCAAGATCGACCCAGCTTACACTTTTTTTTATTTTTTTTTATTTTTATGAAATCTCATCCATTTGATCAAGGGCTTCATTCATTTAAAAACCCAAAACTTGCTTCCTGTAGGTAGAGAGAGACACAACAACAACCATCTCCTTTGGTTCTCTTCTCATTTCCTATTTTTAAGTGTTTGGTATCTAAGAAAATCCAAATTTCCTATTGTTTTTCAAACAATTTTCAATGGATTTTCTTGAGAAAAAAGTGAGTTAATTCATTCTTTCATTCATCTCTCAATTTCTAATATATTTGAGTTTGGATAAAAACTCAATTTCTTCTTGTGTGAATTCAAGAAGAGGTCAAGATCGAGCTTAGTGTGGACTCCAAGTGTGCTCTAGAAGAAGGTGAGAAGCTGAAAGTGGAAGGTATTAGTGAAGTAGTTAGGGAAGGATTGATAAGGCTTGAGCTAGGTAAAGCCTTGTATTCAATTTTTGTTTGGACGTTTTCGATCAGTTGTAAGCCCATGGTTTTTTATCTCTTTGAAGGTTTTCCACATTAAAATTTGGTGTCATTGTCTCTTTCTCTTATTTTCTACTCTTTGATTTATTTTCAGTTTTTGATATCATTGGTTACTAGGGCATATATGTTGAATGGAAGAAAAATGAGTTGAAATAGGTGTGATTATCCATTGGATATCTTGAATAATTTTTTTGTTCATTTTGGTTAATGATATCTTATAGTAATTGGAAATGAGTTAAGGAGAGAATTGTTCATATGAATTAATTTTGAGGAGTGTTCAAGCATTTGCATGTGAATTGCATTTAGAAATTGTTGGGAGAGTGTTGTTGCATTCATACCTGCTTGTGAATTTTATGCTTTGTTGAAAAGTTTGTGGAAGAGAAGTTTATAAACATTAGAGAAATTCTAAGGTTAGGTAATTTTTTGTTGGAAGATTATTTAAAATTGTTCAACAACATGTATTAACCCCCCTCCCCCTCTCTGGGTGTAGTCCATTATTGAGATTCACCTTTCGTTAACCATCTTCACTTTTTAGGTCATAAACCTTATAGCCCAAAATAATAAACTCTTTGTTATCTAAAAAATTTCAGGATAAGTTAAGCAACTAATATTTTTTTTGTCCATTAATATATAAAGTCTAACTAATATGCATTTTCATGAGTTTCTCTTCAACCTAACTATACATGAATATAAAATTACAGGAAAATTCTTTTTCAATCATTAGAATTGATTTTGCATACATTGATTATCATGTTTTTCATTGTCCCATGTAAAATTCCTAAATGTTTTACACCTAGACGTTTCTTCAATTCTATCATGAAGAATAGCTAAATAATAGTGATACACAAATTGATAGGTAAAGAATGTTGATTTTAGTTATGTTCTTACATGATATATCTAACTAAAACTTCACTTTGTATTTACCTTGCATGCCAATAAGGTCATTCCCACTTAGGTCCAACATCACCAAGTTTTCCAGAGTGCATAATTCTACAACACCATTGAGGGGGAAAAAGATAAAGAGATGTTGACAATTTTAATATTTCACCATTAAAAATAATAATAATTATACATACCTTGGATAGAAAAAAATCATTCCAAATAGTTCAATTGTAGAGAAAGAATTTTAAGGGATATGAATATATTCAATTGTTGTAGACTAGTATTTTTGAACCTGTTGTAATTGAGGTTCAACGCTTCTAGATTTTTGAATATGGATAAGCTTTTAAAATCTACAAGAAAAATATAAGAAACTATAAAATTTCAAATTTCAAATATATGCATGTAAACAATTCAAACTTTTAACCTTTATAGAAGGATTGAACCTTTGAAAAAAATAATTTGTGTTCTAAATAGATTGTAAAAAATTATCATAATTAACTTACTTTTGAGCTTCCTCATGTTAAAAACTATTTACATTTACTTCTAAATATTTTATTTATATTTTTATGTTATATTTCAATAAAGGAGCTACAAGATTTTTAATCACATAGATATAAGAAATAGAGAAATGTTGATTATCTTATAACCGAACATTTATATTTTATTACAAGATTTCACCTCTTACCACCCACTATTCTTCTCTATATATTTGTTATAAAGGAAGTCTTATTAATATATTAGTTTCTTGCAAACCAAAATTGACCTTTATAGGCTATTTTGGTAGGTATTTCTTTTTCATTTTTTGCAAAAAGATTTTGTTTCACCCTGAAAAGTAATTGCAAAGGTTGAATAATGCAAAATTCTCTATAATTTCCAATATCAATCTCATGATTTGACAAGCATTCTTAATTTAACTATTAAGTTGTAATTTGGATACACTTCTATTTTTAAAAAATAAAAAACTTTTATATAAAATATAGGAATTATTATACTAAAAACACAAATTTACCTTATATTCTTAAAAAAACTTCTCAAAATTTGAAGAATAGAAATTTTTTTACTTCCATAAATTAAAAATAAATAAATAAAATTGAAAAGGATTTGTTTAAATAATTCTCTATTTTTTGTACATATAAGTTTTATTATATTTCATTAAAGAGTTTTTTTTTCAGAAAAAAAAAAAGAAATAGAAGAAAGGAAGTGTAACTATCATTTGTTAGTTTAACAAAAACTGATACTTAATTTCTTTTACATTATCACTAAAGAAAAGCTTTTTTTTTCATGGAAGTATCATAATTTAAAGTGGTAACAGATATTTAGTTGTACAATTAGGAAGCACTCGTGGGTGTGTTCAAGTTGCATATCATTAATCATTACAACAACACCTAAGCTGCTAAACTAAATTACTTAACTATTTTAGTCTCCATATGGATTATTTATAACCCAACTAGTCTCAAACAGAATAGAAAAGGTTAATTAGCTTTCTAGCAGCCTTTTCCATAATTCCAAAAGGATGAGGTTTGCCCTACTAGTAGAAAAGGGGTATTTGATGACAATTTCTAATGATTAATAATGATAGAAATCAAATAAAATCAAAAGCAATCACTTCAAATTATCAAGTATTTTCATTAGAATAGTTAATTTTTCTTTCTAGTGAATCAAATAAAAGACTTCTATGACTATTTTAAAATATTTATGAAATTATATCAATATCATACATTTAAGTATTCATTGATTATTAAGTTAATTGATTTATAGAAATAAAGATTTTCAATTACTTATGAAAATGTAAGTTATATCAAATATGTTGCACATGCTTGATGCATCTTATTGGAACTTGAAAGTTGAAATCATGATTGAGACACCTTATATCAAATTTTATGATAATAAAAGAAAAGTAACTAATAAGAAGAAATTGTTGGTTTATTTGATGGTTAATTTAATAACAAAATATCATAAGGTTTTTTAAGCAAGTTAATGAAGTACCTTGCACTAGTTCAAAGCTTTCTAGATCATTATACCTTAGATCCAATACTTCCAAATTTCCCAAACTAGCTAGTTCTGCATCAAATTAATATGAATGAAAAGAAAGATTAACTAAGAAACATTAAAAGCTAGAAATATATTGTACATAATTAATTTTAAAAAAAAAACAATATAGAAATGTAACATACCTTGAATGGGAAAAGATCCATTCAGTCCTATGTCGCAAAGAAATAGTGTCTTGAGCGATGTTATTGCACCTAAAGATTTTATGTCACTTTTGTCTAATTTATTACCACTAATGTCCAAGATCTCCAATCTCTTTAAACTTGACAACTCTTTAAATCCTATAAAAAAAATAATATAATTTTAATTAGTTGTATGTAATTGTAAGTTGTGATTTTATACTTATATCTATAAGTTTACATATCTTTTACATACTAATATGTTCATATGTGTGTAGTGTCCAAAATCCTCATTTAGTTTGGGGTTTTTGTGTTGAACTGTTACAAATAAATGGTCCATAAAGCTTGAAAAGCTTTCATGATCTTTGTGAATTAAAACATGAAAATTTTCATGTTGTGAGCCCTTTTAATATTAATCCTAACTAAAAAAGGGAAATATCTTCTGTACTTAAATTTTGTACACATTTCTAATAGTTTTAATTTATCAAAGTTTGTTCATGCTGGTGGGTTATGGATGGATGGAAATGCACAGATTCTCATGGGCTAGGCTTTACTCAATCTAGTGACCAATTAGGCTACATTTAGAATAATAAGGTGTGGGCCCTACCCAAGGCCACGTTATTTAGGCTTCATCAAACAGATGGGTTTTCATGAGTTGGGCTTGTCATTTAGGCTTAGGCCACTCAATTACATTAAATAGGGATTACGCCCAATTGAGGTCCCTGTTAGTGTTTAATTTTATGATCTTTCATAAACCGAGTACTATTAATTGAAAATATTGGAAACCAAGACAAAAAACGACCACTAGAATCCCACTAACTGGGTTAAGTATTACATGATTGTATAAATAATAAGGGTACATGTATATGTTAGGGTAATGTTTTCAGTCATTATGCAATTTAGGAAGGTATTTCCTTTCTCAGTTTCAGCAAAAATATTTTATTTCACCTTGAAAAGTCTTTGCAAAGCTTGAATAATGCAAACTTCTCTCCAGTTTCCAATATCATTTATTGGAAATGAGTTTAAATCATTTAAAATAAGTGAAATAAGTTTAAAGTAGTGTATAAAAATAATTTATTAATTTTAAATCTATTTTTATTTTACTTAACTTTTTTTTCTTCTAATTTTCTTTTTTTTTTTTCCTCATATTTTAGTGCAAATCAAACATATCTTAAAGTTGTGTTTGGTTCTTGAAAAATATTAAGAAAAGAAAAAAAATATTAAAGAAAATGATTTTATCATGTTTGGTTGTATTGTAGAAAATATCAAATAAAATAAAATATAATAAAAAATAATTAGAAACTTGTGCATTTTCAAATCTTTCACTTTAATCAATTTTATATTTTTCTTCACTTTTTTCTTTTACTTTTATTCTCTACTTTCTTCTCCTTTCATTTTCCCTTGAATTTTTTGGAAACCAAACATAGCATGAATATATATATCTATATATATTTATATCCATATATATATATGTGTGTGTGTGTGTGTGTGTGTGTGTGTGTGTGTGTGTGTGTATGTTTGTATGTATGTATGTATGTATGTGTGTGTGTGTTGTAAAACAATTTTAAAATACTTATGAAACTATATCAATATTATACATGTAAGTATTTATTGATAATCAAGTTTTCAATTACTTATGAAAATATTTGTTGTATCAAACATCTTGTGCATACTTGATGCATTTAATTGAAACTTAAAAATTGAAAGGATGACTTAGACTATTTTATATCAATTTTAATGATATTACAAAAGAAAGGTAACTAATGAGAAGAAATTGTTGGTTAATCTTACCTTTAATTTAATAATAAAATATCAAAAAAAACTTCAGCAAGTTAATGAAGTACCTTGGACTAGATCAAAGCTTTCCAAACGATTGTAGCTTACATCTAGCACTTCCAAATTTCTCAAACTATCTAATTCTGCAACAAATATGAATCAAAAGAGAGATCCAATTGTTGGCTAATATCGTTAATTTAATAACAAAATATCATAAGTTTTTTTGGCAAGTTAATGAAGTACCTTGCACTAGTTGAAAGCTTTCCAAATTATTATAGCTTAGATCTAGCACTTCCAAATTTCTCAAACTAGCTAATTCTGCAATAAACATGAATCAAAAGAGAGATTAAATAAGGAATATTAAAAGCTAGAAGTATTGCAAAGAAACAATGTGCACATATAACATGCCTTGAATGGGAAAAGATCCATCTAGTCCCATGCTGCGAAGAGCCAATGTCTTGAGTGATGTTATTGAGCCCAAAGATTTTAAGGCACTTCTGTCAAACTCATTACCACTAATGTCCAAGATCTCCAATTTCTTTAAAGTTGACAACCCTTTAAATCTTGTAAAATAGAGTAATATAATTTTAATTAGAAGCATGTAATTGCAAGTTGAGATCTTCATACTTAAATTTGTAAGCTTACATGTCTTTAACATATGAATATGTATCCAAATTTCTAATTCAATTTTATGATTTTTGTGTTTAAATGTTAGAAATAAAAAAGTCAATAGAGCTTCAAAGAGCTTTTGTGATCTCTGTGAATTTAAACATGAAAATTTTCATGCTTTGTGCCCTTATAAAATGAATCCTAACTAAATAAAGGAAATTATTTTCTAAATTAAAGTTTTTATATTCATTTTAACATCATATGTAGAATCTATCTAATAGGTTTAATTGATTAGATTTTGTCCTTGTAGAAAATGTCATACCAACGGGTTGTGGATGGGTGGAATTTGGAAATGCATAGAAAGTCATGGGCTAGGCTTTACTCTATTCATTGTTATACAGGCCTAACATCAACTTAAAAACAATAAGGCCTGGGCCTTACCCAATGCTAGTTTTTTTTTTTTTCGTTTTTTCTTTCCTTGTAAATGTGAAATTCTGAAAATGGCAATTCCTCATTTGAAAGCAGTTGTCATAGAAAAATTTTTTTATCACCTTTCTTTAACCAATCTCTATCAATTTTTTATATCTTTGAAAGTCCTAGATCAAAATCACAAGAATAAAGAAACTTTTTTTTAATATTATTTTAATACTCTTAAATTAATAACTACAATATGTGCTAGGTGACTTGAGTTGAAGACTTGGTCTCACTTTAACGTGTGCTACATGTTTAAAGGATAAAGTCTTTCAAACTAAATTTTTTTTGTGAAATTCATTGAAGTCATGATGTTAATATTTACATTAAATCTAAGATTCATCATTCACCCATTTAGTGGTGCAAAAATTAAACTAACTCAAATTCAATTATTTAATTTGCTAACTTAATTTCCATTTCTTTTTCTGTTCTTCTTTTATATATCCTTAAAAGTCCTAGATCAAAATCACAAGAATAAAGAAACTTTTTTTTAATATTATTTTAATACTCTTAAATTAATAACTACAATATGTGCTAGGTGACTTGAGTTTGGAATTGATGTTAAAATAATAAGGTATTTCTACACCTTTCATGGTGCATTCTATGGTACAAGAGAGGTATCATAACATTATTTTATAGAGCATAGAATATCAGAAAAGCCTATTTTGATTTTTGAAATCCAATAACTAAATTTGATCTTTAAACGTGATATAGTCTAAATGAATGGAGCTAAGGTACCTTTATAATACCTTTGAGGATAATTTTGATCCTAATCATGTCTCCCATTGAAAGTTCAGACATGAAGTACATAAGAAAGACACTACTAAATTACTCTTGATATGCAAATAGATGAAAAGTATTTAATCTAGTTAGTACATCGTGCTTGCCCATGAGTTGTCTTGACTAGTAGTTTGAATTGCCCCACCACGTATGCTAAAGTCTATATTCTATTGAAAGAGGCTATTTATGAGGAAAGAAATTGTGGTAGATACAAATTATAGGGAAAACTTAATCTCGCTTTAACGTGGGGCACATGTTTAAAGGATAAAGTCTTTCAAACTAAAATTTTCTTGTGAAATTCATTGAAGTCATGATGTTAATATTTATACTAAATCTAAGAATCATCATTTACCCATTTGGCGGTGCAAAAATTAATCTAACTCAATTCAATTATTTAATTTGCTAACTTAATTTATATTTCTTTTTTGTTTATATATATATGTATCCTTGAAAGTCCTGGATCAAAATCACAAGAATAAAGTAACTTTTCTTATATTTTATTTTAATACTCTTAAATTAATAACTATAATATGTGCTAGGTGACTTTTGAGTTTCGGATTGATGTTAAAATGATAAGGTATTTCTACACCTTTCATGGTGTATTCTATGGTACAAGAGAGGTACCATACCATTATTTTATAAAGATTAGAATGTCAGAAAAACCTATTTTGATTTTTGAAATCCAATAACTAAATTTGATCTTTAAACATGATATAGTCTAAATGAATGGAGCTAAGGTACCTCTATGATACCTTTGAGGATAGTTTTGATCCTAATCATGTCTCCCATTGAAAGTTCAGACATGAAGTACATAAGAAAGACACTACTAAATTAATCTTAATATGCAAATAGATGAAAAGTATTTAATCTAGTTAGTACATCGTGCTTGCCCATGAGTTGTCTTGAATAGTAGTTTGACAGGCCCCACCATAAATACTAAAGTCTATATTCTATTCAAAGAGGCTATTTATGAGGAAAGATACTGTGATAATTACAAATTATAGGGAAGACTTGATCTCGCTTTAACATGGGGCACATGTTTAAAGGATAAAGTCTTTCAAACTAAAATTTTCTTGTGAAATTCATTGAAGTCATGATGTTAATATTTATACTAAATCTAAGAATCATCATTTACCCATTTGGCGGTGCAAAAATTAATCTAACTCAATTCAATTATTTAATTTGCTAACTTAATTTCTATTTCTTTTTTTGTTTATATATATATATATATATATATATATATATATATATATATATGTATCCTTGAAAGTCCTGGATCAAAATCACAAGAATAAAGTAGCTTTTCTTATATTTTATTTTAATACTCTTAAATTAATAACTATAATATGTGCTAGGTGACTTTTGAGTTTCAGATTGATGTTAAAATGATAAGGTATTTTTACACCTTTCATGGTGTATTCTATGGTACAAGAGAGGTACCATACCATTATTTTATAAAGATTAGAATGTCAAAAAAACCTATTTTGATTTTTGAAATCCAATAACTAAATTTGATCCTTAAACATGATATAGTCTAAATGAATGGAGCTAAGGTACCTCTATGATACCTTTGAGGATAATTTTGATCCTAATCATGTCTCCCATTGAAAGTTTAGACATGAAGTACATAAGAAAGACACTACTAAATTAGTCTTAATATGCAAATAGATGAAAAGTATTTAATCTAGTTAGTACATTGTGCTTGCCCATGAGTTGTCTTGACTAGTAGTTTGATAGTCCCCACCATAAATGCTAAAGTCTATATCTATTCAAAGAGGCTATTTATGAGGAAAGATATTGTGATAGTTACAAATTATAGGGAAGACTTGATCTCGCTTTAACGTGGGGCACATGTTTAAAGGATAAAGTCTTTCAAACTAAAATTTTGATGTTAATATTTATATTAAATCTAAGATTCATCATTTACCCATTTAGCAGTGCAAAAATTATACTAACTTAATTCAATTATTTAATTTGCTAACTTAATTTCCATTTCTTTTTTTGTTTATATATGTACCCTTGAAAGTCTTTGATCAAAATCACAAGAATAAAGTAACTTTTCTTATATTTTATTTTAATACTCTTAAATTAATAACTATAATATGTGCTAGGTGACTTTTGAGTTTCAGATTGATGTTAAAATGATAAGGTATTTCTACACTTTTCATGGTGCATTCTATGGTACAAGAGAGGTATCGTACCATTATTTTATAGAACATAGAATGTTAGAAAAGCCTATTCTGATTTTTGAAATCCAATAACTGAATTTTTTCTTTAAACATGATATAGGCTAAATGAATGGAGCTAAGGTACCTCCATGATACCTTCGAGGATAATTTTGATCCTAATCATGTCTCCCAAGATGTTGGTGAAAAGTCGGACCATTGTTACTTAAAGTCTAGTTTATATCAAATTAACTCCAGTAGAACTACTATGTCAATAAATATTATCTTTTTGTTATTGACTTCTAAACAACAATTTTGGAAGTATTTCTACTTTAAATGGCATCTCTTAAGCATAAAGCCCTCACTAATAGTCCTACATTGTAAACTTTAATTCTACCACAGTAATTCATTTTAAGAGTGTTCAAATCCTTTTTTCTTTTTAACATATGGGAAAAAATATTTTTAAATGTCTATTACAAAATAAAAATATTGAAGTGAAATATAAACAATATAAGTTTTTTTAATGGATGTGAAAAGTTATTAAAATGAAAAAAGTATAGAAATTAATTTAATATTAAATACTCTCTTGATCTTGAATATCTTTTTAGGTATGTTAACTTCTGTTAGTATTAAAAGATCTTACAAATATTGATTCAATTAAAACACTAAATCAAATAAAAAACTAAATGTTTTTCAACTACATATATTTTATAATTGCCTTTTTATAATTAAGTTCTTATTTATTGAAACGATAATTTAGTATAAAATAAAAACCAATTTATAATATTGCATCTATAAAAATATATTATACAAATTTTTATCATACACTAAATAAATTATCTATATTTATAAATACAATATGGAGAGACCCTTCTTTCAGGTGAACACTATATACGTTAAATTAATGATATTCTTTATTAGGTGTGGTAAAAGAGTCTCAAATTATGACAACATCTCCAATACCTTAGAGGCATTCAAGAAAATGATTAACTTCCAATACCACAACTACAAATATGACAATATTTTATTTTAGAGGTGTTCAATCTTTTTTGTTAACAAATGGAAAAACAATTCCTTTTCAATGTTTATAATAAAATGCAAACATTAAATGAAAATAAACAACAAAAATTTTATTAAACACATATGCCTAAAGGGTTAATTTTAGCCACACCCTCTAATATTTAGTGTAAATACACTAAACTACCATTGGTTTTAAATTTCATTAATTAGAACTCCTATAGATGTATCCTATCTATATAAATTAATTTTTAGCAAGTAAAATTTATTTTTCGAGAATTGTTAAATATATATGCCTAAAATATTTTTACCTAAAAGTTTTTTGAAAAATAAATTTTATACTCAAATTACATCTATAGGGGTACTAATTAATGAAATTTGAAACCATTGGTGACGAAGTGAATTTACATCAAATCTCAAAGGATGTGAATGAAATTAACTCATTTTTAAAATGATTGGTCATATGAAATACCAATGAATAAGGAATTATGGGACCACTATACATTAAGGATTTGAAAGTTTCAATGACAAAAGCAAGATTCTTTGAATAAGAAAAAAAAAAAACAAAACAACTATCCTATCAACAAAGGCATGTAGATTCTTCCAATCAATCACTATCTTATAAAGTTGTCGTAATGGAGAAGGCTAGATAGAAATAATTGTAAATGACTTGACTTTAAGAAGGTGATATAAAGTTTATGAGTAACTAAGGAGTTGAAGGGCTACTAAATTCAAATAAAGGAATGTAGTTTCATAAAAAATATACTAATGAGTATTATATGTGTGTGTTGATAACTTTGTTAATTGAGAAAGAGCAAAGTTATTCTAATACTATTTTAAAATATTTATCAAACTATGTCAATGTCGTATATGTAGGTATTCATTGATAATCAAGTAAATTTATAGAAAAAAAAATGTTCACTTACTTAAGAAAATATTGGTTATATCAAATATGTTTCACATGTTTGATGAATCTAAATGGAACTTGAAAATTATAAGATGACTTAGACTACTTCAAACCCAATTTTATGATATGCTCAAGAAGAACTACTATTTGAGTGAGTACAACGTCTAGATTATAATTTTAGCTACAAATTTACTTTAATTAGCCTCTCTTCAACATAAAACACTCACTAAAAGTTCCACAATGTAACTTTAAATTTACTACAATATTTTAAACTTTTCATCAATAATATTAGTAGAATCTGAAGTCTCTTGGGATTCAAAATTTCTCCTTCTAGGTACTTTGTCAATTCTTTACAATATCTCCTAATATGTTCCTTTTTTTTTGCAGTAATAACAGTTCATATCCCTCCATAAGTGTGATTGGAATGATCATCTCTCCTATCATAATACCTCTCTTTTGAGTTACTCCTATGGTGATGTGGTTTAGAATTGATCATAAGAGTTTGTCCAATATGAAATGAACTACTTGTTTGCTTAATATTTTTGGTCTCTAAAAGAGTAGTTGATGCCTCTAAAAAGAGATTTTCCATCCAAAACAATGTATTTCATCTTTAAGATTTAAACAAATAGTACTTACTATTCTTGCTTCTAATTCTTTTATTTCTTTATTTGTCATGCTCTCTGTTTTTTGCCTTGTAATGCTTTAAGTCCTTGTTGTACCAAAACATCTTTAATAATATTATGTCAAATTCTAAAATTTTTCTTTCCATGAAAGGGCTCAATATCATATTTTATATTTGACTCCATCCTCAAAATAATTTTTTCCACAATCTTCTCACCATGACTTTGATACCACTTGTTTGGAAAACAAGATGAAGTGAATAGAGAAGATAAAATTTTTACATGGCTTGGTGCAATTGCCTATGTGTATGGGAAAGGGAGATCAAAATTTATTAATAAAATTCAAGAATACACAATGCAAACTCTCTCAACCTTTCTCTACCCAAAATCCAATGCACTCTTTGCCTATCTCTCTTCATTTTTTCTCACTTTTTCTTTCACTCATTAAATCCTATATAAAACTAAAAATTTTAATTTATAGGGCCTTCTGAGTTAATCCTAAATTAATAAGTTCCTCATCCTAGTCAAACCTAAAAAGATAATTTACAAAAATAGAAACTTTATAAATATTGACTTTTATAAAATTAAAAAATAAATAATTTAACTCAAATACCAATAAATTCAAATAAACAAATATATATAAGTTAATTTGGTAAATTTGTTAATTGGGAAAGAGCAAAACTATTCTAATACTATTTTAAAATATTTATCAAACTACATCAATACTGTACATGTAGGTATTCATTATCAAGTAAATTTATAGAAAAAATTGTTCAATTTCTTAAGAAAATATTAATTATATCAAGTATGTTGCATATACTTGATGCATATCACTGGAACTTGAAAATCTATAAGATGACTTTGAGTAATTCAAATCAAGTTTTATGACATAGACAAAGAGAACTACTATTTTAATTAATATGACATCTGAATTACAATTGTAGATGCATGCTTACCTTAATTGGCACCTCTTAAGCATAAAACATTCATTGAAAATTTCATAGTATAACTTTTATTTTATTGTAATATTTCATTCTCTAAGACATTGAAATCTTCTTTTAACATATGGGGAAAAAAATTCTTTTTCAATGTCTATTACAAAATGCAAACATTGAATGAAAAAAAAAGAATAAAAATTTTGTAATGGATGTAAAAATTTATTAAAACATAAACAATAAAGAAATTAATTCAATCTCAAGTATTCTTTTGATCTTGAATATCTTTATTAAGTATGTTAACTTCTATAATATTAAAAAATATTAATTGATATTAAATTAAATTTAAATTAAATATTTTTCAAGTGCATATATTTTATAGTTTTCTTTTTATAAATAAGTTCATATTTATTAGGAACAATAATTTAGAAAAAAAAATAGAACTCAATTTAATTTTTTCATCTATAAAAAATGTATTATAATAATTTTTATTTTATAATAAATAATATTCTTTATATTTCATAATTTTTTTTTTTAAAAAAAAAACCCTCATCTAGTATTGTCACCTAAGGCCTCATAAAATATGGACTCTACTTTCTGGTTAAAAGTATATATATGTTCAATTAATGAAATTCTTTATTAAACAGAATGAAAAAAAGTCTATCTTAGAGTCCTTCATAAAAACGATCAACTTCCCACACTACAATCACAAATATACTACGTACAAGTATTTGTAAATGATTATACTTTGAAAAGGTGATATGAAATTACCAATTAGTAGGGAATTGTTGGCCTACAATGATTTGAAAGTTTCAACATTAAAAGCAAGTGAACAACTTCCCACAATACAATTGCCAATATACTAACAACAAGTATTTTTAAATGATTAGACTTTGAAAAGGTAATATGAAATTTACCAATGGATAAGAAATTGTTGGATTGTAATGATGTGAAAATTTCAACAATAAAAGCAAGATTTACTGAGTAAAACACATCAACTATCCTATGAACTAAGACATGTAGATTATTTCTATTAATCACTATGTAATAAAGTTGTCATTGTGGAGAAAAGTAGCTAGATAAAAGTAGTTGTAAAATAACTTGACTTTGAGAAGGTGATATAAAGCTATGAGAAACTAAGGAGTTAGGGGACCATTAAATTCAAATAAACAAATTTAGTTTCGCAAAAGATATACTAATTAGTATTTTAATCAATTCATTTTAATAGTGCAATAAAAGAATTAACTATCTACTACATCTTCACATTCTTTACCTACTAGTAAAAAAGTTAGCATCACTTGAAAATTGGCATATTTTCCTTCTTTCTTTAATGTAGTAGAAGGATTGAACACTCCAAGCTTTAAAAATGAAAAAGAAAAATAAAAAGAAGAGAAAAAATAAAATATGATAGTTAAGATGAAATTCCTATTTTTCAAGTGATGCCTTCACTTTTATATGAGAGGAGTAGCCAATTAAAGGACTTTATTCATAAATCATAGTCTAGTTACTCTCTTCATTATTATTTTCTTAAAATTTGTTAGGGTTTTAAAATTTATGGAAGATGAGCATGAATTTACTATTCCTTTTTATAATTAAGAACATTTTAATTGATCTTTATAAGTAAAGATTTTTCTAAATAACTCATGATATGAATTTAGTGTTTATGAAAATTTAAAGTGATGTGGGTCCATTTTGTCCTCTTATTTAAAGGAAATCAAGCTAAGTTATTTCTTATTATTAAGCTAAGGAATCATCCCTATGTGCATAAAAAAATATTTGAAAATTCTTGATGTGAAAGAGGCTACCTTGGACAATTTCTAAATTCAATATCTATAATCCTAAGAGTAAAAATCATCGTTTGAAAAAATTTTAAATCTCTAAATTAGAATGTGCAATTAGAAATGAAAAGTAATGCCTCATTTTATTCAAAAATTTCCTACACAAAATGAAAAAAAAATAATCAAAAGTTTAAGAAATTCTAAATTCATATGATACTTATGAATATCTTTGTGAAAGAAGTTAAGTCTGTGTTAAACAAAAATTCAACCCTATGAAATTCAAATTGAATGTGTTTTATTTTTGGACTTTCAATTAATTAGTTAAAATAATAAGGTAAGATGGAATGAAAATATGAGGTTGTTAATAATCTTTCATTATTTGGAATTGAAGTTTTACTTTCTTCACTTACATTTTGTTTCTTTTTATCATGAAATTCTTTTGAATTTTAGAAATTAAATTACTTTGGTTTTTTTCATAGCCCATTGAATAATTTCTTATTGTGTATTATATCTAAATTACTTAATTCCTAGCTAATTTTTCTAAAAATCATAATGCAAGAGTATCCAAGTATTCACAAAAGAACTAAAAGTGTTCAATATTAACTTTTAAGAATTTAGGGAATATTTGAAATTCCTTGTGACCATAGGAAATTTTAGGTTTTGAGATTCTTAGAACTTCCATGTCATCATTTGGAAAGTCTTCAAAGGCTTCTACCCCAACATCCTTATAGGGTATAATTTGAAATTCCTTACAACCATAAAAATATAATTTATTGAATTAAATCAATAGGATTTAGAGCATCATAGGTTTATAATTTTCTTAATGTATCTGATTGAGAGAGATTTTTTTTTTTTTTTTTTTTTTGTTATTTGGATTATCTTTTGGAACTTTGATTCCTTTCTAATAGATCTTGGATTGAATTTTGGATATTAGATATATTATTCCTCCATGATTGCTTTATCATTTTTTATTTTATTTTTTTTTATTTTTGTAACAAAAGGGGAGTAAAAAGATTCATTGAGTTTATTGGTTATATTATTTTCTATTTTTCACACTATGTTATTTAGAAGTTTATTGTTTAAGTGCATGCAAATTACAAGGAATTGAAATCACTACATAAAAGGTGGTTTAGACTAGGATTAGGATTAAATTCAATAAGGTTAATTTTTATGAGCTGGTATGAGGACCCTCATTGTGTGTTTTATTTTATGACAAAATTTTCAAAGGGGAGATTGTTAGTGGATTATGTTTAGTCCATAATTTTGCTTGTTTTTTACTAGTTATATAAGACTTTGAACTTTATTAGATTTGGATTCAACTTGTCAAAAGATAAGTATGCAATTATGCTTGGTAAAACTTTTGGAATGGTAATACAAGAAATTAGGATGAAAATTATTTTGTGTTTTGTAATTTGGTTTATACTGTGTTTTTAATTCCAAAAAGTATTTTTTAAAAATTTTAATATTGTGTTTATCTCTAAATTTGGTATTTAATTCTAAAAATGATTTAAAATTAAGAAACTCTTCATAATTAAATAAATAAATACTAGGTTTTACAAATATAAAATAGATAAATTTTATTAATCAAAAGATGTTAATCTTCATGAACCCTATGAAAGCATGGTCATTCACAAAAAACTTGAATGTATCCATCTCTCAAATCTTTTAATATCTGTCTTTAAAGCATACTTGAGTTAAATAAGGTTAGAAGTTTCATTGTGAAACTTTGACAAGGATTCTGAAGGATTCACTAAGGAACACATGGAATGGAATCAATTTTATTTATCTATTAATGAAATATTTGCTCTTACCAAGGAATTCATGCAAGGGGATAAACCAAAAGTAGGTAATAAAGAATTTAATTAAGGGACTATCGATTCAACCTTTCAATAATAATAAAGGATTTTTATGTATAATTGGTAATCCAAACAAATAAAAACTTAAATCTAATTAAAATTTTAAAATATACCAATAAGTCAATAATGTTTTTATTTTATTTTTTTATGTTTATAAGAAAAGAAAAATGGTAAAAATTATTTATTAGTTAAGCATATACAAGAATCTAGCATTAATTAAATTTTGAAGGATAAAAATGTAAATCCAATATTATAAATTTTAAAAAAATTACTTAACCTACTTTGCTTTAAGTAATAAGCCACGATCCATTTATTATTCATGCTTTTGTTCTTCAAAACTATCAAACCATGGTTAATCAACAAGAAAGTTCAATTTTGCAAGTATTGCAATTTTCTAATTGTTTTTGTCAAAAAATATTGATCAATTAGAACACATTTATGTTCACACAATCTTACATGACCTAAAAATGAATAATGAGAATGTTAGTGCTAGAGATTCCAATTTCTACATTGAAAAAGTATGAATAGTAGTTATGAATGACTTGACTTTTCATAGCAAATTGATGTAGTAGCTATCAATGACTTCACTTCGTCACACGACAAATTGATGGTGGAACTTAATAAAGAGCTATGGGACCACTGGACCCACATGGACTTGGAAGTTTAAAAAATTCAACTGGACTCCACCAACAAAAATCAACTAACACGTCAAAGAAGGCATGTACCTTTATAAGACATCAATGAATCACTACTCTTAGTTTAATTATGTGATGAAAAGTATTAGCATTAGTAAGCTTTTCACAATTTTCATTTACCAATAAAAATATTCAAATTCATTCTTTCACTTGGAGCCCTCCTATGGAAGTGGAACCAATATTTGAAAAATGGGCGCTTCTTTATTTTATTTTATTTTTTATCTTAAATTTTTCATTGATATATGACCATTCTAATTCATGATACAAACATCAAAGAAAATAAAATCAAAGAGATTTTGGTCAAATTAGTCTAGATGTTGTGCAAAATTAGACTAGTTGTCATCCCTCGACATGTATGTCAAATAACACTCAAATACGCTCATTTAAAAACAATACAAGGAAAGGCAATGATCGCATCATTTTGAAGTACTTATCTTCCAATCCTATAACCTACACTCATAAAGACTACTATACCAAAGGTAGAGTATTGTGTGGTATAAAATATTATAAAGGAAGAAAAATATAATAGTGAGAAAACATGATCAATGCATAGAATTCAAACAATCAAACCTGGCACGACATTTAGAAAAAAAATATGTTCTTATATTTTTTTTCTCTTTTTTTTTCTTTGTAAAATATAATTCTATAGCTTTTTTTGCATGATAAATTATTTAAAATTTTGATAAAAAAAAGCGAATATTTAAAATTTTTTAAGGTTATGGATTTTATCAAATATGATACTTGTTGAAAATTATAATGAAATTTGAATTCTTTTTTTCCCTCTTTTGGAAATAGGAAAAACATTTGCTAGCTTTGAGAATTTAAATATTATAATAATTTTTTTTTCTTTTTTTTTTTGGTAAAATATAATTTTATAACTACTTATGCATGACAAATATTCAAATTTTTAATAAAAATAATAATTGAATATTTGTACATTAGGGTTATATGATTTTTTATGGTTAATTTTTTATTTATTGAGTATATATATTTTTTTAGTTTTATTATTTAATAACAAAAAAACTCTCAAAATTTATTTTTTAAAAATAAAAAAATATATATTTTAAATTATATGTAAAGATATTATTGTAAATTTATTTCTTTTTTATTTCCATTCCTATTATTATCAAACATTGGAATGGAAACAAATAATCATTACAATCTTGCATTCCTAAGTTCATCCAAATGCTAGAAATGAAATTATCAAATTCATTTCTATCCACTAAGAAATAGGAATGGAAATAAAATATTCATATGATGGTTTTCTACACCTGCCCATCACATGTTGTATCAAATAGTAGACGCTCATTAAAAGCTATGTCAAGAGACAACAAACACTTAAAATTTATTTTGGGATGATACAAGGAAAACAAATGTTGTTACTAGAAAACCATTACTATTTCAAAGGAAAATATCTAGGTTATATTTCGTTCTCGGAAGATACTAAGAAAAAAAAAATACTAAAAAAAATTAAATATAATTAAAACAAATAAAAACTTACAAATTTTAAAATTATTTAATCATTATATCGATTTGTTAAAACAAATAAAATAAATCTAAAGTAGCAAATAAAAATAATTTATTGAGTTTTAATCTATTTTTTATTTTCCTTAACTTCTTCTTTCCTTCTACTTCTCCTTTGTATTTTTTTCCCTTGTATTTTCTCTCAAATTTTCCGGGAATAAAAAATAACCTAAATTCCTTACTGTTTCCAATTATGGCAAATGTAAAACATATTTTCCTCGGAATTTCCATATACCTGACCAAATTGAGAAATAGGATTTCCAAGAAGTAAAACAATCCAAAAAATAAATAAATAAATAAATTTATGGTAATATGGTTTTTCCTTGGCTTACCAAAATCAATCTCAGTTCTTAACTTGAATGAGATTAATCAAATTGATTCAACTCCAAAACTACAGAAAAATCTTTTATAGAGAAAGTGATACCTTGCAGTGTAAGGCACCTAAACTTGAGATTTACTTCTACAACTATTCCACCATGAAAACCAATAATAAAAAGCCTTCCATCAACATTTTTGGGGTTAGATCTTCACAATTGGAATCAAGTGGAAGATGATTATTTATCTTTTCAAACATTCCAGACTAGTGGATTTGGTGTGCCAAAAAATAAAAAGCAATTCCATCTTCAATTGAAATTATTGTTAAGATACAATAGAATATACCTTTCCCTCCTGTTTCCTCCCTCATCCATGCATCTCTTTATTCTTGTAATTGATGCACACATCTGCTCAAAGATCCTTACAAACAACTAATTTTTCCTTGTTTTTGGGTGGAAAAAATGGTCGAAAACATGTGAAGACAAGGAATTGGTGCCATGAGATAAGCATTCCATGAGATGAGGTAGAACAGTGATGGCAAACCTGATGTAATAAATACCCTTTTGCTATTTGAATAGCAAAGGTATCAATTCCAATTGAACCTCATGAGCCTGAAATATTAGCAGTCCTCATTTCACAATTCAACCATGCATAAAAATGTCATCTGGTTAAAGGGGAAAAAAAATTTACTATTTGGATTGTGCATCAATTGCCCGTTTGTTGATAGGATTAACCAAAAGTAACTCTTTATGGTACTCATCTTACTTCATAAAATTTCTCCTTTTGGGGGTAATTAATATCAACCATCCAACATAATTTTCCGGGGAAGGGTTGAGAAATTACCATGAAAAACCGTGCAATAAAAAACATGGTCTTGGATGCAATAAAATCATAGAACAATATGCATCTAAATAAGAATATGATGATGTAATGTTTTAATTAGAATCATGGCTCTTCTGCCTCCCTAATCCAATATTGATGCACACACATTAAACACCAACAGGGTAAATTTGTGCGCATTGGACATTTTTAAACCACTCGAATATGCACAACCCCATTAGTCTAAGTTATGTACCGGTAAATATATTAGGCACCAGAAAATAAAAAAGACTGAAAATTCACCAGGAATGTTTCTCCTGCAGACAGTCGGCTCATCATTAAAACAATTGACCAAACAGTACATGCGACCTCAGGAATACTAGCAGCATCCTTCAGAGAAACACCAGATGGGGCAGGAAGAACTTGCCCAGCTGGGACAACCATTTTTTCAGCATACCCTCCACCAGAAAGAAGAGCGCACACCTGTATACCACAAACCGTCATACAGATTCACCATGTACCATGTATATTATGAACTTGTACTCAGGAGGAAGCAAAATCACATAAAGGATAGCATTAAAATCAGTGCTTTCTCTCCTAATCACTAACAGATAGTAATGAAGGGGATTCCAGCATTGCCACGATTCACAAAACATGACAAAGGAGATGGCCAATCGATTGATTACAATATAGAGCCTGTTTGTATAGTAGAAGGGAAAATGGTTTTTTGATAAAAGCTTTCATTTTCAGGAAATATTTTCGGAAACAAGTTCTGAAAGTAGGCCACCAAACATGTTTTCTGCATCCATTTCTGTTTTGGAAAACAAAACACATTTCTTATTTCTGCTACCAAACCGGCCCACAATATCTGGAAAAATTTTCAGTAAGCAAATTGATAATGAACCCATAACCTTACACTGACCGATTTTCTTACAACCATAAATTTGAAATTTTTAACCTATATTGATACACAAAATTAATCATAAAATCACAAACATATCATAAATTTCCCCAAAATTCTCAACAAAGACTCCTTAACACAAACATGAACAAAAAAATTCCCGTTTTCGCAATCAACTAACCTCCTTATTTACACGTTCCTAGTGTTTGATAGCCGAGAAAAATACAAGAACAGAAACGAAATCAAAATATTAGGCAATTGAAATACTTGATCGCCAACCTTCCATCGAACGACGACCTTTCCAACAGCTTCGATGATTCTAGAACATTCGAGACCGGGGTAGGGACTGCCGCCTTTGAGGGAGGGTGCAAGCCCTTCCTCTGAAGCGTATCTGCTCGATTAATGGCAGCGGTGTCCACTCTAATTAGAACTTCATCATCCCCATTTTCAGGGTTTTCGACTTCTTGCACTTGGAGAACTTGGGGATCACCGGAAGTGGCGATCACTACGGCTTTCATGGCTACAGCCCTGACTGTTGAAGCTACTTTTGGGATATGAATGAGAGGAAGATGAGGCAGTTAGGGTTTGGCTTCGAGGTGAAAATTAATTCTGAAGAATTATGAATATTCCGATTCCGGAGGGTTTTAGGATAGAGAAGGGGTTAGGGTCACGGGATTTAGGTTTCCGGGATAAGAGGAAGACAAGGCAGAGGTTAGGGTTTTTCGGATAGCTATGTTTGAGAAGAAAACGGAGCAGCAGTTAGGGTTTGGGTTCGAGGTGAAAATTAATTTGGAGGATTAATTTTGATTTGGGTTCAGTGTCTCAAAATGTGAAGACTCGAGAAAGAGGATCACACACTTTTGTTTTTTTCCCTTTTTATTTATTTATTTATTTAAATTTATTTCTAGGCCATGTCAGATGCTTAAGTGGTAGATTGGAGAGCATATTGGGTATAAAAAAAACCCAATCAGCATATTTACCTAGAATTTGGAAAATTTGGGTTACGAGATTCTTATTATTTTGAAATGGGCAGCCCATAACTAAATTTAAATATTTTTAAATTTAATTATTTTACAAAATATATATATATAAGACTCATTAACAATATTATTACAATAGTTTTTATATTTTTAATAATATATTAAATATAATTCCAAAAAGAAAATAATTAAAACTAATTTTATCAAAACTAAAGTTTAAAAGAATAAATAATTTATAGGGGATAATGTAATCATGCATTATTTTAAAAAAATTGTATTTTTTTAGAACTTTGATTTTTTTATTTTAAAAGAATATGTGTTTAGGAGAAAACAACCTTCAAAATATCTATTTAATGAAACTAATTAATATTCCAAACTTACCCTCAAACCCTCCTCTCTCACCTCCCGCCAACTAACACCTTGTTTTTTTTTTTTTTTTTTTTTCCATTTATTTTGATAACACAAATGAGCTCATCATATACCACATGATTTTTCTTTTATCTTTTTCCCCTCCTCTATAATATCACCTTCTTCTTTTTGTTTTTTTTTTTTTTAAAAAATATGTTAGCTTGATGAAATCTTTTTAATTTAATTTTTTTATATTTATTAATTTTAATTATTTATGGACATTTTTAAACATAAAATAATAATAAATAATAAATAATTAATGATAATAAATTTAATATAAAAATAAATACGTGATGAACAAATTTAGAGATTTAGGACATAAAATTTTCTATATTCATGCTAAATAAAATATTTATTTATTTTATAAATCTTATTATATTTTTATATTATTTTATTATTTATATTTTTAAATTTTAAATTTGTATGTGAAAATCATAATTGATGATCATAGTTTTAACTTTTTGCTTATAAATTTAACTAACCTAAATCACAATTGAAATTTAGGACACAAATTTTTTATTGGCTAAAATGTTTAATATTTTTAATTAAAGAAGATGAAAATCCAATTGTATATAATTTTTTATTTATATTTTCATAAAAAAAATTATTTTATCATTTATATTAATTTTTCTTAATTTTATTGAAAATTAAAATTTTTGTATACTAACATTATACATTGATCAACACAACCATAAGAAAAAAGACATCAATCTTTTATAAAAAAGGTACCACTTTTTTTTATGAAAAAAAGTAATACTTTCATGGTACTTTTGACGCACTTTAGTGTTACTTTTTTTTTTTCATAAAAGAGTGATACCTTTTTCCCTTGTAAAAGAGTGGTGTCTTTTTTTCCTCGTAAAAGAGTTATATAAAAATTTTAATTTTTAATAAATTTAAAAGAAAATTAACATAAATAATTAAATACAATTTTTATGAAAAATATTTTATATTTTTATTTTATATGAATAAAAAATTTAAAATTTTAATAATTATTATTATATGTTTGAAGTGTCTCTAAATAATTAAAATCAATAACTATGAAAAGGTAAAAGAGTGAAAAAAATGAAATTTTAAAAAAGTAGATTATTCTCTAGGTAAAATGAAGAAAAAAGAAAAATAATGAAAAATAATGTGGCATATTGATTAGCCACATGTCAACCTTAAAAGTAATTGACAAGTATAAAGTTCTTTTGCCTTGTCATTTTAAGGTTAAAAAAAAAAAAAAAAAAAAAAAAGACATGTCTAATTGAGTTAATAAAAATAATTTGAGTTAATAAAAACAATTTTATAGAATAAGTAAAATAAGAGAATATTTATTTTTAATTCTTTTTTTACTTTAATTAGAAAATTTGATTTTATTTGTGATCAAATTTCATAAGTTTCTAAATTTTTTCACATGTTACCTTTTCAGTATATGCCACTTGTCAAATGTATATGTGACCCATCACTTGTTGAGTCCAAATTTTGTTGAATCGGAAAGTCACAATTTTGAAGATCAATTTAATGATAATTTAATTTACTAAAAATTTTGATATTTAACACAATTTTTTTTCTCTTTCCTCATACTTTTATTCTCTATTTTCCTTCCTTGCAAAAAAAAAACAAAAATTATTCATTCAAAAAAAAGATGGTCAATTCATTCAACAAAAATGATGAAACCATTCCAAATGAATCGAGTTTAATTTTTTTTAACAATTTCAATTTTCGAAATATAAAATGAAATCAATGCATTCTTAGAAGTGATTTTTCTTCTTTCTTCTCCCATATTTTTACTGTGAGCTAATTTTCCTTTTATATAGCGGTATGCATATTGATTTCTCATATTTACGTTGTTGACGGTCATTGCAGTTTTTCACTAAATTCTAGTTCAAGGATCACCAGCTTGCCAGTGGTGTTCAGATATGGATTTGCGGGAGTACTTACCTATAAATGGCACTCCGAGGTGAAGTTATCAACCTAAAGAAGAGCATTGAATTGAAAGATACTTCTTGCTGAAGATGCCTGATTGGAAAGTACCTATTTTTTGTGCTACCAATTTCGATTAGCAATTCAGTAATAAATCAAATTAAACTTAAATTTATGTACATATTAGACAAAGTCTCAAACTAGGTTGAAATGAAAAATAAACAAGGTTCAAGTTGTTTACTCTAATATTCAAATTTCTCGACAGTTCAATCATCCTCTCAATTTTATCATTGGGTTATAATATAGAATGGATGTCTTGGTTTTGTTATTAAACCAAATCTCGTTCAACAAAACCAAATTGATTAGTCCATTTTTACTGTTTTATTAGTTCAATTCTTCATACATAAAAGCATATAAGACTGATTTGATTTTATTATACTTAAAATTGAATTGATCAAACCATGCATACCCTGGGTAATCATCCACACTCTCACTCCTAAACTTTAATAATGGAAAATTTGTCATCTTCGAATGTAGAAAGCCCAACAAATGCTCAGTTAGAACAGAAAAGAAACATTAGAAAATCCAACAGTGTGATTGTCTACAAACAATATAAAGGTTGAGTCTTTGTTTTTTCTTCTTTTCAACTAAGGGCCGGCATGTTTTGGACCTTTCTTTCTTGTCCATTTTAGGATTGAAGAGAGAGACAGAGAGAGGTAGAGAGATTTCTTTTTTTCAATTGAGAGCATGTTTTGGACCTTTCTATTTTTGCCCATTTTAGGATTGAAGAGAGAGATACATAGATAGAGAGAGAGAGAGAGGGCATGCACCCACATATAAAAAAGATTTTTTGGGTATATAAAAAATCTTATAGCTAATTATTTGGTTGATTGAACATCTATTGGAAGGAGAAGTTGCAATAAAGTGATCCCTTAAGTTTCCAGATTGATTATGCAATGATAGTTTCAATGATGGCTTGTTCTGAATTGCAAAGTTAGAAAATATGGGTGATCAATTAGAACCTTGATAATAGTTAGGGGTGGAGCACCCTAATAATAGTTAGGACGGGCCTCCACAGCTCCTTCTATATGCTGAGACAAATGTTCCAATTGTAAATAATATTGCGGATGTGAAGATAATTGTAAGGCCATTGGGAGAAGGTAATGCGTGGTTCGAGTAATATTATATATTCGGTTCTTTCATATTTAGTAAATTTACTCTACAATCGATTGATTCATATAGGTGGTTTTTCAAGCATTGATCTGTTGTGAGATTACTTTTTATTTTCATATATGATATCTCATATTGATGAGAGAAATAATAATTATGAAAAATTGAATCTTTACACATAAAACAACTACCCTTAGGTAGAATTAAGACTCAGAACTTTCACATATTTATACTACAAGTGCTTCATCTTAATACTCTTAAGCTTGAACTAAAATATAAGGGACAAAAGGTAATATGATAAAAGAAAAAATAATAAATAATAAAAAGAGGAAAGGAAGCTTAAAACAAAATAAAGTTGAGCTTTTACTGTCAGGAAACCAAAACAGAATAAGGTTTCAGATTCTGAGTTGTTTTCTCTTCTTTTCATTCAAGTGTTTTTGGAAAATAAGGGAGTTGGGGGTGGTTTGGTTTGGTAATTTTGGGGGATTTCTGAAAAAAAACCACAACATATTTTTCAGCTTTCTTGAAGTTTTTGTTAATTTTTCCCAAGGTTCTCTTTTGTTTTATTCCTATTTGTTGTTTGCTTTGATAATTAAAATGTCTTTATATGCTTTTGTCTTCTTTTGTTTTCCTGTATTTTTTAAGATCCCAAACAGGCTTAAGTAAAATTACATTTTTTTCCTTCTTTTCTTTCATATGACTAGAAAATTTTATTGAGTTGGGTGCTGCTTTGCTGGCCTTTACATTGAGAATTTATTATCAGGCAGTGGATTTCTGCAAATTCCTATAAAAGATAGAAAGTGGGGTAATTCCAAATGGAGCAGTGAGGGTCTAAACCTAATATATTACTCCAAAGGGGAATTGATGAACTGTATGTAAGAAAGAAAATAAATGATGGATGACATCTTATTATTGATTAAATATAGATCATGAGTGATCCCTTTTACTTATAATTTTGGTGATCAATCATGATTATATACCATAATAATGCCCATGAAATGAATATGGTGTTTAATATGATCTTGGTGCAATATCAGTAGAAGTGATGGAATGAAAGGGACGCAAAATATCAGTAGAAGTGATGGAAAAGAATTGACCCAGACTAAAGCCTCACAAAGCCGTATCAATGAATGCTTGCATCTGGCCATAGTGGATTAAAAAAAATATATATATACCTTAAATTTAAACATTTTGCATTCATTTTTACATTGATTAGGCAGTTTAAAAAATAATGCATTTACAAATGTCAGGTTAAATGATGTTACTATTCTCAAGGGATCTCTTCTTTTTTCTTATCATTTATCGTATCTCAAGCCAAAGCAACTTTAAGAGGGTATTGGGTGAACCAATTTTATGACTCAAAAACTTAATTTTATTTATTAAATAAAGTAAAAATATTTGATAAAATAACTTGTATTAAATAAAGTAATACAAGGGTCGAACACAACATGCCACTGTCAAGTATTTTATTTAACGCTGCAAAGAGATCAGAGACGCAACCAACCTCAAGGACTAGCTTGACTTCATACTATATACGAACCAGCGTTCCCACGTTCATGTTTAAACCTACGGCGAACGTACTTAATGCTAATAAATTAATAATAATCATTTTCATGGCGAAGAAGCATCTCTACCACCTGGCCCATGGTGGGTCTTTCGTCTTTATCTTCTTGCAAGCATTGCAAAGCCACCGCGACCAGAATTTCCATTTTACCCATGTCATATTTTCCTTCCATTTTGGGATCTAGGATTTCTTCCGTCCATGAAGCCGTCCCGGTTTCTCCATTCATTTTCCTTTTCACCCATGCTACCAGACTTTGGTGTTCCCCTCTACCCTCAGCAGTCTTGATGTCCATTGCAGCGCTCTTCCCCGTAACCATCTCCAGAACCACAATACCGTAGCTATAGACGTCCACTTTGGAGGTGATGGGGAGGTTCAAAACCCACTCCGGAGCCATGTAACCTCTAGTCCCTCTTATCCTTGAGAAACTTGAATTGTTAAACCCTCCTCTGTTTAGTAGCTTTGACAGGCCAAAGTCCGACACCTTTGCCTGGTAATTAGAGTCTAGGAGTATGTTCTGAGGCTTCACGTCGCAGTGCAGAACCCACTCCAAGCACTCTTCGTGTAAATAAGCCAGGCCTTTTGCCGTGCCTACTGCAATTTCGAACCTCTTCTTCCAATCAAGTGTATTGGAAGTGAGGTTTTGTGCTAGAGATCCATGATCCATGTATTCATAAACCAAGTGCCTGTGCTTTCCCTCGGCGCAATAACCCCACAACTCTATCAAGTTCATGTGGTTAAGCCTCCCAATGGTGCTTACCTCAGCCAAAAATTCATCTTCTCCTTGGTTAGTTAGATTGAGCTGCTTGATGGCTGCTTCTCGATGATCAGATAACACTCCTTTATATACAGTTCCACCTCCTCCTCTTCCAATCTCCTCACTGAAGCCCTGCGTGGCCTTTTTCAGCTCTGCATAGGTGAATTTTCTGAATCGAGTGACAGCCAGACCGTAGCCTTGTGTATCTGCACCGGGCTCTTGATGGATTTTCCTCAAGAAACACCACACCAAAAGGATGCAAATCGTCTCAACTCCTCCAACTGCGCAGACAAACCAGAGCATGAACTTCAATACTTCATTTTCACGGCTTCTTAGATATGTTCTGGCTAGAGGCTGAGGAATTTCACCTGAGCAATCTAGCAAGAATTCCTTAACGGATTTTCCATGGGGAAGGAGATCAGCCTTAGGGAATTTTAAATATATATGTCCTTCAAAATTAGGCGATGTATATCCGTTGAGCAACAGTGTCTTGGGGTAACAGTTATAAACACGATCACTCTCCCGAAATCTGTACTGGAACCCTTTGCAATTGCACTTTTGCGAGCATAACATTTTGCAACTATCCAGGGTCCGATTCCTGAAGAAGCCAATATCGTAGCCGTAGAAATCAACATGAGGGAGATGAACAAAACCATCCTTATCACCTTGACAAGAAAGGTTGAATTTTGGTATGCATCCATCAGTCCAGTCATTGGAATTTTTCATCTCATAACCGGGCAAGCAAGAGCATCTCCTACCAGAATCATGAAGATAGCTACATAGACTGTTGGGTCCACATATGCCATGGATCGTGCATGGTTGGGAGATGGCTTGCCAAGTGACAATCCAGTCATCTTTCCCTTCCTCGAAACTGTATAATCGAACATTACCATCAATATCCAGGGTCAATCTTCTCTGGACTCTCACGCCTAAGTCCGAGGATTGAAATGTAAAATTGTCAGTTGATATAAAAGAGCCTGAGGGGTCTAGTAGTGCAATTCTGCTGCTGTTGTACGTGGACCTTCCAGCGTCCCAGCTTACGAGCCCAGGGTCTGGCCAGTAAACGCTTGAAACGTCCGGACCATCATAGAGAAGACGGAGGACATTGTCATTGTCGAAAAAGAGCTTATAAAACCCAGAAGAAAAATTGGTTTGGCTTCTCCGAGAGACAAGCCTTATGTTTCTGGTGAGCGGTTGGTGAGGAAGAAGGGTATCAGTTGCTGAATCGAAGCTGTGCCAATAAACAACACCCTCGGAACCAATAAGTTCGAGGTTACCATAGTCGTTGAGCTTTAACTGGACCATTGAGGCTCCAACCGTGTTGGTCGACCAAACGGTGAGCCAACCAGCATCTGTTAAGATAAGATTACCGTTTCTCAGCACGGAAAGCTGGGAGCGCCTTCCATTAACCGGCTGATCTCGGTTTGCCATCCAAACAACCGTGCGGTTAATCGATTTGGTGAACCATATGGCAAGACAATAAGAGTTGTCACCAACTAAGTAGAAACCAGCAGAGAACAAGCTGTTTGGTGAAACCAAAACATCTTCAGGTCTCTCAACGGATAGAGATGAGCCATGACTCAAAGTCTGAATGGTTGACGATGAAACGGAAGGAGATGATAGAAACGTGAGAAAGAGCAAGAGAAATGAGACATCCATTTAGATGCTGTGAAACAATGCAAGGGTATGGTTGATCCAAGAATCGGGCCCTCACCTTTATATGGAAAGCAAATGCAAAAATGAGAAGTGTCTACTCATTAATCACCCCCTCACCTCCATTCATCTGCCGCCCTGTCCAAATTTGTCATCACTTCCATGGCCGTATCAAGTGAGCCGGACTTTTCGCTTCTGTATTCATTTTCTACTCATTAATCACCCCCTCACCTCATTCATCCAACATAGTACGAAATTTAAATGCCATCAATTGTTCCTGTATAACATCTTTATTTTTATTTTTTATATTACTTTTATCAATTTTAATTTTTATCTAACTTCTTTATAGTCTAGAAAATGAATAGAAACATGAAATTTGCAGACATAAAAAGTAAATTTAAACTTAGTTTTTTTTTATAAAAAAAATTAATTAATTGAATTATTTAGTTTTAATTATAATATATTTACAACATAAAAAGTAAATGAAAATTTTATTTTTATACTTATTTATTTTTTTATTTAATATTTTAATTTTTATAAAATAATATATAAAATTTACTAGGTTAATCATTTAATTTTTTTTAAGGATATGATATTTATAATAAAAAATGTATTTTTGAATCTTAAATGTATAAAATTAATCAATTAAACAATCATAAATGGATGAGTTTATATATGAGTCAATTTGACACCATTAAGTAAACAGATCATTTTGATTTGATTAAGTGAGCATATTAAATAAGTTAGAAGGGTTGAGTAGTTAAATATGAATATAACATTTTCTTAATTGGTTATATGGGTTGAAACAATTATGATGTGAATATGGTTCTACTTAAGCCAAATTTATAAAAATTGGTATCTTTTTTTAATCATGATATTGTATCGTGTCAAAATCATCATCCTTAATCATACTTAAAATTTATAATTGTAGTTCAAGAGTTAGCATTTCTTGGTCTTTTGCCCGGTTCTCTTTAAAGAATGACATATTCTGCATAATAAATATCCTTCTACATCAATTTATAAGTCTTTGATATTGTTTTCAGAAGAATTTTAGGGAACAATATTTTAGGATTAACAATTCTTTAAAAAGTAAATTTCACTTGCTAAAAAATAATTTATATAGATAGAATACATCTACAACAACTCTAACTAATGAAATTTAAAACTAATGATGCTTTAGTGTATTTAAACTAAACCTTAGGAGGTGTGAATAAAATGAACTCCTTCAAAAATATTTTAGATATATATGTTTAACAAAAATTTTATTTTCTATTTTTTATTTAATGTTTGCATTTTGTAATAGACATTAAAAAAAAAATTATTCCCATATGCTAAAAAATAAAATTTGAATGCCTCTCAAAATGAACTAATGCAGTAAAATTAAAGTTACATTGTAGGATTTTGAGCTAGTGTTTTATGCTTAAGAAAGGCCAATTAAAGTGAGCATGCATTTAAAATGGTAATTTTGATATCATATTGAAACAGTAATTCTCGTTTAGAATATCATAAAACTTGGTTCCAAGTGGACTAAGTCACCTTATAAATTTTCAAGTTCCAGTTAGATACATAAAACATTTCAATATATTTGATATAACTAATATTTTCCTTAAGTAATGGAAAACATTTTTTCTATAAATTGACTTGATTATCAATTAGTACCTACATGTATGGTATTAACATAGTTTGATAAATATTTTAAAATGATATTACAATAACTTTACTTTTTCCTATTAAAAAAGTTAAAAAAACTAATTGATATATATACATACACACATAATGATTAACATATATTTTATGAAACTATATATTAGCTTATTGAAATCAATGGTCCCCTAACTAATTAGTTACTCATAAACTTTATATCGCTTTCGCAAAGTATAGTTAATAACAAATATTTCTATCAGCCTTCTTCATCAGGGCAACTTTATAACATAATGATTGATTAGAGGAGTGTACATGCCCTTTTTGATAGGATAGGTTTTTTTTGTCTTATTCAAAGAATCTTGCTTTTACTATTGAAACTTTCAAATCCTTTACATCTAGTGGTCCCACAATTCCCTCCTTATTGGTATTTCATATTACCACAAACCTTAGGGGGTGTGAATAAAATGAACTCGTTCAAAAATATTTTAGATATATATGTTTAACAAAATTTTTATTTTCTATTTTTTATTTAATGTTTGCATTTTGTAATAGACATCAAAAAAAAAAAAAAAAATTATTCCCATTTGCTAAAAAATAAAATTTGAATGCCGCTCAAAATGAAATAATGCAGCAACATTAAAGTTACATTGTAGGATTTTGAGCGAGTGTTTTATGCTTAAAAAAGGCCAATTAAAGTAAGCATGCATTTAAAATGGTAATTTTGATATCATATTGAATAGTAATTCTCCTTTAGAATATCATAAAACTTGGTTCCAAGTGGACTAAGTCACCCTATAAATATTCAAGTTCTAGTTAGATACATAAAACATTTCAACATATTTGATATAACTAATATTTTCCTTAAGTAATGGAACACATTTTTTCTATAAATTTACTTGATTATCAGTGAGTACCTACATGTATGATATTAACATAGTTTGATAAATATTTTAAAATGATATTACAATAACTTTGCTTTTTCCTATTAACAAAGTTAAAAGATTAATTGATATATATAATACATACACACATATAATGATTAACATATATTTTATGAAACTATATATTTGTTTATTGAGTTCAATGGTCCCCAACTTATTAGTTACTCATAAAATTTATATCGCTTTCTCAAAGTGTAGTTAATAACAATTATTTCTATCTAGCCTTCTTCATCAAGACAACTTTATAATATAATGATTGATTGGAGGAATGTACATGCCCTTTTTGATAGGATAGTTGTTTTTTGTCTTATTCAAAGAATCTTGCTTTTACCATTGAAACTTTCAAATCCTTTACATCTAGTGGTCCCACAATTCCCTATTTATTGGTATTTCATATTACCAATCATTTTACAAATGAGTTTATTTCATTCACCTCCTTTGAGGTTTGGTGTAAGTATGCTTAGCAACAAATGATTTCAAATTTCCTTAATTAGCACTCACATAAAGGTAATTTGTGTCTAAAATTTAATTTTCAGAAGAATTATAGGTAATAATATTTTAGGATTAACAATTCTTTAAAAAGTAAATTTCACTTGCTAAAAAATAATTTATATAGATAGAATACATGTACAAGAGTTGTAACTAATGAAATTTAAAACTAATGATGCTTTAGTGTATTTAAACTAAACCTTAGGGGGTGTGAATAAAATGAACTCCTTCAAAAATATTTTAGATATATATGTTTAACAAAATTTTTATTTTCTTTTTTTTTATTTAATGTTTGCATTTTGTAATGGACATTAAAAAAAAAATATTCCCATATGCTAAAAAATAAAATTTGAATGCCTCTCAAAATGAAATAATGTAGTAAAATTAAAGTTACATTATAAGATTTTGAGCGAGTGTTTTATGCTTAAGAAAGGCCAATTAAAGTAAGCATGCATTTAAAATGGTAATTTTGATATCAAATTGAAATAGTAATTCTCGTTTAGAATATCATAAAACTTGGTTCCAAGTGGACCAAGTCACCTTATAAATTTTCAAGTTCCAGTTAGATATATAAAACATTTCAACATATTTGATATAACTAGTATTTTCCTTAAGTAATGAGAAACATTTTTCTATAAATTTACTTGATTATCAATGAGTACCTACATGTTAAAAAACTTTGCCTTTTCTGATTAACAAAGTTAAAAAATTAATTGATATATATACATACACACATATAATGATTAACATATATTTTATGAAACTATATATTTGTTTATTGAGTTCAATGGTCCCCTAACTTATTAGTTACTCATAAACTTTATATCGCTTTCTCACAGTATAGTTTATAACAATTATTTCTATCTAGCCTTCTTTATAGGACAACTTTATAACATAATGATTGATTGGAGGAATGTACATGCCCTTTTTGATAGGATAGTTGTTTTTTGTTTTATTCAAAGAATCTTGCTATTACCATTGAAACTTTCAAATCCTTTACATCTAGTGGTCCTACAATTCCCTATTTATTTATATTTCATATTACTAATCATTTTACAAATGAGTTTATTTCATTCACCTCCTCTGAGGTTTGCTGTAAGTATGCTTAGCAACTAATGATTTCAAATTTCCTTAATTAGCACTCACATAAAGGTAATTTGTGTATAAAATTTAATTTTCAAAAGAATTTTAGGTAACAATATTTTAGGATTAACAATTCTTTAAAAAGTAAATTTCACTAGCTAAATAATTTATATAGATAAAATACATCTAATAGAGTTCTGACTAATGAAATTTGAAACTAATGATGCTTTAGTGTATTTAAACTAAACCTTAGGGGGTGTGAATAAAATGAACTGCTTCAAAAATATTTTAGATATATATGTTTAACAAAATTTTTATTTTCTATTTTTTATTTAATGTTTGCATTTTGTAATGGACATTAAAAAAAAAAAAAATTCCCATATGCTAAAAAATAAAATTTGAAAGCCTCTCAAAATGAAATAATGCAGTAAAATTAAAGTTACATTGTAGGATTTTGAGCGAGTGTTTTATGCTTAAAAAAGGCCAATTAAAGTAAGCATGCATTTAAAATGGTAATTTTGATATCATATTGAAACAGTAATTCTCATTTAGAATATCATAAAACTTGGTTCCAAGTGGACTAAGTCACCTTATAAATTTTCAAGTTCCAGTTAGATACATAAAACATTTCAACATATTTAATATAACTAATAGTTTCCTTAAGTAATGGAAAACATTTTTTCTATAAATTTACTTGATTATCAGTGAGTACCTACATGTACGGTATTAACATAGTTTGATAAATATTTTAAAATGATGTTACAATAACTTTGCTTTTTCCTGTTAAGAAAGTTAAAAAATTAATTGATATATATACATACACACATATAATGATTAACATATATTTTATGAAACTATATATTTGTTTATTGAGTTCAATGGTCCCCCAACTTATTAGTTACTCATAAACTTTATATTCCTTTCTCAAAGTGTAGTTAATAACAATTATTTTTGTCTAGCCTTCTTCATCAGGGCAACTTTATAACATAGTGATTGATTGGAGGAATGTACATGCCCTTTTTGATAGGATAGTCGTTTTTGCCCTTATTCAAAGAATCTTGCTTTTACCATTGAAACTTTCAAATCCTTTACATCTAGTGGTCCCACAATTCCCTATTTATTGGTATTTCATATTACCAGTCATTTTACAAATGAGTTTATTTCATTCACCTCCTCTGAGGTTTGGTGTAAGTATTCTTAGCAACTAACAATTTCAAATTTCCTTAATTAGCACTCACATAAAGGTAATTTGTGTATAAAATTTAATTTTTAGAAGAATTTTAGGTAACAATATTTTAGGATTAAGAATTCTTTAAAAAGTAAATTTAACCTACTAAAAAGTAATTTATATAGATAGAAAATATCTATAGGAGTTCTAACTAATGAAATTTAAAATTAACGATGCTTTAGTGTATTTAAACTAAACCTTAGGGGATGTGAATAAAATGATCTCTTTTAAAAATACTTTTGGTATATAGGTTTAAGAAATTTTTTATTTTTTATTTAATGTTTGAATTTTGTAATAGACATTAAAAAAGAATTCTTTTTTCCCATATGCTAAAAAATAAAATTTGAACGCCTCTCAAAATGAAATAATGCAATAAATTCAAGTTACATTGTAGGACTTTGAGCTAGTGTTTTATGCTTAAGAAAGGCCAATTAAAGTAAGCATGCATCTAATGGTAATTTTGATGTCATATTGAAATAGTAATTCTCCTCTAGATTATCATAAAATTTGGTCCGAAGTGGACTAAGTCACCTTATAAATTTTAAAGTTCCAATTAGATGTATAAGACATTTTCAACATATTTGATATAAGTAATATTTTCCTTAAGTATTGGAAAACTTTTTTTTCTATAAATTTACTTGACTATGAGTGAGTAATTACATGTATGGTATAAATAGAGTTTGATAAATATTTTAAAATGGTATTATAATAACTTTGCTTTTTCCTACTAACAAAGTTAAAAAACTAATTGATATACACACACACACACATATGGTGATTAACATATATTTTATGAAACTATATATTTGTTTATTGAGTTTAGTGGTCCCACAACTTACTAGTTACTCATAAAATTTATATCACTTTCTCAAAGTCTAGTCAATAACAATTATTTCTATCTACCTTCTCCATCACGGCAACTTTATAAGATAGTGATTGATTGGAGCAATGTACATGCCCTTTTTGATGGGATAGTTGTTTTTTCTCTTATTCAAAGAATCTTGCTTTTATCATTGAAACTTTTAAATCCTTTATGTCTAGTGGTCCCATAATTCTGTATTCATTGGCTATTTATATTACCAAACAAATAAGTTAATTTTACTCGATAAATATACGTAGCCATCTATGATTTCAATTTTAATTGATTAGCACCCTTGTAGATGTAATTTGTTTTTAAATTTTAGTTTTGAGAAGAATTTTAGGTAAAAAATATTTTAGGCATGTGTTCAACAGTTCTCTTAAAACATTTTTATGAATGGAGTACATTCATGAAAGTTGCAACTAATGAAATTTAAAACCAATGACGGTTTAATGTATTTACACTAAACTTTATGGGATTGACTAAAATTAACCCTTTTACAAATATTTGTTGCTAGTATATTTGTAGTTGTGTTGTTAGAAGTTGATCATTTTCTTAAAGGCCTCTAAGTATTGGAAATATTGCCAAAGTTTTGGACTTTTTACTCTACACCTAAAAAGAATATCATTAAGTTAATATATATACTCTTCACTTGAAAGTATGATCTCTCCATATTGTGTGAGGCCTTAGGTGACAATATTAGGTGAAGTGTTTTTTTGGATTATTATAAAATATAAATAATTTATTTATTGAGTGATTAAATTTTGTATAATGTATTTTTATAGATAAAAAATCATTAATTGAGTTTTATTTTTTACTAAATTATTATTTCAATAAATAAGAACTTATTTGTTTAAAGACAATTATAAAATATATGCAGTTGAAAACATTTAATATTTTTATTTAATTTAGTATTTTATTTGTATTAATAATTGATATTTGTAAGATCTTTTAATATTAAAAGAATTAACATACTTAAAAAGATATTCAAGACCAAGAGAGTATTTGATATGAAATTAAACTTTTTTAAATAAATTTTCACATGCATTAAAAAAAATTTATTGTTTATTTTTTACTTCAATATTTTTATTTTGTAGCAAACATTTAAAAACATTTTTTTCCTACATGTCAAAAAAAAAAAAAAAAAAAAAGGGATTGAACGCCCCTAAACATGAAATATTGTAGTAAAAATAAAGTTTACACTATAGGACTATTAGCAAGTGTTTTATGCTTAAAATAGTCTAATTAAAGTAGAAATACTTCTAAAATTATAATTTAGATATCTAAAAAATTAATATTTCTTGAAACAATAATTCTCCTATAGTTTGGTTAAGATAGGCTAGATTTTATGTAATAATGGATATATGGACTTTTCATTAACATCTTGGGAGACATGTTGAGAAGCAAAATCATCTTAGAAGGTGCCATAAAGGTAATTTAGCTCCATTCATCTAGATTATATAATGTTTAAAGATCAAATTCAGTCACTGAATTTCAAAAACCAATATAAGCTTTCTAACATTCTACCCTCTATAAAACAATAGTATGATACCTATCTTGTACTAAAGAATATACCATGAAAACTTACGATTTTAACATCAATTTGAAACTCAAAGGTCACTTGGCATGTTGTAGTAATTAATTTAAAAGCATTAAAAAAATATAAAAAATGTTACTTTATTCTTATGATTTTTATCCAGGATTTTCAATGATATTAAAAAGAAACCAAAATAAAAAATAAAAAAATAAAATGGAAATAAAATCAACAAATTAAACAAGTGAATTAATTTAGTTTAATTTTTTCACCGTTAAATTGGTAAATGAAGACTCAGATTTGATATTAATATGAACATAATGACTTCAATGAATCTGACAAGAAAATTTTAGTTTGAAAGACGTCATCCTTTAAACATGTGGAATATATAAAGTGAGACCAAGTCTTCCCAATAATTTGTAGCAACCTTTTTGAATAGAACATAGACTTTTTAGCATGCATGATGGGTCCTATCAAACTACAAGTCAAAATAATTTGTAGGTAAAAGTGATGAACCAACTAAATTAAATGCTCTTCATCTATTTGCATATCAAGAGCAATTTAGTAGTCTCTTTCTTATGTACTTCATGTTTGAATTCTCAATGGAGAGTTTGTCATCTAAATATTTGATATGGGTTTTCATACTACTTTTGATTCAAATATATGGATGCAAAGATTGCATCGAAGAATAGAAGATGGGTTTGCTTGAATTCAAGGCTTTTATGAAATTGAATGATGAGCATGTAAATTTTCTTCTCCCTTCATGGATAGATAACAAAATTAGTGAATGATGTAACTGGGAGCGAGTTATTTGCAATCCCACCATAGGTCGAATTAAGAAGCTTTCCCTCAATGATATAAGGCAACAACAAAATTGGTTGGAATTCAGTTGGTACTATTATAAAAATGTCAAATTTTGGTTACTAAATGTCTCCATATTCCTTCCTTTTGAAGAACCTCACCATCTAAATTTGTCTACAAACTCATTTAATGGGTTTATTGAGAATGAAGGTATGCTATCTCTCACCTTTTAAATTTCTTTTCACTTATACTCCAAACATTCCAAAGGGACTACTAGCATATGTTCTTAAAATGTTCAAATGGAGAACAAATGGTCACTAATAATTATTGAATTTAATATAAGCACAGTTATTAATGATTAAAATTTAAAATATAAATCAACTTTTAAACAGAATAATGAAAAAATTATTATTTTAGAATATTATAGATCATATTAGCCTAAGATATATATAGTGACCACCACATTAACTAAAGAATTAAACTTTAAAATTAAAAGGTTTATTATGAACTTCCATTTACTCATCTTAAAGATGAGTAATGGAAGTCCTTTGCGTGAAGCCTATAAAAGTTTCCTTTTATCATGTATAAGTGATATCTTGAGAAAAGAAGCCTTTTATAGTTATTTCTCTCATTATATCTTTCTCTTGTTCTCTCTTTATCTCATTCTTTCAACTCTCTTAATTTTCTTTTATAGTTCACATTTTGTTCATTCTCGTTTTACAACACGTTATCAGCACAAATTACTCTAAAGGAAATTTTCATATCTTAAACTTGAGGTTGTTTGTATAGAATAAATTTTACATATTTATATTACTATTGATTTTGTTCATTTAAATTATGTTATAATTGTTAAAAGCTATAAGGAAATTATTTGATTTTGATTATAATCAAAAGTTATACTACTGTTATCAATTTATCGTAACCGATTATAATAATATTATTTAATCCTATATCTGAAATTCTTTGATAATATCGAATTTCACAAAACTTGAATTTGTGACACTTGACATTTTGAGAAAGAATTATCTATCTTGGATCCTTGATGTTGAAACACATCTTGATGCAATGAATCTTAAAGCTATGATCAAAGAAGGAAAGCAAGTATCCCTGTAGGATCGCGCAAAAGCACTAATTTTCCTTTGCCATCATCTCCATGAAGGTTTAAAAAATGAGTATCTTATGGTAAAAGACCATTTTACTCTATGGAGTGATTTGAAGTAAAGATATGACCATAAAAAAATTGTGATTCTCCCAAAAGCTCAATATGACTTAATGCACTTGAAGTTGCAAGATTTTAAAATTGTTAGTGAATATAACTCTACATTACTCAAAATCAACTCTCGATTAAAGTTTAGGACAAAGTGAATGCAATATTGTCCCAAACTCGTGGACGTGGATGATGACGAGGATGTGGTCGTGGTTGAGGAAGAAATTCCCAATACCATGGTGCTCATAGTAGTAATTCCTCAAATTCCCAACAAAAGAAAGTCACATTTGCACCATCAAAAGTGGAGCAATACTAAAGTAAAACCAAAAAATGGGAAGTGTATATAGGATAAACCTCCCTAAAGCCATAAGAGTAATTATTATAGATGTGGTATGAAAGGGCATTAGGCATATACCTGTCATACACCCAAACATTGGACCGACCTTTACCAAGCATCAATGAAAGCAAAAGGAAAAGAGATAGAGATGAACTTTACTGATGGTAATGGATTGGACCTAACCTACCATGACATTGATTTCTTTGGAGGTCCTAGTGAAAAAATTGACTATTTAATAAATGATGAAAATACTAACATTGACTAACCTTATTTTATATCTTATCATATTAATTCATATATCATTGTCTTATATTTACTTCCTATTATTACATTTGTTATATTGTTATTTACATTATTCCTCGTTTTTTTTAAATATTAGTTATATCTAAAATTCATGTGTTATTTGATCTCAAGATGAATGAGGATGATGTATGTCTTGTAGACTATGCAACCACGCACACAATTATTCAAGATAAAAGATACTTCCTCAAATTGACATTAATAAAAGCTAATGTAAGTACCATATTTGGTACTACAAACTTGGTTGAAGGCTCCAAAAGAGAAAACTTAATGCTACCAAATGGAACTAGATTCTATATAAAAGATGCTTTATATTCTAGCAAATCCAGCTGAAATTTGCTCAATTTTAAAGATATCTGCAGAAATGGATATCATATTGAAACTATGAATGAGGGTAATGTAGAATATCTTCACGTTACTTCTATTATATCTGGTTGAAAGGTTATAGTGGAAAAACTCTTAGTTTTTTCCTTTAGGTTGTATCGTATAACTATAAAGCATATTAAATCATATGTTATCGTGAATTGGACCAGAAGTTCAACGACCCAAAAGTTTTTATCTTTTGGCATGATAGGCTAGGTCACCTAGGGTCTTCAATGATATGTTGAATAATATAACACTCACATGGGCATCCACTAAAGAACCAAAATATTCTTTTGCCCAATGAATACTCATGTGTTGCCTACTCACAAGATAAATTGATAGTTAGACCATCTTTTACTAAAGTCATATCCAAGTCACCAGTCTTTTTAGAAAGAATACATGGGAACATATGTGGGCCTGTCCATCCATCATGTGGACCATTTCTTTATTTTATGATCTTAATAGATGCCTTTACTAGGTGGTCACACGTTTGTCTCCTTTGTACATGTAATGTTGCCTTTGCTAGGCTCCTTGCATAAATGATTAGATTACGAGCACAATTTCCATATTATCCAATTAAGACAATACATCTTAATAATGCTGATGAATTTACTTCTCAAACATTCATTGACTATTGCATGTCAATAGGGATAAATATTGAGCATCCTATTGCTCATACCAATACCCAAAATGGTTTAGTAGAATCCTTTATAAAACGTCTCCAATTAATAGCTTGACCATTACTAATGAAACCCAAATTATCTACTTCTGCATAGGGACATGCTATTATGCATGCTACAGCTTTAGTCCATATTTGACTTATAACTTACCATGAATACTCCCCTTCACAACTCGTACTCAGAAAACAACCAAATATCTCTCACTTATGGATCTTTGGTTGTGTAGTATATGTACCAATTGCACCTACACAACGCACTAAAATGGGTCTCGAATGAAGACTTGGGATTTATGTAGGTTTGATTCTCCATCTATCATAAAATATCTTAAACCTTTGATAGGCGATGTTTTTATAGTCCACTTTTACGGATTGTCATTTTAATGAGAGTGCCAGTAGGTGGAGAAAAGCCGATTCCAAAAAAAGGATGGGAAATTTGTAATGCCCCAAACCCAATTTAGGGGTAAAATCGGAATTTAGAAATTATTAATTAATTAAAGTAATTTAATAAGGGTAAAAATGTCTTTTCGTATTTAAAACCCCTAGATATAAATTAGATCTTTCCTATCTTCTCTATTTAGAAAACCCTTTTACATAGAGATCAGAAAGATCAAAGAGAATAGGGTTGAAGATTTGGAGGTTTAGGGTTTGAAGATAAAATTTTCAGGTAAGATTTTTAATCCTTAAATTAATATTTTATATTCGTTAATTATTTTTGAACACTTTAGATATTCTTTGGAATATCTCAATTTTGATTAGAGTTCATTTAATTAATTTCTAGGTAAAAAAGATTAAAAATTTATGAACATAGTTTGATTTATTAATGGAGATCAATAAATTTTGATTACTCAAATGAATGGATCTAGATTATATATATAGTTTCGAATGCAAAAATTTCATAAAATTTGTGAGTATGGAGGTTAAAAGTTTTGACTTTAGAGAGGAAAAAAAAACATGAAAGATGCGTAGGAAGGATTTGGCATGTTGAAAAAAAAAAAAAAAAAGAATTGCATAGGGTATTTGTTAAGTTTCAGTAGGAGATTTAAATAATAGTAACAATAGTTTAATGCAAATAAATATTCATAAATATTCTTAAAAGATTTAATTTAGATAAATTAGAATAAATAAATAAATTATTGTTTAGGAAGTTGAAAATAATATTGGATGGTAATAATATTAATATGAGAAATTAATTAGGATCCCTAATGCCAAATAAAATATTTTTAAGATTGTCAAATTTATATATTTAGATAAATAATCAATAATCAATATTGTGTATGATATTATGTTAGGTAAGGAGGAAATTCTTCAGAGTTAAATCCTTCAAGATTTTGAGTGCTTTTTTTTCAAGGTAAGGGAAATTAATGAAGATTTTTATTAAAGAAAATAATTTTCTTTTTATATTGTATTTTCAAATGTGTAAAATTATTATTTTTATCTTTTCGCATGGATCAAATATGTGTTTTGTATGGAAAGTGTACTTGAGAATTTTCTTTGTTTATGAAAAGTGAAAAATTAAGGAGATATGATATTTTGTTTTGTAAGTTTGAATTAATGAAATAAAGTGTTTGACTCTAGATTATATGACCCTAGTCAACGGGTTACAATAGTTGACCTTATGACCCTAGTCAACAGGTTATAATTGTTGACATTTGGTTTTGTTCACCTTAACTAGAACAAAATTGAAACTAGCCACTCATTTGTAAAGTCCCACCTAATTGGGCACCATTTGTTATATGATAATTAGAGTAAAAATATTTTGAATGTATTTGATTTGGTTTTGATGAGAAATTGTTTTGAATTGGATATAAGAAAGTTTTGTCGAAAAGTTTTGAATATATTAGCATGTTTAACTCAAAAGTTTTTATGAAAATGAATATATGTTATATCTCATATTTGTAATTATAATTAAAAATATTTGATCTATGAAACTGTATTGATGTTCCTTATTGAGCTTTAAGTTCATGCCCTTCGTTGATAATTTTTCAGGTACTTTCAGTTAGGGCGAGGAGTGATGGCTAGGCTGGAATTTTTTTCTTTGTTAGGATTTTAGTTCAAACTTTATTTTGGACATTGTCTATATGTTAAATTTTAATTCTTATTTAAATTATTTGAATTTGGAGTTATTTGGACAATAACACTTTGGTTAATGTGTTAGTTTTTAAAGTTAAGAATTGGGGATCATAGAATTTATTTATTTTACTACTCTGAATAGAAATTTGGTAATTGGTAATTGGTAATTTCCAATTACAATACGAATGTTTGTGTTGTTTCTACTTTGAGCCTTTAGGCTTGAGGTGTGAAATGACCGTCATGCCCTTGGAGTGGGTTTTGGGGGTGAGAAAATTACTTGGAATGCATCTACTGTCTCATCTTGATCCTCATATAAATCAATGTGAACTAGAAGTTTAAAGATTCATTTGTAAAATCTTGCAAACTAATTACCAAATGCATTTATTAATACAAAGAAAATGAAAAAATCACATATCTCAACTGCAAATACTCCACCACAGATTGATGTCCTTGTAGGACGGTTAATGAATGAATTTAAGATACACCTGAAGCGTGGTAAACCTATAAGCTCAAAGGATGTAACTCCCCAAAAGAAGAGAAACAAGGAAAACTTAGCACTCTAGAAGAGGCCATCAAAATGACTAATCAGTCTAAAATTGATAAATTTATAGCCCCAAAGAAGACACAAATAATGCAGAAAGCCCCTGAAGAGGCACATATTGAACAAGTAACCCCTAAAGAGGCATAGGTAGCTAAAAATTGTGAGATCTCAATAAGTTATGTACACAGGGGGGGAAATGAGATTAAAATAATATTATTATTAACAATATTTTTGCTCTCCAAGTGGCCTCTGATATCATAAGAAATGATGAAGATCTTGAACCATAAAATGTGGAAGATTGTCTATATAGAAATGATTGGCCAAAATGGAAAGAAACTATGCAAGTAGAGTTAAAGTCATTAACAAAACAAGAAGTTTTTGGACCTATAGTCCAAACGCCTAAAGATGTAAGTCTTATTGGGTACAAATGGGTATTTGTACAAAAGCGCAATGAGAATAATGAGATTATAAGATATAAAGCGCGATTAGTAGCACAAGGTTTCTTATAGAGCCCTGGTATTGATTACGAGGAAACATGCTCTCCTATCATGGACGCAATCACATTTCATTTCTTAATTAGCTTAACAGTTTCAAAAGGACTAGATATGTGTCTTAGGGATGTTATTGCAACATACTTATATGAATCCATGGATAATGATATATAAATGAAAAGCCCTAAAGGATTTTAATTTCCGAAAGCAAATAGTATAAAGCCTTGTAACATGTACTCAATCAAGTTACAATGATCCTTGTATGGATTAAAGCAATTTTGACACATATGGTACAATTTCCTTAGCGAATACTTGCTAAAAGAAGGGTATGTGAATAACCCTATATGTCCATGCATTTTTATTAAGAAATCAAAAATTGGATTTGCAATTATTGAAGTGTATGTTGATGATTTAAATCTTGTTGGGACTCTTGAAGAGCTCACAAGAGCAACAAATAACTTGAAAAAGGAATTTGAAATGAAAAATCTTGGAAAAACAAAATTTTGTCTTGGCTTACATATCGAGTATTTTCCAAATGGAGTTTTAGTACATCAATCAACTAACATTAAGAAATTTTAAAACCTTTTTATATAGACAAAACACATTTTTTAAGTTCTCCAATGGTTGTTTGATCACTTGACATGAAAAAAGGATCCATTTCGTCCTTGCGAAAAAATGTGAAGAATTACTTGGTTTTGACTAACCATATCTTAATGTTATTAGTGCACTTATGTATCTTGCCAATTGTACAAGTCCAAACATTGCTTTTTCTGTCAATTTATTAACAAGATACAATTCCGCTCCAACTCAAAGACATTGGAATGGTACCAAACATATATTATGTTATCTTCGCGGAACTACTGATATGTATCTATTTTAACTCAAGGGAATCAAAGCTACAATTGCTTGGATATGCAGATGTAGGATACCTTTCAGATGCACATAAAGCTAGGTCACAAACAAGGTATGTGTTTAATTGTAATGGTAGTGCTATTTCATGGTGATTTTTCAAAGAAACAATGGTGGCTATATCGTCAAATCATTAACAAATACTTGTAATTCATAAAGCAAGTCATGAATGTATATAGCTAAGATCTATGATCCAACATAATCAAGAATCATACGGACTCTCCTCTATCAAAGGTAACTCGACAATATTATTTGAAGATGATGTCGTATGCATTGCATTGCATTGCATAGATACTTATATTAAAGGAGATAGAACTAAGCACATTTCACCAAAATTCTTTTATACACATGAACTCTAGAAAAGTGATGAAATTGATGTTTAACAAATATGTTTAAGTGATAATCTAACATATTTATTCACAAAGTTATTGTCAACCTCAACATTCAAGAAGTTAATACACAAGATTGGAATGCATCAACTCAAGGATATCAACATGAGGAGTATGCTTGTAAAAGGATGTTAGTATACTATACTTTTTTTCCCTTCATCCAGGTTTTTTCACACTATATTTTACTGGTAAGGGTTTTAACGAGGCAGTCCTAACATACCAAGATTAGCTTAAAGAATTATAAGAATATTATACTCTTTTTCCTTCGTTGAGGTTTTCCTTTAGGGCTTTTTACTAGCAAGGTTTTAATGAGGCATACTCTTTAATGTGGTGTACATCCAAGGTGGAGTGTTATAAATGAAGTGGTGAATGACCACCAAATTAACTTAGGAACTAAACTTTAAAATTAAAAGGTCCATTATGAACTTCTATTTACTCACCTTAAAGATGAGTAATGGAAGTCCTTTATGTGAAGACTATAAAAGGCTCCTTTTACCATGTGTAAGTGGTATCCCGAGAAAAGAAGCCTTCTATAGTTCTTTCTCTCATTCTCTCTATCTTTCATTCTTTCAACTTTCTTAATTCTCTTAGTTTATATTTTGTTCATTCTCATTTTACAACAATATATATATATATATAAATATATCTATGGAGAGAGAGAGATAACATTTAAACAAAATAATAAATAACACCTTGTTATTTACTCCATTATCTCACACTCAACCCAATAAGTGGATTCAAGTTAGAGTGAGAAATTTCTCAATTATTAATTAACAACAACATTTGGGCTCCCATATCCTCATCCTTTTAGCTAAATTGTCTTTCCTTATATCTTCCATTCCTAAAAAACTCGATTTCTATATTCCAAATTGATAGAGATCAATTAAAGAAAGGTGATCATAAAATTTGACTCCAACCATTGCTTTCAAATGAGGAATTATGATCTTCAAAATTTTACATTTCCCAAGAAAAATAAACCTAGCCTTGGGTAGTGCCCAAGCCTCATTGTTTTAAGCTAATGTCGAGCTGATATAACAATGAATAGAGTAAAGCCCAACCCATGACCATCTATGCATTTCCAAAATTTGCCCATCCATAACCCATTGGTATGACATTTTCAGGGACAAAATTTAATCAATTAAACCTATTAGATAGATTTGACATACAATGTTAAAATGACTATAAAAACTTTAATTTAGAAAACAATTTCCCTTATTTAGTTAGGATTCAGATTATAAGGGCACAAAGCATGAAAATTTTCATGTGTAAATTCACAAAGATCACAAAAGCTCTATGGACATTTTTATTCTAACATTTGAACACAAAAATTACAAAATTGAATTAGAAATTTGGATATATATTCTTATATTACAGACATGTAAGCTTACAGATTTAAGTATGAAGATTTCAACTTGAAATGACATGCTTCTAATTAAAATTATATTACTCTATTTTACAGGATTTAAAGGGTTATCAAGTTTAAAGAAATTGGAGGTCTTGGACATAAGTGGTAATGAGTTTGACAAAAGTGGCTTAAAATCTTTGGGCTCAATAACATCACTCAAGACATTAGCTCTTTCTAGCATGGGACTAGATGGATATTTTCCGATTCAAGGCATGTTATATGTGCGCATTGTTTTTTTGAAATTAAGTATAATATACTTCGAGCTTTTAATGTTCCTTATTTAATCTCTCTTTTGATTCATGTTTGTTGCAAAATTAGCTAGTTTGAGAAATTTGAAAGTGCTAGATCTAAGCTACAATCATTTGGAAAGTTTTCCACTAGTACAAGGTACTTCATTAACTTGCTAAAAAAACTTATGGTATTTTATTATTAAATTAACGATATTAGCCAACAATTGCATTTCTCTTTTGATTCATATTTGATGCAGAATTAGCTAGTTTGAGAAATTTGGAAGAGCTAGATGTAAGCTACAATCATTTGGAAAGCTTTGAACTAGTGGTACTTCATTAACTTGCTAAAAAAAATTATGATATTTTGTTATTAAATTAAAGGTAAGATTAACCAACAATTTCTTCTCATTAGTTACTTTTCTTTTGTAATATCATTAAATTTGATATAAAGTAGTCTAAGTCATCATTTTGATTTTTAAGTTTCAATTAAATGCATCAAGCATGCACAAGATGTTTGATATAACTAATATTTTCATAAGTAATTGAAAACTTTTTTTCTATGAATTAAATAACTTGATTATCAATAAATACTTACATGTACAATATTGATATAGCTTCATAAGTATTTTAGAATTGTTTTACAGCACACACACACGCACAAACACACACACACACACACACACATACATACATACATAGATATATGCATATATATATATATATATATATATATATATATATATATATATATATATATATATATATATATATATATATCTATGTATGTATATCTATGTATGTATGTATGTATGCATGTATGTATGTATGTATGTATGTATGTATGTATATGTATTTTCATGCTATGTTTGGATTCCAAAAAATTTGAGGGAAAATAAAAGGAGAGAAAGTAGAAAGGAAAAGTAAAAGAAAAGAAAAAAGTGAATAAATTATTTTTGTATATTATTTTAAACTTGTTTTATTTATTTTAATTCTTCAATATAAAGATGAAAGATTTGAAAATGCATAAGTTTCTAATTTTTTTTTTTTTTTAGTTTATTTTATATTTTCTACAGTACAACTAAACATGATAAAATCATTTTCCTAATATTTTTCAAGAACCAAACATAACTTTAAGCTATGTTTGATTTGCACAAAATATAAGGAAAAGAAAATAGAGAAGAAAATTAGAAGGCAAAAAAAAAATTGAAGTAAAATAAAAATAGATTTAAAATTAATAAATTATTTGTGTATACTATTTTAAACTTATTTCACTTATTTTAAATGATTTAAACTCATTTCCAAAAAATGATAATGGAAATTGTAGAGAAGTTTGTATTATTCAAGCTTTGCAATGACTTTTTAAGGTGAAATAAAATATTTTTGCTAAAAATGAGAGAGGAAATACCTTCTTAAATAGTGTAATGATTGAAAACATTACCCTAATGTATACATGCACCCATATTATTTATACAATCATGTAATACTTAACCCAATTAGTGGGATTCTGGTGGTCGTTTCTGTCTTTGTTTCCAATATTTCCTATTGATAGTGCTCGATTTATGAAAGATCATTAAATTAGACTTTAACAAGGGCCTCAATTGGGCCTAATCCCTATTTAATGTAACTAGATGGCCTAAGCCTAAATGATAGGCCCAACTCATGAAAACCTATTTGTTTGATGAAGCCTAAATAACCTGACCTTGGGTAAGGCCCACACCTAATTATTTTAAGATGTAGCCCAATTGGTCACTAGACTGAGTAAAGCCTATCCCATGAGTATATGTGCATTTCCATCCATTCACAACCCACAAACTTTGATCAATTAAACTTTAGAAATGTATACAAAATTTAAGTTCAAAAGATCATTTTTCTTATTTAGTTAGGATTCATATTAAACGGGCACAAAGCATCAAAATTTTCATGTTTTAATTCATAAAGATCATGAAAGCTTTTCAAGTTTTATGGACCATTTATTTTTAACAATTCGACACAAAATACCCCATAACTGAATGAGGATTTTGGATGCCACACACATATAAACATATTAGTATGTAAAAGACATGTAAACTTATAGATATAAGTATAAATATCACAACTTACAAGTACATGCAACTAATTAAAATTATATAACTATTTTTTACAGGATTTAAAGGGTTGTCAAGTTTAAAGAGATTGAAGATCTTGGACATTAGCGATAATGAATTAGACAAAAGTGACATAAAATCTTTGGGCACAATAACATCACTCAAGACACTGTTTCTTTGCGACATAAGACTGAATGGATCCTTTCCCATTCAAGGTATGTTACATTTCTATATTATTTAAAAAAAAAAATTAATTTAGTATAATATATTTCTAGATTTTAATGTTGCTTAGTTAATCTATCTTTTCATTCATTTTAATTTGACACAAAATTAGCTAGTTTGGGAAACTTGGAAGTATTGGATCTAAGCTATAATGGTTTGGAAAGCTTTGAACTAGTGCAAGGTACTTCATTAACTTGTTTAAAAAACCTTATGATATTTTGTTATTAAATTAACTATCAAATTAACCAATAATTTATTCTCATTAGTTACTTTTCTTTTATGATATCATAAAATTTGATATTAAGTGTCTCAATCATGATTTCAACTTTCAAGTTCCAATTAGATGCATCAAGCATGTGCAACATATTTGATATAACTAACATTTTCATAAGTACTATAAATCTTTATTTCTATAAATCAACTTAATTATCAACAAATACTTACATGTATGATATTGATATAATTTCATAAATATTTTAAAATAGTCATAGAAGTCTTTTATTTGATTCACTAGGAAGAAAAATAAACTATTCTAATGAAAATACTTGATGATTTGAAGTGATTGCTTTTGATTTTATTTGATTCTAGCATTATTAATCATTAGAAATTGTCATCAAATACCCATTTTCTATCACTTCTACGTGCATTAGGGGAATGAAGTATATTTCATAGAGCTAGCAAGGCAAACCTTATCTTTTTGGAATTATGGCAAAGGCTGCTAGAAAGCTAATTAACCATTTCTATTCTGTTTGAGACCAATTGGGTTATAAATAATTCATATGAAAATTTAAAAAGTTAAGTAATTTAGTTTAGCAGCTTGGGTGCTATTCTAATGATTAATGATATGCAACTTGAACACATCCACAAGTGCTTCCTAATTGTACAACTAAATATCTATTACCACGTTAAATTACAGTACTTTCATGAAAAGAAAGCTTTTCCTTAGTGATAATGTAAAAGAAATTAAGTATCAATTTTTGTTAAACTAACAAGTGATGGTTTAGATATGGTTTGAATACATTTCCTTTCTTTTATTTATTTTTTTTAACTCTTTAATGAAATATAAGAAATCTTATATGTATAAAAAGTAAAGACATATAAAAAATCCTTTTCAAAATATTAAAAATTTGAGGAAGTAAAAGAATTTCTCTTCTTCAAATTTTAAAAGTTTTGAAAAGTATTTTTAAGAATATAAAGTGAATTTTTATTTTTAGTATAATAATTCCTATATTTTAAATCAAAGTTTTTGTTTTTTTGTTTTTTTTAAAAAAAGAAGTGCATCCAAATTACAACTTAATAGTGAAATTAAGAATGTTTGTTAGATCATGAGATAATGAAAATTGTAGGCAATTTGCATTACTCAACCTCTGCAATTACTTTTCAAAGGTGAAAGAAAATCTTTTTGCTAAAAATAAAAAATAAAATACCTTCTTGAATAGTCTACAAGTTCTAGTTTATAACAAACTAATATAAGAATAAAACTTCCTTTATAACAAATATGTGGAGAAAAATAGTGGATGATAAGAGATGAAAATCTTGTAATAAAATATAAATATCGGTTATAAGATCATCAACATTTTCTCTATTTCTTGTATCTATGTGATTAAGAATCTTGTAGCTTCTTTATTGAAATATAAATAAAATATTTAGAAGTGTATATAGTTTTCAACATGAGGAAACTCAAAAGTAAATTAATTATGATAATTTTCTACAATCTATATAGAACACAAATTATTTTTGTTAAAGGTTTGATTGTTTTATGAAGGTTAAAAGTTTGAATTGTTTACATGTGTAAATGTGAAATTTGAAATTTTATTGTTTGTTTTATTATTTTCTTGTAGATTCAAAATGCTTGTCCATATTCAAATATCTAGAGACCTTGAACCTCAATTACAACAAGTTCAAAAATACTAGTCTACAGTCGATAGCAATTGAATATATTCACATCCCTTAAAAATCTTTCTCTACAATCGAACTATTTGGAAGGATTTTTTTCCTATCCAAGGTATGTGTAATTATTATTATTTTTAATGTTGAAATATTAAAATTGTCAACATCTCTTATCTTTTTTCCCCTTCAATGGTGCTGCAGAATTATGCACTTTGGAAAACTTGGTGATGTTGGACCTAAGTGGGAATGACCTTATTGGCATGCAAGGTAAATACAAAGTAACGTTTTGGTTATATATATCATGTAAAAACATAATTAAAATCAATATTCTTTGCCTATTAATTTGTCTATGACTATTATTTAGCTATTCTTCATAATAGAATTGAAGGATGTCTAAGTTTACAATATTTTCATAATAGAATTGAAGGAATGTCTAAGTTTACAATATTTAGGAATTTTACACAGGAGAATGAAAAACATGATAATCAATGTACGCAAAATAAATTCTAATGATTGAAAAAGATTTTTCTTGCACTTTTATATTGATGTATAGGTTAGGTCCAAGAGAAAATCATGAAAAGGCATATTAGTTAGACTTTACATATCAATGGCAAAAAAAGATTAGTTCCTTGACTTATCTTGAAATTTTCTAGATAACAAAGAGTTTTTTATTTTGGGTTATAAGGTTTACAACCTAAAAAGTGAAGATGGTTAATATCAAGAATGAAAATATAAGTAAACATGAATATAACGGTCCTTGAATTTTACAGATATATAAAAAATATTCATAAAATATCAATGGATATTTTCATAAAAAAATGGATGGAATGGAAATGGTTCAAAATTCATCGAAATGCTTAAAAAATTAAAAAAATGACAAAATAAGTAAGAATACATATATTAAAATTATTTTGTAAGTGTAATTGACATAAGTATGATTAAAGATAATATTTATCAATTTTTTTTTTTAAATTAGGTTAAATTTCTCTAATATATCTATATTAATTTATTTTAAAAATTAAAAAGTACTTTTATTAAAACATGTTTCATATTTTAAATAAAAAATTAAATCTATTTATATAAAATATTTTATTTGAGATTTAATTTCTAAAATTTTATTACAAATTTGTGGTGACAACTTTTTATTTTAACATTAATTTATTTAAATAATTAAAATTATCAAAAATTATATTAATTATTTAACTTATTAAATTAATTTTAATTTATAAAATATTAGAATTTCATTAATTTCTTTTATATTTTATCAATTTTTGAATAAACTTATATTTTTAATATTTTTTAAAATAAAAACATTAAAAATTAAATCTAAATTAAAAGGATAAATATAAAAAAATTAAAAGTGAAGATAATAATTTTTTAAAATAGGATTAATGAGATAAATATGAAAAGTAGTTAAAAATAAAAGGATAATGTAAAATAAAAGGGTAATGTAAATTTAAAATAAAAGATAAATTAGAAATGAATACTTAAAAAAACAAAAAAAAAAGGGGGGGGGGGGGAGGAGATAAATATTTTTTAAAAAAATTTCTTTTATATTTTATCAATTTTTGAATAAACTTATATTTTTAATATTTTAAAATAAAAACATTAAAAATTAAATCTAAATTAAAAGGATAAATATAAAAAAATTTAAAAGTGAAGATAATAATTTTTTAAAATAGGATTAATGAGATAAATATGAAAAGTAGTTAAAAATAAAAGGATAATATAAAATAAAAGGGTAATGTAAATTTAAAATAAAAGATAAATTAGAAATGAATACTTAAAAAAACAAAAAAAAAAAGGGGGGGGGGGGGGGGGGGGGGGGGCAGATAAATATTTTTTTGAAAAGTAGTTAAAAATAAAAGGATAATATAAAATAAAAGGGTAATGTAAATTTAAAATAAAAGATAAATTAGAAATGAATACTTAAAAAAACAAAAAAAAAAAGGGGGGGGGGGGGGGGGGGGGAGGAGATAAATATTTTTTTTAAAAAAATTGGTGTTTTTTGAAAAGTCACCAAAAAAATCAACAATTTTTTTAAAACATCTTCGATTTATCGATGATAAATCGACGATTTTTCAAAAGTCCCCAATTTTTTGGTAATTTTTTGTGCTCAATCATTGCACACGTACATGCAGCCACTGTCAATTTTTTTTAATTGAAAAATCGGGCCAACATAAAAAAAAGTTAGTCATATTTCACTGATTTTTTCGATTTGTTGACTAATTTTCACTCAATCGATAATCGGTGACCGATTTCATTTCAGCCACCTCTAATATCCGATATTTGGGCAAAATATCCCAAATTTTCAAACCTTGGTTCGAAATGTAAAAATTAATGAAACAATGTTCTCTATAACTATAACTGCAAGTAAAAATATAAGATAATGAAAGTAATATAGATTTTGAATCCATGGTTAGGATTGCATTTTTTTTATGATCAATAAAGCTACAACTTGCGTTGCAAAAGGCTATACAAAATGTATTAGTAGCGTTGCTAGGGTCATTTATCAACAAAAGAAATCCAATTATACTTTGATTGGAAAAAACCTAGAATCACGTTTGATATGTATAATAGGTGAAGAAACAAAATAATCATTCCATGGTATTAGTTAGTCTAATATCTCTTTTGTTATATGGAATAACTATTCCATTTTAAAATAACTATTTTATCTTATCCATGGAACAAAAAAATTTCTGGCAATTATATGGGCTTTTGGGTTTCTTAAGAATCTAAGCATTCATGGGTCACTCATATATATATATATATTGAAAAAAAAAACATTAAAACTAAAAATTGGAAAATGAAAATTTAACAACCTAAAAAAAAGAAAAAAAAACTATTATATGGAAACAAGGATAGACACCCATAAATATACATATAATTATTTAAATATAATATCAATAAGAAACATTATAAAATTAAATTAAAATTTTAAATTTTAAAAATAAAAATTAAATGAAAGGAAAAATTTTAAAAGTAACAAAAAAAAAAATCAAGAATACAAATAGAGAAGTAAAAAAAAAAAAAAAAATTAGATTAAAATTTAAAAAAATAAAAAAACTATACATAGACTAATATAGACACTAAATGAGGTTTTTTTGAGATAGACTTAATTAGACTTGAACTAGATGGATATTAAAAATAATAAATTTCAAAGAAATAAAAACTAAAAAGATGCTAAATATTGGATTAAATCTATTATCATAACCAAATGAATAAGGAGTAACTATTATTTTTTAACACTTTTTATTCCCTAGAATTGTTATTTTGTGTATTAATTATATTTTGAGTGAAGTGGCATAAAAAATGTAGTTAAGAAAACTATGAAGAGATAATAATGGTGATGATACTTAATACCTTTTATTGTACATTTAGAAAAAATGAGGTTCTTGATCTTTAAGGTGATTATCATTAGTTATCCACAAGCATGTTGATGGTTGAAACTACTCAATTATCAAAAATTGAATTTCTAATCTTCAATTTTTCTCTCAAATGTATATGTGGGTGAGAGAGCAATAAGAAGATTATAAGGTCTCATATGTACATGAGGCATAGGATAAAAAATATAGAGAAAATACTAGCATTTATATGATCTAGAAGCAAATAGAGAAATATAACGTAGCCATAACTATAATGTTCTAACTTTATATATACCATAACCATGTTTCCTTCATTCAATTTAGCAACTTTTTTGTGTTAAATTAGAATGTAACTTGTAGGATCAATTGCCATCAAAATTTTGAATCTAATATCATAAGATATATCATATTTCTACCTACTAAAGCATGAGCTTCAATGTTGTGACGCACTTTAGGCTACTAAGTTAAAGAATTCTTTGAGGATCAATGGACGTTCTATAAGTAGCAAAGCATTATAATATCAAATGGGATGCACTTATGGTCTTATTAGTGATATGCAATTTCACCAAGAACTTATTCCCAATTATTTTATGACTTATGACTTTTGCTAGCTACTTGTAGGCAAGTTAAAGAAATTTTTTGGTTGGTTCAAGCCTAAAAGTGGTTTCAAGTTTAAAGCCAGACTTGGGCTGCACCTAGGTCCTTAGACCTTGTTCAGCTCTACATTTAAACCTACCTTAAGCCCATCTTTTTAATTTTTCTACCTATTGATTAATGTTAGTTTATAGAGCCTACAAATTGACCAACTAGATAAACTAGGTTCATAACTTTTAGGTGAAAATTTTCTCTCTAATAAATGTTAAATCAAGAGTTTTTTTTTTTATTATTCATATTAATTGGTATTTAAACTAACATTCTTATATTAAAATCAAATAACAAATAGTGAACACTCTATCAACTATTACCACTATGACGGTCATAAACATAAAATGCTCTTTTTTTTAGAGTCAAATGATGCATATAAACGACAATTTTGTTTGAAAGTAAAATAAATTGAGTGAATGCGTCAAGAGATAGATGTAATAATTACATACTTGATGTTGACAATGCTAATATGAGTTGATTAAACAAATGAGTATTTACTTATAAGGTAGCCCGTAGAACACTATTTGTGGAAATATTCATGCACCTCTACATAGGTTCATGATAACTTAGGTCAATAAATTTAAAAAGAACAAACTCATAACTTTGGGCATAGTTAGTAAGAAATTTCACCAATAGAGTTTGGTATCATGATTCTAATTGTTCAACTTGTTTTAAAGGAATATTTTAAATTGCATGTTAATTTGCTTATAATAAATATAGAGAAACCAATTCAAGAAGAGAATTGTACTCAAGCTATCTGTTATTCATGAAGATGTAGAAAAGATTGATGAACTTATTCTTGAGCAAGTTGAAATCATAGTTAAATAAATGACCAAACCTAAGGGTTAAGATTGTCAAGTAAAATTCTAACTAAAATTTATTTATTTTTTAAATGCCTAGTCGAGGAGTAATAGAAGTTCTAGATAGAAAGTAAGAACTTTTCTAAGGAATCACTTGTTATATTTTCAATGATCAATAAATATAATGTCTAATTTAAAACTTTTTGAAAAACCATGCTTATAAAGAATAACTTGATTTGAACTTAAAATTATTATTGATATTTGTTGATAGTGGATGTAGCTAATCAATTGAACATAGTAAACAACATAGAAAATTTCAAAATATCTTCTATTCATTAGGTCTCTTTAAGTAATCATCCATATCTCATTTTTTTTTTTTTACTCACATACTAATTTCCTTATTGAGTATTTACCAATTACAAGTAGGTTGAAAGTTATTTAAATTTAAGTCACTAATCAATGTTAACTTGATGACAAATAAGTTATTTTCAAACCGCCACTATCAAATTATATAAATCATGCTATTTTCAAAATGCCCTTCATGGTTTAAAACTTAAGATATTACATAAAAATCAAGCAATAGTGTACAACATTATAAAAAATATATCTAAATTCATTGTTGTACTTAAACTAAATTCAACTTTATATGCATAGGAGCAAGTTGGTCTTTATGTATTTCAATTTGCGCCAAATTCAAATGTTAGTTTGTTACACAATAGGTGATTATCAAGGTGATAACTTATGCGGATAAATAGTATTACTAATATAGAAAAAGATGGTAAATGCAATTTTTTTGTATTTTCTCACCATTTAGCATATCAATAAGGAAAAAAAACTATAGAAGGTGTTATCAATCGTATTACTCATCACTTGAAATTATAATTTTTCATTGGTTGTCACTACTTGTGCACTTTGGAAAGCTTGCTAGGTTCAAAAAATTGGCTCAATAAAGAAATTGATCAATTCCCTCATTTCTAAATAAATTTGCATATACACTAGAATAAAAATAACGTTTTTAACTTAACAAGTTGACTAAGTCTCAAAACTTAGTAGGTTGAAGGCATAGACTTTCATCAAAACCCATTTATTGTCACCATAGCTTGGAAAAATAAAGTAAAACTAAAATAATTGAGTATAGTTGCAGGACAAGCTAAATATAGAGTGGGATCTACCTTTCTTTGAAAGATTAGAACAAATTTCTATTTTTATGATAAGGCTATGTAGTACTTATCCATCTCTAACAAATCTATAATCAGTCCAAAGCATGGGATATTATATAAATTCTTGAACTCAATTAGCCTTTAATCCATACCTTTCAAGTAAATTTAAAACCCAGTGTACATGTTCTTGATTCACATCCTTGTCACTATTATCATTAATTGTTCTTAAATATAGAATCTTATTATCCATTAACAAGTGGGCTTATGTTCCTCCATGATTCCAAGAGTATTATGTTTTGTTTATCATTAGTTGGGCTTCCTCTAGAGCTTTGTTTTTATGACTATCAATCACCAAACTTTGATACCAAAATTGATGCAAGAGAGCATTTTCCTTTCATATAGTCAAGTAACTTATGAGCTTAGATTTTGTTATCTAGATAAATGAATAAATCGGTTGGTTAGAGTAGCTAGCATTGGGTATATATTTCAATTCCTATCTTAGGAAAAAAAAATAGAAGTAATAAAATACATTCTTTTTAAGAAACATTTCATACCAAAAGTGATGTAAGACAACATGGATCCTCTATTCAATCAAGTTTAAGGCTAAGATGTAATAATATTGTAATAGCATTAAGTAAATGATCACTTTTAGGTCTGCTATTAAATTAGAGAAAAAACAAACAAAAGTAATCAAACATGTCACTGATAATTATATCTACTTAACATATAAACAATAGCTATGCTAATGGTAATTATATTATTTCTTGAGAGTTTAAACAATATATATTGATATTTTTAAAGGTTTAGCAACTAATAAGGTTATAATTAACTATGAACTTTTTATTTTAAAAATATGAAATATTAAGATCCTTACTTTCTTTGATTTTCTTGTAGGTTTTAAAAGTTTGTCCAAGTTGAAAAAACCGAAAATCTTAAACCTTCATTATAATCAATTCAACAAGACCATTATAAAACGGTTGAGTGGCCGAACTCACATCCCTTAAAACTCTAGTTGTAAGCAACAACAATATTGAGGGATTTTTTCCTTCCCAAGGTATTGCTTATTCTTTTAATATCCTTATTGATCACTTTACTATAATTTTTTTTTTCAATTTTTTTTTCTTTTTGAATCATCTTACAGATTTATCTATTTTTGGATACTTGATGACATTGGATTTAAGCATGAATAGACTCAATGGCTCCCTCTCAATCCAAGGTAAATTCTAATGAGAATTATCACTACATTTAGGTCATATAATAAATTAATTAAATTATATTATCTATTATCATTACTTGGTTATTTGCATTTTCTTGATATTATTTAGCATTTTACACAGGAAATGAAATGAAAAAAATCAATCAATGCTTAGTGTTTAAGAATTGGGCTAGAAGTGTATTTGTATTCCTAATTTAATCAAAGAGAAAACTCACGGATAACATAATTTAATTTAGACCTTATATTGATCAAAGAGTTGGCCTACTTTTGGAATAAATGGTCAATATTTGAAGTTAGAATTCCCTAAATTTGATCAATAAAACTTCAATTTGAATTTCCATAAACTACATAAAGTTGTGGCTAGTACAATTAAACTCTTTTATCAATAGATGTTCATAGACTAGTATTATAGTCCCCCACACACGCAAATAATCAAATTTTGAAATCGGTCTTTAAATAACCATGCAATATACAAAACTACAACATTAATGGGTGATAATTAAACTCCTACTACATTCAATGATGGCAACATGTGTCAAGTAAAAGTTTTAGCCTTAGTGTAAGGGTTCGCTTGCTCCTATATAGATGTTATTCACTTTGGGTCAAGGCCTACTTTATCTCTATACATTTATGAGAAGTCTATTGAATATAAAGTCATAGAAACTTTTCTCCTTAGGTGATGTGGAATTTCACATTAGGACCAACATTTTATATATTTTGAAAACATAATTTCGTTAACATTCTAGAACTAATTATTAGTTATCCACTTATGATCTTGCAGGAAATTACTTTTACCTATGAAAGTTATACACCTCTAGTAATTACCTTTAATTTCTCATTTACAACTTCCTAAAATAATATGAAAATTGACCAAGTGTACAATATCAACAAATATGGGTAGGGAATATGTAGTTCAACCCACAATGCTCAAAATAATACCAGTATCTATGTCGTCTACTAGCAATGAAAGTAATAAGTAATATAAACAATAGTTTTGGGTAATTCATGCAATTGGCCTTGTAAAAAAAGAAATCTAAGGAAGTTGGACTCATTTACTAGCCATTTAACATATTACTAGAACTTATTGAATAGTTAGCAATAGAACTTAATTTGGTCATGTCCAAACTTGTTGCATTGTGCAAAAAGAAGTGGTGCTAGAAAATGCTTCCACATAAGAAAGACCCTATTTAACCATTACAAAGGTTGTTTTCCACTTGTGGGAGTCTCACTCTTGCTAATATATTTTATGCCATATTTATCATATACAAATTTTTTGTTATTAAATATTTCTTAATTAATAATCTTAGACCTAAGATTAAATATTTTATTAATATTGATCATGTCTTTCCTCGTCTTTTCAAATTTTAGAGTTAAATCTTTATCTTTATCATTGATAATATTATGTTTTATTCCCAGAAACTTCACCTTATTAACAATATATAAATTGACATTTTTAATTTTTAAATAATCACAGAGCTCATTAATTTTTAATGTCTTTTTATTCAGTTTTATGCTTTTAACCTTTGTTCTTAGTTTTCCCATAATAATACATCATAGAACACATGTACATCATTAAAATCAAACTCATTTTTTTCACTAGGATTCAATTGACCCAATGGATCATAATCAAAATCAGCCACATATGTAACAAAAGCAATAAGAATATCATTTTGTACATCTTTACTTTTATTTGAGTCCCTAGCCCTATAATCATCAAACTCGGAATCACTCTAATTGACCTACATAGCCTTCATATCTAATGTTTTGAAGGCAAGGACAATCAACAACCATGTGTCCTATTCCCCACGACTAAAACATTCAATTTTCTTTTTCTTAGATGAACTCTTTTACTTTTTCCTTTTGTTTAATTTCAAATCTGCTATGGTTTTTAGAGTCTCATTTTGTGAAAGATCTTTTGTGAGCTTCCATGGTATTTTTATAGTTTTTAAAGAAAAATGGAAACCCAACATATGTTAAACATTGGTCATTATGTTTTGAAGACTCATTGCTTTCTTTCATAGAAGCTTTTAGGTCTTCATTCTTAGGCATCATAAAACTAGGTAAAGGCATCTTGTAAGTTTGAAGATATTCCATAAGTTTATTAACTCTAATTGAATCAATGTCCTTGTTTTCCTCTATGCCAATTTCCTTAGGTCTAAACCTATAAGGAATAGAGAGATTTAAGGATTTTTTTAACTAGCTAGATTCAAGAATCTTCCCTCCTACATTAAGCTTGAGTTGAAAATATTACTCAACTCATCATAGAATTTAGAAAACATTTCATCTTCCACACATTCTAATACCCTCAAGCTTGACATTTAACATTTATATTTTTGATAACTTCATAGAAAAATTGCTCTCATGAGTAACAAAAGAAATATATCTTAGGCTTTTTGCATGTTGTAATCCTATGAAAGTCATCGAACTAGCATCATTAAAGATGCTATAAAGGGCCCTTGCTTTTGCTCATAGCCTTTGTTATTGAATTTATCCCATTCATGTTTTACCTTTAGTTCAGTAGTAGATTTACTAATCTAAACAAATATTAATGGAGGTCCTCAACTAAATTCAACTACATTCCAAACACGTTCTTTTTACATCCTTTAAAAAAAATTCATATGATCTTTCCAATGGAAGTAGTTATTTTCATCGAAGTAAGGTAGGAATTCAACCAAATTCAACTACATTCTAAACACGTTCTTCTTACATCTTTTAAAAAGAACACATGAGTTTTTCAATGGGAATAATTATTTCCATCAAAGTAAGGTGGATTATGAATGATCATCCCACTCTATGTAGTTCCATGAATCAAGATCAAGCAGGAATAAAAAAAAATTAATTTTTAAATTAAACTTGCTCTAATATCAATTGAACTTTAGGATCTTAGTTTGTGAAACTACATAAGGGGAGGTGAATATATAATCTTGTCTTTTTCACCAAAAATTTTGATATTTTAAAACTATTTAAATCTTCTTTGATCAATATCCATAATGAGCATACGATGTATGTGAAAAATCACTACAAGTTCTCCCAAAAAATCTATAGACGTAAAAATCATTGTCAATTGACCATAGAGAAAATTCATTAATTATGAAAGGTCTAGTACATAGTTTTACTAAACCAATCATTATCTTCTCCATAGAGCCTCACATTACATAGAGTCTAAACTCATCTCCATATCGGCGGTGCAATACTTACGTGTTTCTTAGTGAACCTTTCAATAACTTGATAGGATGAAATCATCCACCATGAACAAAACATGATCAAGCATGGGGCTTTGGGAGTATTAGCAATAGACAAAGATTAATGACTATATAACTCTATGATATATATATATCAAAATTAATAACATAAGATATGTTCTTAGTCTAAAACACCCTAATGGGCTAAGTCGACAATAGAAAGAAACTAGAATAAAAAATAATAATAATAACACAAAATTCACTATCAGCCCTTGAGCACTCTTAGGAGAGGCTTGAGCACCTTTCAAGCTTGAGTGTACTTGGAGATTGCTTGTGTACTTCTTAAAATTTCTTTTTTTTTTTTCTTTGTTTTTCTTACCCATTAAAATTCATGTTGTACAATAAGGCCTAGGATATACCTTTTTATATTTTTATTACGTAAACAAACCTAACCTCACTTACCTAAATGACCATATAAATAGATTCACAATTATCCAAAACTTCAAAGCTAATGTAAAACCTAGGAGGCGTGTGAGCTAGATAAAAAAAAAAAAAAAAATGTTTGGAATAGAATTGGTAACCTAAGCTAGTTAGATAAGCTGGCTAACAAGACCTTTAATCAAGTTTACCAAATATTAATTTTTTGAAAGGTATTCACCCAAAAAAAAAAATGATTAAGACAACTATAGCTAAAATAGTTTCAACAAGGTTGAGGCAAAAAATAATTGAAATAATAAGTTGTGATTGTTTTACAAAAAAGAATGAAATATTTATTGAAAATTATATTCAAGTAAAAAAAAATATTTAGTATTGGTTGGATAGCTCTCAAAAATAAGAAAAGAGAAAGAAACAAAATATATTATGCAGTATGTGCAAATGACTAATGGTTGTGCCTTATTGGTGCCAAACAATGAAAGTTTTAAAACTCTAGAATTTAATTTATTGTATTCCATTTTTTTATTTTGTATTTTCTAATCAACCAAAAAAGTAATACATAGAGACCAATTAGTTCTTTTGCAAATACTCCTTGTAAATGAGTTTTTTGATTGGAAAATCTTGAATCTCTCTGTTTCCCAAGTCTAAATCAAGTTAAGAACATACTTGACTATCCTAGGCCTTTCTAAATCCTATACACAACGAAAAAATTCTATTTTTAGACTTTATACGAATTTAGAATATGCTAATAAAAACCACCCCTGAGATTCAGATATTCTCAAATCAATTCCAAATGATGAAGATGAAGAACGAAGTTGCAAGAAGTCTCTAAACCCAACCCAAAGTCTTCTGCTTGATAACTCTAACTTTGATCTTAACACACTTTTGATAAGGATGGAAGGGAGGGTGGAGGCTATGATTCTCTCTCTCTTAAGGTGGAAGACAACTCCCTAGAAAAGGTTATGGGAAACCTTAACCCTTAAAAGGGTATTTATAGGGTTCCCGACTTAAGTAATTGAGCCTATTGAGGGCTTGGGTCATTTAATTAAGCCTAAAACAGGTCCTAATTGATTAATTAACCCCATAGACCCTACCAATTAATCAATTAGCCTAATCTAAAGACCTTGTTTGCAAAAGTGAACCTAGAGCCAATCCGACCCTCATAATTCGTGCCAACAAGGTATATGAGCTCAGAGTGAGGACCATCAAACCCATAAGAGTATTGGCTCCCTTAGAATCTAATTCTAAAATTGATTCAACATCCCACTAAAGATAATCAACTACACTTCAATACCCTATATAAATAACAATGAGACTATGTGCTCGGTACTGTGACCTACTATCCATTGTATTCAGTCTCTCTATGAATTGAGGTATGTAGTTTAACAAGGTGAAAGTTATTAGTCTTTCAAGGCTACCTCTAAAATCCTTAAGTTACAGATCCTCCTATTATGGGTTCAACTGACATATGTTAGTTCTCTAAGTGCATAATGTCAAGTTCCACTTAAGGAACTACTATAACCATAGTTTTCATAAACACACCTCCTTAGGATCACCCAAGGGAACATACTATCTCAATCCCATGAGATATCATTGTGTTTATATTGAGAATACCCATTACTACAAGCTTCCATCAATAGTGACCCAATCAATAGGAATATAAGATCAGCTTACGATCTCACCCGCAGGTCAAAGTCAATGCTAACTTTAGCACAAACTCAATATTCTCTCAAAGTTGAGAGACTATATGATGATGCAGCTTAGCGAAGTTATGATTACTTGATAGCATTAAGTCATGAATTACTGTAGATCTTATCCAATGTGTAACCATACATGCTAGTGCATTCACTATGGGAAACTTATCCTAATAGCTAAGACTAGTCATCCCTCTGATTAGGAGGTGGTGAACTACAACCTTTAATGAATTTCTTAGACTCATGAACCAGCTATGAACAAGTCATCTATTTGCAATGAACCCATGCCTTAGATCTTTCGTGCAACTCCTAATGCACCTAAGTCACATACAATACAAAAGATGCAAACTAGAGTGTTTATAAGATATAATGCATAAAAACAGGATAGATAAAAGTGAACTAGAACTTTATTAAATAAATAATAAAAAATTTCACATGATTATTACATCATGCCATGCTTTTAAAGGATCTATCCTAACATTTTTACAAAAAATAAATAAATGAATAAATAAATAAATCATCTATCTAAAATATAGAAAATAAAAAATAAATATGGGTTTGGCTATCACAAACCCATATTTTTACATGCAAGTTCAATATCCTAAAAATAAAATAAAAAAGAGAAAAACAAAAGTGTTGGGTTAGGTATTACAAATCATAGTATTTTTAAAAGCATAAGAGAAAGAAAACCAAACCCAAAAAGGAAAATGCTTTTTCTCTCTAAAATCCCTACTTTTTCATTATAAAATGCTCAAGAAAATAAAAAATCTAAGCCATAATAGAGTAACACACTCTTATATTTCCAATCATAAAATTCTTAGCTTCTCTTAGCCTTGAAAGGGATGTTTGCTATTTTTTAATTCTTATACAATTAAATTGGGATTGATAACAATAATTTAATGATTAATGAGAATGTAATTTAGATCTTTAAGCCTAGAAGATGACCCAGTGGGTATCCTTTTGTACCATGCATAATGACTCTTATCCAGTCATCCACTTGGGATAATACTTTAACATTAGTGTATGTTATCAATTTCATTTTGTATAAGCGAATATTAAGAGTTCGGGTTGTTTTATTTAGGTTTTTAATACATTAATACAAATGTTATATGTAGTGAAAATTTCTATAATATTTATAATTAAACTTCACAAAAATTTGAAGTTTTAATAATTCAAAAATATAATAAGAATAATAATGATGATGATGATGATGATGACACCCCACAAAAAAAATAAAAAAATAACAAAATATTAATAACTCTATGGATCCTTTAAAAATAAATCTAGAAATAGTAATTCTTAAGGTTGTTGAAATTAAAGGAAAAACATATTTTCACAAATTACAAAAAAAATAAGGAAAAATAACTTTGAGGAGTAAATATATTAAAATTCAGCTAATAAAAACTTCATAAAAAACCCTTATTGTTATAAATTATATAGATTTCTTCATTTGATGCAAAATTTTGAATAAATTTTTTTCCAGTGACAATAAAAGGAAAGGAAAAACATCTTTATCTCTAGATCACAGTATTTACTCACTTAAATTATTTTAAAATAAAAAATGTTTGCTACTAACGTTATTTAGGTTCATATTTTTTGTCTTTGTTTTTTTTTTTTTTTAGTTGAAAATTCAACAATTTGGAGACATGAGCTTGATGTTATTATTGTTATACTTACTATAATTAGTTGATTGTGTGTATTCATTCCTATGAGTGTAATTAAGTAACTTATGTCTATTAAATTTTATTGTTTATTGACAAAACAATACTTTATCTTACCTTTTTGTATTTTATCCAAATATAGGAACATTATTTCTTTATTTTTTTATTTTTCTTGCTGCTTTTCAAGAATGAATCATACTTTAAAAGAAAATTAATTTTTAATTAGGAGTTAGATAGCTTTAAGGAGAAATAGTGGAATGAATAACAAAAAATTAAGGAATTTAATTTTTGAAAGTAAGTATAATCATATTGCTTCATTTGATATAAAATTTGAATAAAAATTCTTTCAATGAAAATTCAAGGAAAGGAAAAACATTTTTATCTCTAGATCATAATCCTGAATCATTTAAAACATCTCCCAACATCATTTATGTTCATCTTTCCTTTTATGAATTTGAAAAACTTAATGATTACTACTCAAAAAGTGCTTTTTTTATAGCTTGTTATAAACTCTTTTAAACACTTTTGAGTAGTAATTAATACCTTTTAACTCAATTGGCACATTAAGGACCCTTACAAGTGTTACTAATCAGTTTTTGGCTAATTTTGGTGTTTTTAGTAGTTTTTTTTATCATTAAAGCAAGCCAAGAATGAGGGAGAATTTTTGTGCAACCCTTGTCAATTGGTTTCCAAGCCAATCAAGAGATTCAAGGAAGAAAATCAGAGAGAGAAATTCAAAAGAAGCAATTTCGCATAGCTATGTGAAATTCAGCATGCTGAAGTTCAAGATGGGAGTAGCTGCAGTCTTATTTTGAAAATTTGAATCACTTCCCAAAGTCCAATTTTTGTATACTATATATCATTTCGAAGCTCGGGAAGTCAAGAATCCAACGCTTCAAACAGTGTGCAAATCGGAGCTGAAATGAAGAAGTTATAGCCGTTTGAAGCTGACTGCATCAGGCATTGCGAAAATTTCGCAACAGCACTTTTCACTTGTGAAATTTTCGCAAGTGACTTTCTCACTTGCGAAAATTTTCGCAGCAGCCTCCCCTCTTGCGAAAATTTTCGCAGCAGCCTCCCCTCTTGCGAAAATTTTCGCATCAGCCTTCCCACTTGCGAAATTTTCGCAAGAGCATTTTCCACTTGCGAAATTTTCGCAAGAGCTTTTCCACTTGCGAAAATTTTCGCAACACACTTCGCACTTGCGAAATTTTCGCATCAGCATTTTCCACTTGCGAAATTTTCGCATCAGCATTTTCCACTTGCGAAATTTTCGCAGCAGCTATCCCACTTGCGAAATTTTTGCAGCAGCTATCCCACTTGCGAAATTTTTGCAGCACATTTTCCTCTTGCGAAATTTTCGCAAGACACTTTTCCACTTGCGAAATTTTCGCAGCCACCTGTTCACTTGCGAAATTTTCATGTAATCTTCAGATATTTCTCGTTAACTCCATTAGATTTTTTCCTTAAGATATTTTGTGAAAATTCTATTTTCTCCTTGTAATTAGCTGAAGATCTTTTAAGATATTTAAGATATCTAATTGAGGGGCTGAAAATATCTCTCTAGATATATCTTAAGATATCTCTCCTTGTAATATATCTCAGAATCTCAGACTCTCGAAAGACATTGTAGAGAGAGGGATCACTTGTAAATTTTTAGTAAGAAATATACAGAGCTTTACTCTGACTTACCTTCCCACTTTGTCTTCTCTTTTATTTTTCTTTCTAGCCAAACAACCTCAGAGGATGTTTTCCCAGAGGATGAGTGGCTAGAAATTTTTGTTTCTTGGATTGAAGGAAGCTGGGTAAGGGACCCGGATACAAAAATGGAAGTTTCCTTGTTTCAATTTTTAATGAAGAGGAAGTTGTGACCCGTTAATAGTTTTTATTTTTTTTGTTAACTTAAAATCCCTTATAATCACCTGGGCCAACACTTGGTAAGCTTTTCGGACTCAATCCATAGAGATCCATTAGTTATCTCCTGCGAGCCTCTGGGAGGTGGTTTAAAGGTAGGGTTGCCTAGAATAGCCAACACTTGGTAAGCTTTTGGACTCCCTAGAGACATCCATTAGTTATCTCCTGCGAGCTTTTGAAGGGTAATCCAAGGTTAAAGATCACCTTGAATGGCAAATACTAGGTGAGAGGTACGAGCCATTGCAAAGTACATCGGTGAGAAGGATTTAGCGTTGAAACTATTAATGGGAAATAACTGTAACACACCGGGTGGGAGGATAACTATAAGTTAAATCCCCAATACGAGGAAAAGATCCGGAATCTTCTCTTTTGTATAAGGAGCCTGAACCTAGTGACCTGAAAATCCAAGAAACCTTTTCTTTGCAATTAAAATCAGTTACTATTTTTAGTTTACTTTGAAATCAATCTTTTTTTCCACCCAAAAATTATATTTTCTTTTAAAGCTAATCTTTTAAAGAAAAAGCACCAATCCAATTCTTTAAACTCATATCAGGTGTGAAATGAAAACCCATCTCTGTGGATGATCCTAGAACCATTATGCTATGCTAGCTATGCTACCCTAGTATATGGTGAAATAGCTTTATAAATTTTTTTTTGACAACTCCCGTTTGAGGATTAAATCAAAGGTACATCAGTTGATTGATCTGAATCAATCAAGAACACCAATTGGGGATGAATCACTTAACAATTTGGAGAAAACCAGAGAACGAAGAACAAATTTTCAATTTAAAGATTATTATTTGAAAAGATCATAAATATTACTATCATTGTTGATGTCTAAGAAGATCATACTCAACAATTTTTTTTTTTTTTAATATGTTGTTTTTTTTTTTATTAACTTTTAGTATTTAATCAAAAACATTATTTTTAATAATTCATATAGTCCTCTTAATTCATGAACACCTCATTAACAATGAGTAATAGTTGGTTGTAAGTTTGTAGTCAAAGACATGTCAAGGAGATGATTTCTAATAAGACATGTCTTATTCTCTTTTTTAGGTTTCTACCAATTGAGCAAGCTTCAAGAGTTGGATCTTCATTCCAACTTCTTCCAAGGGATCTTTCATGTTTGAACGATTTCACATCTCTGAAGTTATTAGATCTTTCTTATAATATATTCTCAGGAAATGTTTCTTCCCCTCTGTTATTTAATCTCACATCCTTAGAGCACATCAATCTTAGTTATAATCAGTTTGAGGGTTCATTCTCTTTCAACTCTTTTGCTAATCACTCCAAGCGTCAAGTGGTCATACTTGGAAGTGGTAGCAACAAATTTGAGGTAAAAACCAAATATCCAGTTGGTTGGGTTCCCCTGTTTCAGTTGAAGGGTCTAGTGTTATCCAACTGTAAGCTCACTGGTGACCTTCCTAGTTTTCTTCAATACCAATTTAGATTAATGGGGGTTAATCTCGCGCATAATAACTTGACAGGAAGTTTTCCCAATTGGCTGCTTGAAAACAATACGAGACTGGAATCTCTATTCTTGATGAATAACTCTTTAATGGGTCAACTACTTCCCCTTGGACCTAATACCCATATCAGTTCACTGGATATCTCAGGCAATCAGTTGGATGGACAACTTCAAGAAAATGTAGCCCATATGATTCCAAATATTCGAAATTTAAATTTATCCAACAATAGTTTTAAAGGAATTCTCCTATCCTTAATAGCTTAAATGAATTCCTTACGAGTGTTGGTGTAGACCCTCCATTTTGTCCTCCTAGCACATATCCTATTTGGTATTTGTTTGATACTTTACAGCAATTCCCTGGTGGCCCATTACTACTCGTGTAGCCTATCTTTTCTAAGCCACCTTGGGGACTTTGGTTGAGAGATTTATCTAACCCCATTGTGACTCTTGGCAACCCCAATTTAGACTTTAGTCCCATTAGGCACCACCCTAGGCCCACTTAGGCTCATTAGGCACCACTTTAGGCCCACTTAAATACACGTGGCCCATTAGGCACCATCCTAGGCCCACTTAGGCACTCTAGGCCCATTAGGCATTCTTTGCATAACTTGAGTTGCTCACATGATTGCATGGTTGCATAGATTGCATGGCACTTTACTATTATTATTATTTTATCATTATTTACTTAATTTTTTTGTTAATTTAATTTGTTTATTTATTTTATAATTTTCTAAAATACCTTTGGATTCATTCATTAAGTCTAATTTTCTTTATGCTTTTGTAGAGAAACTAACCAAATAAATAATCACTAGAAAGAAAAGGAAGGTTGAAAACATGTATTGGCAAGGATATTCAGGCGTGAGTCTTTCGGGAAATAGAGGATATTCAGTCGGAAAAAGAAAGAGGAATTTTCATGTGTGATTATGGAAATGAAATATTCAATGGGCTGAAAGATGGATTCAAGGTGGTTGGAAGAGGAGAGGACATGTGGAAGGAAATGAACTAAGAAGGAAAGCAAGTATGCACCTATGCATGTGCTGATTGTGCTTTTGATGGAAGGAAAAGAATGAAGAAAGAAAATTACCAAGGCTGTTTTGGCAAAGAAAAAGGAAACATGTAGTGTATATATGGACAGAATGAAGGCTATGTTCAGAAGGGGAAGATTTTGAATCGTGCTGGACTTTGTGAAGCGGATGGATGGAAGATTTTCGAGGAAGGAAGAGTACGAGAACAAAAAAAAAAAGAGAAAGAAATTATCAGACGGGAAAGGGGTTTTGAATTCAGTCGTATCATGGAGCGTGATGGAGATTGAAGGAGAAGGGAGAGTGGAGCATTCTGATGAGGGGAGACTTTGAGTGGGGCAATGAATTGTTGGAAATGGAGATACTACAGGTCGCACCATGGAGAGGGTAGATTGCATCCTTCAAACAAAGCTGAATTCCAGCCAATTTTGCATCTGGGTTTCTCTTATTTGACTGAAAAATCAGCCGAAGTGTTGCCGATTTTCATTTTTATGCAGTCATGGCCACATGCGTCTGGTAAAAAAAATGGCTTTCTTTAGTAGACATGGACTGAAGCGATGCAACTATTTTTCTGTCTTTGCTCATGTGAAAGAGTGTCGAGTAGAGCTGTGGATCTATAAATACGGCTTGACATGGAATTGGATTTTGAAAAATACTGTAATTTGGGTCTGAGTCCTAGAACTGTTCTTCCATCTAATCAGCATTACTTGGGAATTGGAAAGAGAAATACAAAGGAAAGCCTCACACGAAGAAGTAACCTTTTGAGCATAAATGAGGACTTTGCTGAGATAAGCTTTGGTGATTTTCACAGTTTTTCTTGTAAAAGCATTCCATATAGACCTGTCGGTGTGGAGATGGCGACTAGGGCTTCGATCTGCTTGTTTATATTGGCTTTTGTCTTTTCAATCTTAGCTTCGTCTCCGGTGAAGATCACGGCTGCGGAGGATGAAGCTAGAGAGTTCGTCCTCACTTTGGCGCACTCTAACTTCTCTGACATTGTCAGTAAGCACGACTTTGTTGTCGTTGAGTTCTACGCTCCATGGTCCAGCCATTGTAAGAAACTTGATCCTGAGTATGAGAAGGCTGCTTCTATATTGAATAGTCATGACCTTCCAAATATTCTTGCCAAAGTTGATGCCAATGATGAAGCAAACAAAGAGCTTCCATCAGAATTTGAGATTAGGGGCTTCCAACTCTTTAAGATTTTGAGAAATGGAGGGAAATCTATTGAAGAATACAAAGGTCCTCGTGAGGCCTCTGCAGATTCCGGACATCTCATTCTTCTCTATTTATCTCTTTTCACCAACTCTAATTTCGTGCCTTATAAATCTCTGTTGCCCAATTCCCGAGATCTTGATTTGAGTTGCGATTTTAATTATCCCTCTTGGAACTTTCACTGATCTATCTGCTAGAGATAGAGTGATTGATGTTGGCTTCAACTCACCAAGCCCCAATTGCTTGTAAATAGAGTATGATAGCAAATTCACACTTGCTCCCAAATCTAACAAAGCTTTCTCCACTACAGTTCCTCCAATCATCACTGAAATGGTGGGGCATCCCGGATATTTGTACTTCAAAGGAGACTTGCATTGTATGATAGCACTTACTTGTTCAGTCAAGAAGGCCTTCTTATTCACATTCAACCCTCTTTTGATAGTACACAAGTCCTTTAGAAATTTTGCATACGTTGGCACTTGTTTAATCATATCTAGCAATGGGATGTTGACCTTCACTTGTCTCAGTACTTCAAGAATTTCTGATGCATTTCTGATTCCCTTCTTCTCATGTAAAGCTTGAGGAAAAGGTGGAGGTGTTAGTTTCTTCATCACATCGCCCTTGATAACTAGTTTCTCCGGAGGTGCCTTTATTGTTGAATCATGGTCCTCTTTCCCTTCAATGGTATCTTTCTTCTTCCCTTTGATTTCCTCCCTCTTCTTTGACTCTTCTTCTTCTTCCTCTTGGTCAACATGTGGCTTGGGTGCTGGCATCTCAATCTTTTTACCACTCCTTAGAGTGATCAAGGCTTTAACATCTCTCACCTATGAAGAGTCTCTCTTATGAGTTTCCACTTCATGGATACCCTTGGGATTTTGGTGAGGTTGAGAAGGAAATCTCCCCTTCTCTTGCACTGTGTTAAGGTTAGTGAGCCTTGAGATTGAGTATTGGAGATTGTCTATCTTTTGAGACAAATCATTTTGCATTCCACCCATCTTTTTGTTCAATGTGCTCTCTACACTGTCAATTCTTTGACTGAGTTAAGCATTTATAGCCTTTTGATCTCCAACAAAATCTCCCACAACTTTGCTTAGATTCACTATTGCTTGCTCAAGATTTGAAGCTTGTTGAGATGGTTGAGCTGGCTGTGTATACTAAGGTGCTCTTGGCTTCCAGGAGAAATTTGGATGGTTCCTCCAATTTGAGTTGTAAGTATTGCCATATGAAGCATTGTTATTGGGCTTGAATTGTCCAATGACATTTGCTTGATCTTCAAACATTTCCCTAGCAGTTGGTATTGTAGGGCACTCCTCCACCAAGTGCTCATAAGACTGAAAAATGGGACATGGCTTGAATTGCACTGGTGTCTTAGCAATAGCTTGCACTTCATGTATCTTTTTTAGTTCTAGCTCCTCCAATCTTCTTGTCATTGCCGCAACTTTAGCTTTCATATCAATATCCTCATTCAAGGTATACATCCCAGCCTTAGCATTAGAGGTATTTGGTTGAGACTTCATCTTTCCCACTTCTCCTTTGTTCGGTTCATCCCATCCCCTTGAAACTTCAGCCACATAACTCAAGAAGTCCATGGCTTCCTCCGGATTCTTACTCATGAAATCTCCTCCACACATAGTCTCGAGGAGTTGCTTCATTGAGGAAGACATTCCGTCATAAAAGTAACCCACCAATAGCCATGTATCAAAACCATGGTGAGGACAAGCATTGATGGCCTCCATGTATCTCTCCCAACACTCATAGAATTTCTCATTCTCTTTAGCTGAGAAGTTTGAAATTTGCCTTTTCAAGCCATTTGCTCTATGAGTAGGGAAAAATTTCTTGAGAAATTCAGCTTGCAAATCAGTCCAAGTTCGGATGCTCCTTGGCCTTAAAGAATTAAGCTAAATCTTGGCCTTATCCTTCAAAGTAAAAGGAAATAGCTTAAGCCTCATCAAGTCGATCGAAGCTCCTCTCTCTTGGAATGTATTACAGACTTCTTCAAATTCCTTGATATGTGCATAAGGATTCTCACTTTCCATCCCATGGAAAGTAGGTAGAAGTGGAACAATATGCGGTCTAATAACTAGCTGCTCTGTAGGGGGCACTATACATGATGGTGCACTCATACGAGGTGGATGCATGCGGTCCCTCATTGATCTGAATGCATTTGGATTGTCTTGATGAACATGGTGACTATGTTGATATTCAGGTGTAGCTTCCATGACGTTCTAGCTCAATTCCAACTCCTTTTTATGAGGTGTTTCAAGTTTCACAAGCCTTCCTCCACTGTCTCGTATCCAATTTGGCATGCACAACTAGTATCAACTGTAACAAAAACAAAGAAACAAAAGAAAACAAAAGAAAACAAAACTACAAAAAGATTAAGATTATCTAAAACTAATTTATACAATATGCTAAAATATGAACAAGTAGAAAAACGATTAAGAAGAGTTAATAAAGTGAAAGAAAAATTACCAAACTTGTGATAAAAATCACAAGTACTTTGAAAAGATAATTTCATTATCAAATTGGCACCTTCCCCGGCAACGGCGCCATTTGATTCCGTGCCTATCTGGTGTATGCCCTGTTGATTGATGTTTAATCAACTGGTGTACCTTGATTGCGGTCCTCAGATAGGAGTAATCAACAAAATTTATAACCTATTGCACCATGTACTAGGATAGCCTCAACTAGTATAGCATAGTGGCTCTGGGATCGTTCACTGGGAAGGGTTTTCAACTTACAACTGACATCAATTCAAAGCTGACTTGGTGCTTTTTCATTTCAAGGTTAGCTTTAAAAGAAAACATAATCTTTGGTTGGAAAATGATTGGTTTTAAGCTAACCAAAAATAGCAACTGTATTTAACTTAGAAAGAAAGATGTTTCTTGGAGTTTTTGGATCACTGGGCTCAGATGCCTAATACAAAAAGAGAGTTCCGGTCACTTGGATCTTTTCCTTGCATTCGAAATTTAACATGTAGTTATTTCCCGAACCGGTGTAGTATAGATGTTTGCCATTAATGGAATCAAACACTAAATTCCTCTCACTAAGACACCTTGTAATAGCTCGTGCCTCTCACCTAGCATTTTCCATTCAAGGTGATCTTTAACCTTGGATTATCCTTCAAAAGCTCGCAAGAGATAACTAATGGATGTCTCCTTAGAGTCTAAAAGCTTACCAAGTGTTGGCTGGTCTAGAAAATCCTATCTTTGAATCACCACCCAGAGGCTCGCAAGAGATAAACTAGTGAAACTCAATGGATGGAGTCCACTTGCCTTACCAAGTGTTGGCCCAGGTGATTCAAAGACGTTTTAAGTTAACTAAAAACAAAGAAACCATAAACAGGTTACACTTTCTTTTCATTAAAAGTGAAACAACAAAACTTCCAATTTTTGCATTCGGCACCTCACCCGACTACCTTAACTCCAAGAGACAAAGAGCCTAGCCACTCATTCTCTGAGGAACCATCCTCAGAGCTTGTTTGGCTAGTAAGAAAAATACAATCAAAATGGGACGGTAAGGTAGAGCAAAGCTCTGTGTATTGCTTCCTTTAAAAATATACAAAAAATTGTCTCTGAGAGCAAGCTCCCCAAATCATTGTAAAAGAAAAAATTACAATTTATATGTAAGAGGTTATTCACCCTTTTCTTCTTACTTCCTAACTAAGGAATTCTATAATTGGTGGATTACAAGGAGAAAATGGGGATTTAAGCAACAAATATCTGAAGAAAAATCTAAAAGTGTCGGTGTGCAAATATTTGGAAGCACTCAGGTGGATTTCGCAGCATGCACATGGGCTACAAAATTTCACAGGCTGAAAATCTCTATTTCGCACGAAAAGGCTGATTTCGCAGCCAATTTCGCAGCTGCGAAATTGCCTTTCAACTTGGGTGTAGTTGACTTCCAATGGCCATAACTTCTTCATTTCAGCTCCAATTTGCACACGATTTAAAGAATTGGACTCTTGACTTCCTGAGCTTTGAAATGGTATATAGCATGTAGAAAATGGACTTTGGAAAGTGCTCCAAAAGTGCAAAAGAAGACTGCAACTGCTGTCCCCTATTTCTCTTCAAGATTTCCTTCTCTTTGTTTTTCCTTCTTGCAAACTTTGAACGACTTTGGCAAAAGGTTATGAAGCTGCAAAGCTTGGTTCTTCATGAATTTGAGCTTCCAATTGCTTTGCCATGAACTATACAAAGGTCTTCCTTATTCTTGGATTGCTTTGGTGAGCAAAAAGCTATCAAAAACACCAAAACTTAACACAATTTGATTAGAAACGATTGCAAAGGTCCCTAACATGCCAATTGAGTTAAAAGATAATAAATACTACTCAAAAGTGTTTAAAAAAGTTAATTACAAGCTTACAAATTAGCACTTTTTGAGTAGTAATCATCTCCGGATCGACCATAGCTTTGCTAATGTAGTAGATGGGCCTCTATTCTTTTTCTGACAGGCAGCGAAATAGGATGGCGCTGACTGTGCAGTCTGAAACTGCAAGATACATGTAAAGCTGTTCGTCGGGCTAAGGGTTGCTAAGGATGGGTCGTTGTGTGAGATAGCGTTTGATTTCTGAGAGTGCAGACTGGCAGTCCTCCGTCCATCTTGTGGTATTGGCTCCCCTTAGCGCAATGAAGAAGAGCCTCAGTTTCTTTATGAAATGGGCTATGAAACGTCTGAGTGCAGCGAGTCGACCAGTGAGGCGCTGCAGTTCTTTTTTATTATTCGAGGTGGACGTTTCGATTACCACCTTGATCTGATCCGAACTAACTTCTATTCCTCTTTGAGTGACCATGAACCCCAGGAACTTCCTCGCGCTGACTCCAAATGCACATTTTGCTAGATTGAGTTTCATGTCATATCCTTTTAGTACGCGAAAGACTTCGCCTAGGTGCTGATTGTGTTATTCTCTGGTCCTGTTTTTGACCACGATGTTGTCAATGTAGACATCCACTGTTCGTCCCATCAGGGGTTTGAAGACTTTAGTCATTAGTCTTTGGTAAGTAGCCCCGACATTTTTGAGTCCGAATGACATGACTTTGTAGCAGTAGAGCCCGTGTGGTGTTATGAAGGCAGTCTTTTCTTCATCCGGCGGATACATGGGGATCTGGTGGTACCCGAAGAAGGCGTCTAGGAAGGAGAGCATCCCGTGCCTAACAGTGGCATCCATTATTTGGTCTATCCATGGCAATAGGAAGCTATCTTTGGGGCACGCTTCATTGAGGTTGGTGTAATCGATGCAGACTCGCCACTTTCCTTCTTTCTTAGGGACTACCACAACATTTGCCAACCAATCAGAGTATTTGACTTCTTTGATGAATCCGACTGTTAGTAACTTGTCGACCTCATCTTGGATGACCTTCTGTCGGTCCGGGTGGAACTTTCGGATATTTTGTCAAACAGGTCTTGAAGATGAGTTGACATTTAGCCAATGTGAAGCAATCGAATGATGGATCCCGGGCATATCAGAGTGTGTCCATGCGAACACATCTTTATTTTGCTGGAGTGTTTCCCTAAGGCACCGCACTTCTTCTGGTTCTAAGAGCGAACTCAGGTGGATAAAGTGGTCACCATTTTCTGAGATTTGAATAGTTTGTAATGGGTCAGCAACTAGGGGATCTTTCTCCACTGGGTGCTGTAATTGCTATTGATCAGTGTTGGTTGCTGCTTCGAGGGGGGTTCATTGTCGCTTCCAAATCTGACCTCCCGCGCCACTTGGTTGCATTGCCAGGCAGCCAGTTGGCTTCCATAAAGATCAACTTGCCCGTCTTTGGTAAGGTAGCTCACCATCTGGTGGTATGTGGAAGGAATGGCTTTCATGTCATGTAACCAGATGCAGCCCAGTATGGCGTTGAATGGAGAAAGGTCCTCCACCATTGAAAATTGTACGTTTAAAGTGATTGGGTCGACTTGGACGGGCAGTATGACGTCACCTATGGAAGTAGTAAACGCGTCATTGAATCCTGACAATACTCTCCCAGGATTCTCTAGACCCAAAAGTGTTAACCCTATTTGTTTGATCACGGACGCCTGTAGGAGGTCGGCCGAAATCCCGGGGTTGACTAGAATGCTCCTAACGTCAAAGTCACTAACTCCCAACATGAGAATAAAGGCGTCTCGGTGCGGTTGCACTGTTCGATTAGAATCTATTGAGGGGAAAGTAATTTTTTCGTCTATCGGCTGGGCGCTCCTGCTAGTTAGTCCGGGCCAAATGGAACTGACCTACTCCCGCACAGAGGCAGCTTTGAGTAATCTCTGCCGCTTCCGTTTAGAGCTGTATTCCTCATTGAAGGGTCCTCCGTGAATGTAATTGATCACGACTCTTGGTAGTGCGGAAGCTATAGGAGTTGTGGTGACTGGATTTCTAGAGGACTCCCCGCTCTTGCCTTCCGAGCGGATATATTGCCTTAGATGTCCGACTCTTACGAGTTTCTCAACCAAAAAATGGAGGCTTTCGCACTGCTCGGTTGTGTGGTCGTGCTTTTTTTGGAAGACACATTTTCTATTCCGATCCCTTCTGGTTGGATCCGTTTTCAGGGGTGTTGGCCACCTGAAGTCGGATAACTCTCGGATCATGGGGAGGAGTTTTTCATATGAAACGTTGAAGGGGGTAAAGCTGGGCTAATCTGCTTGGCGCAGTCCAGCCTGCCCCCTGCCAGTTTGTTTTTGTTGATCAATTGCCCTGGGATTTGCAGCTAAGTCGTTTTTAACTGGTCGGTTGGTGACTAGGACATGTTGAGTAGCTGCGCAAACATCGTCCTTGAGCATAGAATATTTGTTTACCCTCCTGAACAAGTTGTCCATGGACACTGCGGGTTTTTTGGCGAGCGATTCGAAGAAAGGCGTACCCAGGCAGATGCTTCGTTTGAAGATTTGAAGTACAACGTCCATGCTGTAAGATTCTACTTGAAGTACAGCTTGCCCGAATCGCTTCATAAATTCTCTCAAGGTTTCGCTTTCCTACATCTTTATGTTTTGCAAGGTGTTGATGTTCTGTTTGTGTTGAGCTGAGCATAAATATTGCCCTATGAAGGCCTCGGATAAATCGCGAAAGTTATCAACGGAGTTTATTAGGAGGCGATGGAACCATGAAAGGGCTTGACCCTGAAGGCTAGCAGGGAAGACTTTGCACAACAATGCATCGTTCCCAATGTCGAGGGTCATGAGCTGCCTGTAGGGCATGATGTGATCGAATGGGTCGTTAGACTCGTCATACGCAAAGAATTTTAGCACGATGAATCCCCTTTGGGGTTCATACTTGATGATGCGAGGGCTGAAGGGCGTGGAGAGCATGTCGTCCAAACGCCAACGGACTGATCCAGGAGGATCTCGGCCCATCACCCTCTCCGCTACTTGTGGGGGAGATTGGTGACAAGGCCAATCCTGCACGCCAGGTATAGTTGGAGGACTGGGGTATGCCTCTTAGGCAATGGCCACACATGGTCGTTGCAAGTCGGGTGTTTGAGGTCCCAGCCTTGCACGCATTGAGTTTGATAGTTGGGGTCTCCTATCTTGTCTCCTTTTTGAAGATACACGAGTGGAGTTTGAACTTTCATCCATTGGCGTATGGGGGGTTGACAATGGTCTTGCATCAAAACGTGCACCATATCCGTTTGGAGGGGAATCCGTATTCTCAGGATACGTCACCGCCTCGTTTTGCATAGGATGGGCTCGCAGGTTCCTCGGCCGTCGGCTGTGAGAGGGGCCTGATGAAGATGCTTGAACCCGCAGTACCTCATTCTCCTGCCTGAGCTTCCTAGTTTCTTAGAGCAGGGCCTGCACCTGCCGCTCGTTCTCTTGCTGTCGTCTTTCCAGATTGTCATGCCAGTCAAAGTATCATTCGGCACCTATAGCCGATGATCCACTTCTAAAATGTGCAGACATCTCTTGCACTCTTCGCTTCCATAGACGACGCCAATGTTGATGCTTGATCAACCAAGAGAGAAGTCTTCCCAAGATGCTGTAGCAGAAGACTAGGCTTCAAGGCATAAGGGTAGCTTCCTCCTTAGTTCCTGCAAAAGATGTCCGGACAGGTTGTCTGGACACACCCTCCAAAGGCTTAGTTAGGCGAGTTACTGGATGCTAGAGAGGTTCTTCTCTCTCAAGTAGTAAGAAGATAGATTGTGGATTGCATATGCGTACCTTGCTTTCGGACTTCAGAGGGATTTTTATAGTGTTAGGAAGGGGAGAGGAGGGGGAGGTCACATCTGCACTGAGGTAACCCCTTGATTTTGGGTATAATGGTGTCAGTGCAATTAATGCTAGGGCATTATGACTGATTTGGGCGGCTGATAGAGATAGCCTCACTGCTTGCAGAGCACATTAGCCTGTAGGAGGCATGGATGGGGTTGCAGTGACCTGTCTGAAAGGATAGAGTGATGTCCCTTCATGCGTCTTTCTTTCAAGGCAAAATGATCACACTCAAGCGTGTGGCAAGGAACCAATCCGGACTGTGTCATACCGCGTAACCGGTCCACGCAACATCCGGATATCCTTCTCAATAGCCGGGATATCTTTCTGGCTTTGGGATATACCGACCCGGCCGGATGGATGAGGGTGCCACGTGGTCAAGGAATGTCCTGCCGCGTGGCCACTTATAAGGCCCCCCACAAAAGGGGCCTCATGTGACAGCACACGGCTTCCATTCATGCGCATCACCACACATTCTCAAGGGGACTCCATATGGCCAATAAGGTGGACCACCATACAGCCCACACGCATGCTGCTTGGAAAGAGAGTATCTGGTTGTTTTGATGGGTAATCTAGGTGCTCTGTGCTCACCCGATCCCTTGCTCAATGGTGCTGCTGTTGGACAAGATGATAACTCAGATTCATGGTTCCCTAAACCTTTTGATAGGAGTTACACTGATAGTAAGAACCTGGTATCAACCTCAAATAACCACCATGAACTTTTTCTGCCCCAAAGGACTGCACGACTTGTATCCCGTGATAGAGATCCCAAGATGCAAAACTCATCCAATCCTTTGCCAAATGTCATAAACTCAAAACACTTGGTCAAAGGTGCAGTTCGACCAAGTCACATCCTACCAATGGGTAATAGAGATGTTCAACTTATTTTGCCATTTTCTAGGCCAAAGCCTGGTACAAATAAGAATCCGGGGATCGTTTGGAACTGTTCATTGTGCTAAGTTACATGGTTTAGATGTTGCTGTCAAGATTCTCATGGAGCAAGATTTCCATGTAGAGTGCTTTAAGGAATTTCTAAGAGAGGTTGCAATCATGAAACGCTTGAGGCATCCAAACATTGTTCTATTTATAAGTGTTGTTACTCAGCCTTCACATCTGTCCATAGTTACAGAATACTCCAAAAGGGCACGCACAGGTTTTGGAGAGCAGCAGAGGACTTTGGACAGCAAATTGGGCTGCCATTTTGATGCACCAAGAGAGGATTTTTTCTCCACAGCCGCATGAAAGAGTCCACGCACAGGTTTCTCCATGGGCTGCATCCACTTACACCACGCACCATTCACTCTTTCTCAAGGGCAGTCACACCATCCTTCTTTTTCTTTGTTTTGTTAAACAATTGCAGTTTCCTTCAAATTTCATCCTTAAAAGAGTTTCTAGATTCATCAAAAATTCAGATTTTAAGAAACCTCTTGCTGCCAGTTTCCATTCAACCACTGACCTTTTAGATTTAAAATTCATTTCAGAAACTTTAGAATATTTTTAAAAAATTTCCAAAACTTGTATGACTTTCCTCACTTCTTGAAATTGAATTTAAAGTTTCGTTTGAATTAGAAAGACATTTTGGAATAGAAGATATGAACGAGTCTTTAGGCGGCTCCGTTTTCACCTAGTTCTGGACACCCGAGATCTTTTTGCAAAAATAAAATACCAGACAACTTTTTAAATTTGATTCAATATTTTTTCTCAATTCTAGGCTTCTTGAAATTGATCTTAGATACATAAAATATTAAAAAATACTTTGAAGGAGATATGATTTTTCAAATTCATACCTACTGTGCATGCTGGATTCTGGACATCTGATAAGTTGGAGAGTTTTAAAAATATTTTTGAGTATTACCCAACCCTGAATTTATTCTTCTTGTGATATAGACACCTTGAAAGATGTGTGTGATTTTTTTTACAAATTTATGTGATGTCTTATTATTTTTAAAAAAAATTGTTTATGCATATCACTATTTTTTTACCTAATCTAGACCTTTTGGAACTTTTGGGTGTCTTTGCTGCAATTTGTCATTCGAATGAGTGTTTGGATTTTGGTATCTTGTTCTAGATATGTAGGAGTAGCTTCCCGAAATTTTTTGTGATTAAATTCCACTCCAAGACATTTTTGAGCAATTGTTTTGTGATGTTCCCTTTACTATATGCATGCTAATGACTCAATACTTGCTTGAATTTGTTATCTGCTTTTAGAGTCACTTGACTTACCTTGGCTCATTTTTGGCTTTGGTACTGTATGTTAGACATAATAGAGATGTTATATAATTTATACTTGTCCTAACCATTCTAACATTTTTGGAGGAATCTTATATATTATGCATGCTATCCAAGTACGCTCTCTATCACTCACTTTTTGGAATTCTATGAACATGTATACTATTGAAGACTATATTTATGTTTGATTCCATCCTTGGGTGCTTAGATGTATGTTAGATTTTCTTGGATAAAATGCATGTTGTGTACCATATTTCTATACTAACTTTGATGTCTTAAGATAGTGCTTAAGAAGCAGTCCAGGTACACACCTTAAATCTTCTTTATGATTGTGATTTAACTTTTCTTGTTTAGCATGCTATTTTTTTTAAATCACCTTAGTCTACCTAGGTATCCTCAATCAATCAATTAATTGCCCCATTTCCCTCAACTTAGTTAGTAGAGACCTTTATAGGGCTTAGAGGGGTGTTACCTTTTAGAGGTACCTTCCCAATAAGTAACCTGATCCCCAGACCTAGACTCGAGTTTTTCAAAGATACGCTTTTCCAAAAACTATTGAGTCATTTTTCAGGGTTTTATTTCTTGTTTTATTTTTCCTTTAAAATAAAATAAAATAAGTGGTGACTCCGACTTTTCAAAATAAATTTTTTCAAAAATAAAAGTGAGTCTCGTCGATCGAGTGGGGGAGCACGTGGAAAATGCGGGTCCACAGTTGGATTTGTTTGCCAATAATTTCTCAAGAGAAGTGCCAAAGCAATTGCTTGCAGCAAAAGATTTAGAGATTCTGAAATTGTCAAATAATAAATTTCATGGTGAAATATTTTCAACAGACTTTAACTTGACTGGGTTAGGGTATTTGTATTTGGACAATAATCAGTTCAAGGGAACTCTGTCAACTGTAATCTCCAGAGCCTCTGGGTTGCAGGTGTTGGATGTGAGCAACAACTACATGTGAGGTGAAATTCAAAGTTGGATAGGTAACATAATATATTTGAACATAGTAGTCATGGGCAACAATAGTTTTGAAGGAAAATTACCACCTAAGATTTCTTAATTGCCGTGGTTAGAGTTTCTTGACATTTCTCAAAACACTCTTTCAGGATCTCTTCCTTCTTTGAAGAGCATGAAGTATTTAGAACATCTACATTTGCAAGGGAACATGTTTACAAGATTAATACCCAGAGATTTTCTCAATTCCTCAAATCTATTGACTTTAGATATCAGAGATCATAGGTTATTTGGAAGCATTCCCAATTCAATCTCTGCACTTTTGAAGCTAAGGATTCTTTTGCTAAGAGGAAACCTTTTAAGTGGTTTCATTCCAAATCATCTTTGTTATTTGATTGAAATAAGCTTAATGGATCTTTCAAACAACTCTTTTTTAGGGCCAATTCCTAGATGCTTTGGCCATATCCCATTTGGGGAGATGAAAAAGGAGGACGTGTTTAGACGGTTTCGTGATTCTGGGTATGGAGGGTCTCGTCCTACATATGCAAGTTACTTAGTGAAATATTGGGGGTACTCAAATTTTGTATACAAACAAAAAGATGAAGTTGAGTTTGTCACCAAGAACAGGCGTGACTCTTATGGAGGTGGCCTCCTTGATTTCATGTCTGGATTGGACTTGTTATGTAACAACTTAACAGGTGAAATACCTTATGAACTTGGAATGCTAAGTTGGATTCATGCACTGAACTTGTCTCACAATCAATTAAAGGGCTCCATTCCAAAGAGTTTCTCCAATCTTTCTCAAATAGAGAGCTTAGACCTTTCTTATAATAAACTAGGTGGAGAAATTCCTATAGAGTTGGTTGGACTCAATTTTTTAGAGGTATTCAATGTGGCTTACAACAACATCTCTGGTAGAGTTCCAGATACCAAAGCACAATTTGTGACATTTGATGAAAACAACTATGAAGGTAATCCTTTCTTTTGTGGGGCACAATTAAAAAAGAAATGCAACACAAGTATTAAGTCACCATGCACACCATCACAGTCTTTTGAAAGTGAGGCAAAATGGTATGATATCAATTTTGTTGTCTTCTTTGCAAGTTTTACAACTTCATATATCATGATCTTGTTAGGATTTGCCACCATCCTTTACATCAATCCTCACTGGCGTCAAAGATGGTTCAATTTTATTGAGGAATGTATATATTCTTGCTATTATTTTTTTTTTTGATGGTCTTTCCAAGTTATTAGCATATTTGTATAATTAGATACTTTTAGT